>OW285244.1:36899021-37096813 GCA_935421215.2 Melolontha melolontha | reverse complement strand
AATTTATGTATATATATATATATATATCAATTTATGTATATATATATATATATATATATATATATATATATATGTGTTTAGATAAACACTCATATAGCTATGGAGTAATAATTAGCATTTTCAAACATTCAAATCTGACATCTGCTCTCAAAATACTGACATCTACTTTCAGTAACTCACATCTAATTTCAAAATAGGCATCTGCTTTCTAATCTGACGTTTGCTTTCATAACTGACACCTGCATTCAAAACAGACATCTGCTTTCAATACCGACATTTGCTTTCACTAACTGACATCTGCTATCAAAACTGACATGAGCTTTCAAAACTGACTTCTGCTTTCAGCTTGACATCTACATTCAATAACTGACATCTGATTCATTAACACTGTTACTTTATAATGCATTTCTATATGGCTTGAACCTGGGTCTATTGTGGCCTAGTGGTAAAGGCGACAGCCCGGATAGCTGTAGACTTGGGTTCGAGTCCCAACGTAGACCATATTTTTCAAATAAAAATTTCGTATGATTTGCTTTGTAATTTGTAGACAGCAATGTTTACATCCCCGCTTACTCTGCAATTACATACATTCTAATTTAATATTTGTAAATATTTCATATAAAAAAGCCGAAAAACTCCAATAATTTATCAATTGTTATATATATATATATATATATATATATATAAAATTGATAAATTATTGGAGTTTTTCGGCTTTTATATGAAATATTTCCCAATATCGCTCCGGATTGGTCCACTCTACTGATTATCTAACAGAATCAAATCCAAGGTTCCAGAAGCTTGGAAGCGTCAATAAATTCTGGAACAATTTATCCGGAGGCTGTATACGTTGCTTTACTCTTTAAGCAGGTGAAGAGTTCTGTTGGAAAATCTATCGATTTGCATGAAATAAAATTTTATTTAATGGTTTAACAACCAATTCAAGGATAGGATTTCAGAAAACTATGTTTTCTAATTTACACCACACTAATAACCTAACTGAATAAAATCCAAGCACCTAGGTGTCAATTGGAAGCGTCAATAAATTCTGAAACATTTTATGGAAGGACCGTTTACGTTGCTTTACTGCTAAAGCAAGTGACAATATACCGCGATATCATAAAGTTTCTGGGTCCAAGATGGCCATGGGGTGAAAAACGTCTGTCTTAATTTATATCATCCTTTTGAGAAAATTCGGATGAAATTTTCAGGTTAAGTGTCATGCTGACGTTAAAATTTGTCAATATATTAATCTTAATGTCAGTATGACACATAACCTGAAAATTTTATCAGATTTTTCTCAAAAGGATGATATAAATTAAGACAGACGTTTTTCACCCCATGGCCATCTTGGACCCAGAAACTTTATGATATCGCGGTATCTATTTGCATGAAATAAAATTTTATTTTGTGGCTTCATGTTTCCTAATTACACACCACGACATATAACCTAACGGAATCAAATCAGGATCTCCAGGTCAATTTGGAAGCGTCAATAGATTCCAGAACATTTTTTCTGGATGCGCATTTCCATTACTTTCACCTTATGAAGCAGGTGGATATTCCTGCTCGAAAATCCATCGAATTGCATTAAATAAAGTTTCGTTTAGAAGCTTTACAATCTCTTCAAGAATGTTTGCTAGGTTTTCACTCGTTGCTCACAAAAATACAGGCATCAGATAATAACATTTTCAGAACTATGTCGAAACATTGGATCATATTGTTAATTTTTTCTTCAACTGTGAAGATTTGTTAGGATATTGTGTCTCTGCGTTTTGCCGACGTAATCTATGTGCTTCTTACTCTTTTTATTTATTTTTTAGTCCTTTTGTTAGAAGTTGTTCTATCATTCTATGTCAAGCATGCGCGGGTGAATTCTCTTTGTCACCCTTTATAGTTTTTTTATAATTAATTCGCAAACCTTAATTTCTTGTTTTCATAACGCATTCTTTTGTGCCGCTTTCATTATCGTAATAATCCGAGACCGACCTACCCAATGCCTTTCAGCGAATCTATCATGTTCTTGATAACGTTTTATAGTTTTATACATAAAAGTTATTTTTAGAAGTTTCAATAAGTTGAAGATATCGTTGGCCGCTTCGCCATACTTATGTAATGTTATTACTACAATAGGATTCCTTTGATACACAACTCCATGTTTATACTTCGAGAGATGGGACTCAACTGTTATCCTTTTATTTTCTGAGTGCAAAGGTAACTACACACACAGTAAAAGGAACTCTTCTCTTTCGTAAAGTTGGCATTTCCTAGAAATTCGTTTTTGTGACAGTATATATGGCACAACTAGATATATACATTGCGTTTAACTGAAATTTAATGTTTAAACTAGTGATTTGGTATCACTATTTCTTTACTGGATATTGTTCCGTAATTACGAGTGCATATAATTTGATTAGAAGGGAAGGAAATGTTTTAGCTTTCCTAATGTTTCGGTTTAATATTTAACCTTCCTAAACCCTATTATAAAGATTAAAAGAAACTTATGTAAAGCAAAGTACAGCACTGTACTATAACTAATGAGCATGGCATCCCACAATTGAATATAATAATTACTATCAAACCAATTCTATCAATCGTTAATTGTAATAACTAAAAATATGCGCATATATATGCAGATGTTTTAGCCTAAATATGCACTTCCTTATGAAAAATATGCTGGTAAATAAAATACGAGGAATGTTAGAAAATCTAATACTGTAGAAAAAAATATTCTATTATGTTTACTACAAGTTTATTTAGAACATTTTACAACATAATTAACTATGAAAACAATTTACAATCACATATTTCTCAAAGTTTTCAACAGAAAAATTGTGACGCTTGTCTGAAAACATGTATTTATATATTGAAAAGGTTCGTTCTACGTCGACGCTTGTTATAGGAGCATATTTCAAATTATCATCTATTATCAACTCAAGATTGTAGCAATGTCCTTTGGCTTTTTAAAATCCTCATTTTTTCCTATTACACTTAAAAAATTTTCATACACGGACTGTCCCACTCCTCCTTTAACATCAAAACATGATTTTTCAAATTTGTTTATTATTTCAACGCTCTCGATTAGCGATATAAATTGTTTTTACAACTGCAATATAGAAGTGGCAATAAAACTGTAATTGGCTTTAATAAACGCCAACTGTTGAGATATTTCTTTACTCGAATACACCTTTTGGGCTTCTATCATAGATTGTGTAACCCTATCAAGATCCATAATAATTGTCTTTATTCTTTCATATTGATCTGCATGCAAAATAGCAGCCTCCAACCATGTTCCCCATCGTGTGATTACTGGTTGAGGAGGAAGCGGAACACCGGGTAGATGTTGTTTATAAAACTGAACTCGTAATGGGGCCTTTAAAAATACTTTCTTAACACCACTAATGAAAGTATTTACTAAGGGAAAATGGTTTCTGACTTCTTCTGCAACACGATTTAGTCCGTGCGCTTCCTGTATAAACCTTGTTATTGTAAAATTATTTGCCTTTTCCAACTGTTTGGATGAAATTAAATAAGATTTTGCTGGAACCGATATGTTAAGGATACCAATCATAAAATGAACTATGTATCGGCCCACACTATCAGTAGTTTCATCTACGCATATATAAAGATAATTGTTTGCAACAACCTTCTTAATGCTATTCAATGTTTCTGTATAGCTACAGCGATTATAATTTTTTCTTAACGTGCTCTCGTCGGGAATGTTATATTTGCTGATGTACTTTTGCAAAAATAACTTGACATTGAAATTGTGTAAATTATGTAGTGGAATATCTGCCGACAAAAACATTTGACACAAATCTTCATTGAATTGTTTTTGTTCCGATTTTTTGGAAGTTGATGGCAAACATTGCGGTAATGCTTGCTGACTCTTCTTCGCCAATTTCATCTTTGTTAGTTTTGCAGTATGAGATGGCGTTTTCATATGTTGATCGACTTGGAACTTTCTCTCACTGTAATCTGCAAAAAAAATATAACATCATCGGTTGTTTTCTTATAAAATAAATGTTAGTAAAAGATAAAGGAATAATTAAAAACTTAATTAATTAATTAATTAATAAGAGGAAATAAACTCAAAATTTTACTCACAATCTTGCAGTATGCTACGCAAAACACTTTTTCTCCATCCATACGCAATTCTGAATAAGGTGCAATCCATCCAGGCACAGTCGCTATTTTCGGAATTTTTGCTATTATATATCACAACTCACAAGTTTACACTTCGAAAATCCAACGTAAAATGATGTTTAAAATAAAATTACTTTCGAATATGAGAAGAAATTTCTCCGAAGAGCAAAGAAACATATATACTCCTAATTTTCTGGTAAAATGTATTTTTGTATTTATTTAGAAGTTTTAAGGTAGCTTTTCCTGGAATTTTGTCTCGGCCTGGATGTATGGGAAGAGCATTAATAAATTCTTGGAGACGCTTATCGGAAAAGTAACGGGAAGAGGCTTAATAAAAATCCTATTTTTAATTTAAAGAGGGCTGTTTAATTTTTGTTTGTTTGTTACATCCACGACATATTTTTAGTAATGCCTATAATAAATTTGATTTAGTAAATAAATAAATTTCGGATACTTAAAATATGCAAAAATGTTGAATTACTACAAAATATGCAAATAATATACAAAATGCATATATTATGCAAATATGTAAATTTATGCAAACTGCATATAATCCGGCCTTTAGTAATAACAAATGCACAACGAAGCTTTGACGAAGTTTGCGGTATTAGTGAAACTAACCGTGTAAATTTACGTAATTTTAACAATTGAACGTAACACGTTACTGTAAATTATTGAAATTTTTTTTCTTAAGCTGGCAACAATTCTCAAACAAATTTAAAATTATGAAAATTCTAGACCAGGAATCCAGACCCTTAGATTATAACCAGGCTGTATATGCATTATCTCTATTTTATATAATAAAATCAGTAAAGCACGTGCTAACACACAAATATATTATATTTTCGAAAATATCTAATGTATGTAATTTTGTCATCTTTATAACGCAAAAGCATTTAATTTAAAGCGGAGGACAGTCATTTTCTAGTTGTGATACGCAAAAGCGTATGCGAATAACGATTCTGTTGTTAAGAAAAAATAACTTAGCAATATTTTTAGTTTTAATTTTTGGCATTAGCCGTGCCATTGACTGTGTCTGTATATCTCTATGCATATTTCGTTGTCTACTACAAGGTTTATTAAGTTGGACAAAGTCCAGATAATAGAAATACACAATGGAAACAAAAAGTAGCCATAGCATTATGCAAGTAAACGTTCAAAACAAGGCTTCCTTCTTTTCATTTTAAATTCTGCAAAGAAATAAATTGGAAATTACTTCAAATAAATTCATAATAATTAAGTTAAGTTCTCTTCTATACTGTTATCTGTCATTGCAGGAATTTTTATGTACATTACGAAGTATGTATATTGAACTTACTGCAAATGACAACCAATGAGTATTGAATCTCACTTTACATGTAGAGAACATGTACAATCTCGAGCATGTTTTTTCAATCTCGGGATTACGGAATTCGTGAAGCGTAATCCCAGGATCCCGGGATTAGACTATGTGGTTTCTAATTGGGCTCAAATGAAAAAAAAAACTTAAGTAATTTCTTAAAAAATATTTATTAATATTGTTGCACAACACAATACACAATATACTAAAATAAGGAACAAAAAAGACAATACAAAAAACTATTTAGAATTTCGAAAATACAATCGCAGAAATATCAAAACATCCAATGTTTGACTTCCAAGCCTGCTTCGTAGTTTATTGCCAACATAAGCAGCAGCTGAAAACGCTCGCTCAGGTTCAACACCGGTTGGAGGAATAGACAATAGATATTTATATGCTAATTCTAAGTGATATCCACGAACTCCTCCATTTTCGAACAGGCTCATTTCGCGTCTAATACTATTTACCAACCCCGATTCATTTTGTACTTCAGGATCTGGGGATTCCATGCTCTTATTAATTTCCAGCTGTAACTTTTCCTTTAGTGTCAATTGGGGTTGGGAGGTTTGTTGCCTTGGCTCATCAACTGTTTTGTGATCCTGACCTTTCCTCCTCTTCCGTGTCATCCCGACTATTTAGTCTTTTAACAATACTCTTTATTTGCGCCCTCACTAAAACCTGTGTAGGAACTGGAAATAAGTCAAGCCATTCCAAAGCCGATAATAACTGATTTTCATCACCTTTTCGTGGATTTTGTAAATAATTCAACACACTAGTTAAATCATCATTTCGTCGTTGCTTTATACGTTCCACTAAGGATGTTTTCATTTTGTTGGCGAGTGCTGAGTTTTTTCTAGACAATTATTTTATAAGAAATTTTAAAGCGACATCAGCTGTGCATAAATTAGCATCTCGTCGACAGATTGCTGTCAATTTAATTGGGGTCAGCACATCAACAATTTTATTTACCAAGTCAAAATCAGCATCTTCTAAACGGATTGGATTATTGAGATCTATAAGAGCTTTTTGAATGCAGGTTTTTAAAAGAGAAAATCGTTCCAGCATTGTTAAGAAACTATTCCACCTGGTTTTACAGTTCAAAAGAAGTGACAGCTCGTTTTCATGTTCAATCTTCACATATTGTTGAAGTACTGTTTCATCTTTCAATGGTGATCTTTTGAAATACACTACAACTCACAGCAGCTCATTAATTTTTCATTTTTCCTTAACTCTGGTATGTGTTCTCGCGCAAGTTCATTTTGAGACATTAAGTTCAAACCTGATTCTGGACAGTCTAAGTCTTCTAAATTGTCATCATCATCGCTATCGTTCATATAATCAGCAGTCACAGCTGATTCATTTATAGTATCATCTGAGTCTGAGGTAGGGCTGTCTTGCCTGTCTTGAAAATAATTCTTTATTTTATAAAGCACATCACAGACGGCCAAATTGATACCATGTGCGAGACACAGTTGTTGTTCAGTGCAAACAAACTGTCCCACCTTTATCATAACGTTCGGTCCATCGGTTACAGTAGCCACGATATCAGTTTCCAGGGAAATATCAAATTTACTTAGATGTTCTTTCAATATACGAATAGGAACGAGTCCTAAGCTCCAAATTTTTTTATATGAATGAACGTTGACAGTCATGTATCGTTTATTGGACGTTGATGTCCGCTCGTCGAAAGATAGACTGAATCTTTCACCTGCACTTTTCAAATGTTTTAGTTCTGCAGTTACTTGCTTTCTGATTTTTTCACTGTAATTCATAACACGCTTTCGAATTGTGACGGCTGATTTTGGTAAATCCGTGTATTTCGTTAAGAGCAATTTTCTCAAATCGTCTGAAGTTATGAATACACTGAATGGAAATCCATCTAATGCAATCATTCTTGCCAAAACATCATCCAGGCTATCGTCGGCACTTTTAGTAAAATAATAAATCTCCCGCCATTTAAAATAACTTTTTCAGATAATTGACTTTTAAATTTAAATGACCTGCGTAACCTTGTCGCTGGTAGAATAATAAATGAAAAAAGTAAATCCTAATAAGCGTATTTATACTTTCGTACAGGAAATTCCCAACGGGGAATCCCTCGCAACAATATTATGATATATCATATGCGGTGATCGGGTGATTCCCCTGTTGGCCCGTTGGGGAATTACTTTAACAGTATTGTATTGAAGTATGCCGGGCGGAGAAGTCCCTTCTAAGTTACATATTATTTGGGCTGAACCTGTGTAGTTTTTTTATCGTACGGCGTACCTAAAGTTGATTTTTTGTCTTTATGTAATAAGTGCCCTAATATAATCTAGGTAAGGTCATTGTCAAGGCGCAACGGATTACGGAATGCAAACTGGCAATCCCGAAAATCCCGAGACTACCCAAGTACAGTCCCCAGAATTTACGGGATCAAAACCCGGCTGGGATCCCGAGATCCAGGGATTGTATTCTCTAATGAGGACAATGCCGCAACATCTAACTGCAAAATACGCGGAAATAAAAGAATATTTCCAGTACGCACCTATAACCAGTTGCGATGTAGAAAGGACTTTTTCTTATTTCATTCAAAGAGAACAAATTTTACAGAAGAGAACCTTGAGAAAGTGTATTGCTAGTAAATATTAATACTCCTTTACTCAACTTGAACTACAAAATGAACATATAAAAATGTATTACATATTTTGTAGTCGTATATATACCCATTTATACCCATTTTATTATTATAAGTATAATTATATAGATAAAATTTTAAAAAAATTAGTGTTCCTCTTACCTCATAATTAAACTTGTTTTTATTATTTACATTAAGCTAAATTTTTAATAAAATATAATCTATTTCTAAGGATGTTTTATTTTTGAAAGATTTGAAAGAATTCTTTCTTGCAATGAGGAATTATTCCAAAGTTACTTTAATATTTTATAATTAATAATCGTGGCAGATTAGGCGGGTAATATCAAACATATTTTCAAGTAAAATTCCCAACCAAATATATCCTCAATAATACTTGATTAGCCTTCAATAAACTAATAAGCAAATATTCCGAGATTATTTGTTATTTCCACTCGAGTTCATATTCATTATAATTCTATCCAATTAAGTTAATTAATGCCTTATTAAGGTGCTCAAATTGCCAAAAGGATCTTGTATACTTGTGAAGACATTAATAACAAGTAATCAATTTTTATATAAAGAGAGATATTCCTCCTGAGTGATCAATAATAATTTACGTGTTACAAAACACAATTTTACGTTAATTACCTTTTACGTCAAATTTTCTGAACTTATAGCTAAAAATGTGGTGATTTTATTCAATGATAAAGTTTTAATTATTTTATAAGTTTCTTCTTTTAATGTCTTATTTAGATTCCGATCGTGTCTGCGAATACTGTATTTTCAATAATTGATAATGATGATAAGATTAAAGTGTTTTTTTTTTTACGAAATCGCAAAGAACTAGTTTTTCAAGTATAAAGTGGATTTGGTCATAAATAATTTTAAAAATTACCTACCTTAATAAAAATAACGTACTTAATGTGTATATGTAATGTATCAACCATCTTCTATTTTAAAATTAAGCCTACCAATTTTCGTTTTATTGAACTAATATTTTTGTTATGGATTATAATCTGTCCAAGAGTAGAATAATAGGTATTTTGTTTGATTGCTGTTTACAGACTTAAAGAGAATATTCCAACTTCTATTCCTTATTTTTGTTAGTTTGCCAGGCGCGGCTCGTGTAGACGTACTGTTGGGGCACGTACAATGATGCGAATGCTTCGTGTATTCTCGTGTACTAACTGTAGCGTTTTCTTGGTAAACACCGAAAACACACGAGGCACTCGCATCTCGTACGCCCCCTACAGTACATCATTACGAGCCGCGCCTGTTTGCATAAATTTGGATTTATTACTAGACTAAAGCTTTTAATTTTTTATCGCATCATCATCTATTAAGTTCATTTAATGTTAAACATTTATTGATAGTTATTGAAACCATAATATTACAAGATCTCAACAATACCTTGGTTACTCCTAATTAGAATGCGAAAATTCGGTAGGCGCTTCCTAAGTAGAAAGCAGACTGAAGCGATTGAATGACCAATTGCCACGATAAAATATTGTGGCGGTATCAGATATAATATGTATGTTATAACTAGAGAAAGGACACGAGAGGTTGATGACTCATCGCCCACGAGCGTACTATTGAACATTTGTATTTTTAAAGTTTTTAATTTTATTTATATAATTATACTTATAATAATAAAACGGTTATATATACGGCTACAAAATACGAAATACATTTTTATTTGTTCATTTTGTAGTTCAAGTTGAGTAAAGGAGTATTAATATTTACTAGCAATACTTTGTCAAGGTTCTCTTCTGAAAAATTTGTACTCTTTGAATGAAATACATCCTTGTAAATAGAAAACGTCCTTTTTACATCGCAACTAGTTATAGGTGCATACTGGAAATATTCTTTTATTTCCGCGTATTTTGCAGTTAGATGTTGTGGCATTGTCCCTATACACAATTGCCGCAATGTTATTAAATCTGAATTTCGATTAAACACAACGTCTAACTTTTGCCGAAGGCCACTTCCGAAGTCACTTGGAATACTTTTCAAATTCTTAATAGGCACCCACATCTAATGTCGTTGAACCATCATTTAATTTGAGATTTCGATTTTCAAAATAAGTGATTAGTTTTGGCAAATTTCCAAAGTGTTCCTGAAGAAAGTATAACTGATTTTTTAATTGTGGAATTTGTGTTAGTTTTTTGCTCTCAGAAATACTCCGAGCATCGTCATTTGAACATGCAACGAAATTTTGTAAACTATCGAAATTCTCTGCATAAAAACAAGTAGCTTCCAACCATATCCCTCATCTAGTTATTACTGGAGAGGGAGGCAGTGACAAAGATGGCAGTTTTTCCCTGTCAAGAGCCACTCTCAATGGTACTTTTCTGGAAACTTTTTTAAAAGCGGATACAAGTCTATCAACTTCTGGAATGGTGTCTCTGATATATTCACAGATTCTGTGGAGAGCATGTGTTACACAAGTAATATGCAGCATATTAGGATGTTTCCTTTAATAGTCTGCCTGTTTTTAACATATATGTAGCACTGTCAAATAAAAGTACTTTTTATTTGTACCTGTCGTCCGATTGAAGTATTTTTTGAATATTCTCGTTAATGGTTTTAACAACTGTTTCAGCATCAACTGTATTTATAACTTTTGTTGCTATTACATATGCGTTATATGGAATAGTTGGATGTAGTACACCAGCTACAACATTTACCAAACAGCGTCCTAATATATCGACAGTTTCGTCGGCACTTATCCAGAGGTACCGATTTGAAAGATGGCTTCTAATGCGTTCTACTGCTTTCGTGTAGCACTTGAAAACATAATATATTCATCAGGAACATTTCGACCAGTATATTTTTGGAGAAATATTTTTAAAGTGGGATTGTTAAGTTTATTTAATGGAATATTAGCAGCCTAAAAGTTTCACAGAGTTCTTCGTTAAAATTGTCAGATTCCAACGGTTCCAATTTCTGTCCATGTGTTTGCAATGCTAAGTGACGTTGTACGTGCGATTTCATGGAATTTTTTAACGATATTTTACAGATTTTGCAATAAATTTCGGAATCACTGACAATGAACATACAATCAGTATGACCATCAATCCAACTCGCAATTGTTTTACGATGCTGTTCTCGACGTTCTTCCATATCGTATATGAAAAAGTATCTTAAACAATGCTCTAGATCTAAATAAATGAAAACTAAAAATGAATGCGTAAGTTATTGAAACTGAACGAAATTCAATGCACACTTAAGTCGAAATAATTGGGAAAAGTAGATTTAATCAAACGATATTAAACAGGATCTATCACAAAAATTACGATGTAATTAACAGTTATGACTATGAAAACAAGAAACTAACTCACAGCACTTTATTTATCTTACGAAATATAATCTAAATAGACTAAATTATTAAAACTCCACACGTTTCTATCTACGCCCATGAAAATAGAAATTTAACTGTAAATATCCAACAAAAAACGTCGCAATTCTCGATAAAAATAGATGTGCGCGCTAGCCAGATCAATAGTGCATTCAATATCTACGTGATGTACTTACAGATGTTGTAGACTATTTATATCGTCCGTCGTAATGACGACGTCATTTCAACCCGTTGTGTCTGGTCTCTGGTTATAACAGCCCCACTATTTGCTTTCTCGATTGCATTCGTCGAGCAGATGTTGTTATTTCCGTCGTTATGAATAGTACATTGTGTGTATTCCGTCATAAATTTAATTCAACAGTTGCGTGTAAGACGGAATATACATTTATATATTATTTCGTTAGACTTATATCCGCTAATTTCCAATGTGTATTTTCGTATTTACATGCTGTTATACATGCATATACGTATATGTATTTATTGTTCTTGAGATAGTATATTTTCTATTCTCTTGTATAAGGGATCGTTTCTGGTTTTGTTTCTTTCGGTGTTATTTGGTTATTATATGTATGAAGTCCAGTGGACATCTCGTTCGGACGTGTTTACCTGTATTATAGTATTTTATACATTGTATAGAAGTATTCCGCTGCTTAAAAGGCTAGTATTTCACGTATCATAAATTAGATATAGTTTTTAATTGAAGTTTAAACTCATATCATCTTCGTCAATCAATTATAGGAATTTATAGAATAAAAAATGGTCTATCATATACAATAGAATGCATTCAATATATATATATATATATATATAAGGTGTCCCAACAGGAACTTGGTGATTTAAATTTCACATTATTTTCAAATAAGGTAACTTAGCAACCTAATATTTGGTATATGTCATTTATAAACTTGTAAAAGTCATCATGCAACGTTTCACGACTGAAGAACGTATCCAAATTGTTCTAATTTATTATGAAAATGGTCGTTCCATTACGAACACAATTCGCCGACTACGCGTTATTTTTCATCAGAATCATATTCCCAGCAATACGGCAATTAGAAATTTAATGGCAAAATTTGAGCGAACTGGTTCTGTTCTCGATGTAAAGACACCACTACGTCCTCGTAACGTTCGGTCAGTTGAAAATATCGCTATGGTGAATGAAAGTGTTACCGAAAGTCCAAAAACTTCAATTCGTCATCGGTCACAGCAATTGGCCATCTCAAGATCATCTCTGCAACGAATTTTAACAAAAGACCTTCGGCTACACGCATACAAAATCCACTTAACACAAGAATTGAAGCCCAGGGACCATCACCACCGCCGTATCTTTGCCAATTGGATTTTGGAGCAAACTGATTTTGATGACGAATTCTGTAAGCGAATCATATTCAGTGACGAAGCCCATTTTCACATAGGGGGTTACGTAAATAAACAAAACTGCCGCATTTGGGGGCGTGAAAATCCTCGAGAGATTATTGAAAAACCCATGCACCCACTACGTGTCACTGTATGGTGCGGTTTCTCGGCCAATGGTGTTCTTGGACCTTACTTTTTTGAAAATGAGAATGGAGAAGCAGAAACTGTAAATGGGGAGCGGTATCGACAGATGTTGAATAACTTTCTATGGCCTCGTTTGGAAGATATGGACCTCAACAATCTTTACTTTCAACAAGATGGGGCCACTTGTCACACTGCCAGGGAAACTCTAAATTTACTGCAGGAGAAATTCCCTCGCCGTGTGATTTCTCGTAATGGTGACGTGGATTGGCCTGCAAGATCCTGCGACATAACACCGCTGGAAAACCGCTTTTTCCTTTGGGGTTTCCTTAAGGAACAAGTCTACACAAATAATCCAGACAATTGATGAATTAAAAAAAACATTCGTGCGGCTATTGGCGAGATTAACTTGCATATGTGTGATAAAGTCATTGAAAATTATAAAAAAAGAATCGCTGTGTGCAATAGAAGTCACGGTGGACATTTATCCGATATCTTGTTCCACATATAATTTTAGGGTTTCTATTTTATGTTTACGTTAATAAATCGTTGAATTTCTAAATACTACGCATGTTATTTGGAATTTAAATCGCCAAGTTCCTGTTGGGACACTTATATATAAATAATTGAAAAGAAATTATCGACCGTGATATATTATCAAAAATTAATTCAAATTCGGGTAAGCGGTCAATTAAAAAACTCCTTTATTAAATTACCCTATATTTCGCAACAGATTTTGTCGCTTCTTCTGGGGTAAAAAATGTAGAGTTAAAAAATAATAAAATTGACGTACAAAATATAAAAATGATTAGCCATATATATATATATATATATATATATGAAAAAATGTGTGTGTGAAAGCCGTATCCATCCGGGATGTGCAGACGTCGACTTTTCATAGTTATTCCTAATTGTCAATACACCTTACCCAGAAATAGATACGACTTTCATTTCTATACTGCGTGCATATATACACTAATGATGACAGTACGTTTATCATATACGGGGTTGGGCAGAAGTAACGCATCAGTCTAATAATTCCGTAAATATAAACCTTAGAACAAAATGTCAACAAAAGTTTTTTGACAAGTTATTTTGTATTGGCTTCAATCATTTGCGTTTTTTTTTCATGATGATTACATGACAACAAAAAAAAAATTGTGTTAAATGGAAACAATATTTTCTTTTAGAAAATTCGGAATCTTTATTAATTTCTGAATACGAATATGTACTTTTTTCATGGGGCTAGATAATAAAAATATTGAGAAAAAAATAAAATGAATAAACGTACATTTGGACTAGTGCAGTGTTTTGTAGATTGCTATGGAAATTGTAGATTTTTTGACTGTCATTGAATTATTAACGTTTCACAATAAAATGTTTCCATCGTAAAACTTGCTTTTTTTAATACGTGTTTTGTGTGAAAATGGTTAAATTAAGTACTAAAGAAAGAATAGAAATTCTTATGATGGTCGGATATGGTGACAGGAACGTTCACATCACGAAGTTTGCACTTTATTCAATAATGTTTATTTGGATCGAGATCCTATAGCTCAATCAACAGTTTCGAGATTGGTTACTAAATTTAGAGAAACGGGCGATGTTAGAGATATACCTAAAGCTGGCCGACCAAAAGAAATCACTAATGAAGACCGATCTCTTCATGTTTTACTTGCTGTAACGGAAAATCCCACTACGTCAACCACTCAACTAGGATTAGAAAATGATATGAGTAGCAGATCTATTAGACGAATATTAAAAGTAAACAAATACAAGCCCTATAAGATACACTTACTGCACGAACTTAACGAAGATGACCCGGACAGAAGATTACAGTTTTGTGAAACAATAATGGAATTGTCCAATAACGATCCAAATTTTTTAAACAACATCGTATTTTCTGACGAAGCTACATTTTGTCTAAATGGATTTGTAAATAGGCATAACTGCCGTTATTGGGTGACTGAGAATCCACATTGGATGCTAGAAAATCATACACAGCATCGCCACAAACTTAATGTGTGGGCTGGTATTGTTGGGCAACGAATCATAGGTCCGTACTTCTTGGAACACAACCTAAATGGTGATGGTTACTTACATTTATTGCGTAACCATATTGTACCAGATCTGTTGATTTTATTTCCTAACGACAATCAACCAAGCATGCCAAACCGAAATCTATGGTTTCAACAAGATGGAGCACCACCACATTATGCTATTAATGTTCGACAGTATTTAGACACAATTTTTCCCGGTCGTTGGATTGGACGTCGGGGTTTTATTGATTGGCCCGCTAGGTCTCCCGATTTAAATCCATTGGATTTCTTTCTTTGGGGACACTTGAAATCGCAAGTATACAAGGAGAAACCTAGAAACCTAGATGATTTGAGAGCAAAAATTACTCGTGAGATACAAGCCATACCACCTAATAGTTTACAAAACGCAATTTGTCATTTTTGGGAACGTTTAGGACACTGTCAGTTCGTAGAAGGACGTCACTTTGAGCATTTAATTTAATTTTGTAGTTAGTTTACTTTTATTAAATTTTATTTTTTTCTCAATATTTTTATTATCTAACCCCATGAAAATAGTACGCATTCATATTCAGAACTTAATAAAAATTCCGAATTGACTAAAAAATAATATTATTTCCATTTAATAAAAAAAAATTTTTGGCTGTCATATGTAATCATCATGAAAAAAAAAACAAATTATTGAAGCTAATACAAAATAACTTGTCAAAAAACTTTTGTTAACAACATTTTGTTCTAAAGTTTATATTTACGGAATTATTCGACTGATGCGTTACTTTTGTCCAACCCCGTATATATATATATATATATATATATATATATATATATAAAAAATAATAGATTTTTATTGGTTTTAGCGACCTTTTATTGAATTTAGATGTTTGTTTGCGACGTTTCGACTTTTATCAATTCAGTCTTTTTCAAGCATCTGGAAACAAGAATCATTACAATGAACATGAGAACTGTGTTTGTTTTGTGTGATATAACAATTGAATTAACCATTTTTAATTTTAACATTATATTAAGAAATGAATTACGGATTAGGTTAGTGTTTTACGTTGAAAATTAAATAACATTAAATTAAAATAGCTTAGAATGGTAGAGGGACATTTATGTGATTAATTCTGTATGAATTAATTGGTCCTGGGTGTCCAAACACATGTGGCACATGAATGCGTACCCGTGCAGAAAAAACAACATTGTGAGTTTTATTTGACTTTTCTTTGTTCCCTTTACGTATTGTATTGTAATTCAACTTTCCTGTTCATTTTAGCCATTCTTATTTTTATTTTATGTAAGTTTCAACGTTAAATGTTAACTCAATTTGTAATCATCTTTAATCTAATTTTAAACTTAAAAATTGTTAATATTTGTTAAGTCTCCAATTAATTCATACAGAATTAATCACATAAATGTCCCCCTACCATTCTAAGCTATTTTAATTTAATGTTATTTAATTTTCAACGTAAAACACTAACCTAATCCGTAATTCATTTCTTAATATAATGTTAAAATTAAAAATGGTTAATTCAATTGTTATATCACACAAAACAAACACAGTTCTCATGTTCATTGTAATGATTCTTGTTTCCAGATGCTTGAAAAAGACTGAATTGATAAAAGTCGAAACGTCGCAAACAAACATCTAAATTCAATAAAAGGTCGCTAAAACCAATAAAAATCTATTATTTTTAATATTAAAACACGGCCAATAAAATAAAAAAGAAAAACAAAATTCTTTAAACACTAAATATATATATATATATATATATATATATATATATATATATATATATATATAAATGTAATAAATAAAATTAAATATTAAAACTATTAGTGTATTAGTCATCTTTATTCCACAATGAATAAGTGTTTATTTCAATCCCCACTTCATTCAACTTTCATAGATAGGATTTCGCATAAAACTTGTATATTCTTGACGAATGTGACCGCGTTTTAATTTATGTAAATAATACAATCTTTAAATATATGAAACAAAATAATAAAAAATCAAGAAATCTGATTATCTAAGAACTCTAGACAATATTTAAAAATTACAAATTACACAATTTATTTACGTCAAATTGACGCAATAGAATATGGTAAACAAGTAATTGGCATTTTTTTCGCATTCTCAGTTGCTAAGGTGTCAATTATTTTATTTAGTGAATTGATTTGATGTAGAGTTTCCGTTATTTGCTATTTGACAAAGTTTAAAAAGTCACGGAAAGTCACTGATATGAAATTTTGAATTGTAAAATAAATTAAGTCCTCGATTTTTCAGACAAATATTATTAAATAATAGAGCTTTTGCTATCGCGAAAAAACTCTTAATGTACTGTAAAATACTTGTCTTTCTGCGGGTTCTAAAATAAAACTAACGGTATCTTAGACACACACTATATTAATAATAAAAACTAATAACAATTTAAAACTAATTACTAACAATAGGCACATTTATGTATTTATATTTATGTAAGTTCACTCGGCGATGATTTGGTATCGAATGCCCTCAATCCTTTTATATGAGTCCTCTTGATTTTGTTCGGTGGTCGGAGTTGCCTCCATTTCCACTCCAATTTCATTACACGGGGTTGTGTATGTTTTGTGTTATTATGTGTAGTTGTGTGTTTGTGTGTTACGTTTGTTTATCCTATATGGAATGCTGTGTGTTTTGCTACATTTTTGTGTGTTTGTGTTGTCCTCTGTTTATCTGTTAATTTTTGATTTTTTTCGCGGCTATTTGGATATCGTTATCCTCTGCGCGTCTTTTAATTTGCTTAAGTCCGTCTTTTCTAATTAGTCTCCGTTTTGGATTTATTATTTTTCTTATTGTGGGGTTTTCGTGTGACTTTATTGTTTCTATTGTTTTTAGTGTTCGTTTGCATATTATTGTTTCCACCCTCAATCCCTTCCTCGACGGCTTATATATCGCTATTGAACCTCTTCTCGAGCGTTCTATATCCATCGAGAAGGCGCTGGAGGAATGATACGTAACGTATCGTTGAATGAGTCATCACAGTACATTATATACAATACCTTAGAACTGAATTAATACCACCCTTGCTATTTTTAATTCGCTTTAATATTTTTTTTGATATTACATCCATATTTAGAGCTCGCCTTGAGCAACCAGTAACTTTAATCTCACAAATGAACTGGTCTGCACATGAATTCTAAAAATTTAATACTAGACATAAACTCGCCTGGCACTAAGGATTAACAGATTTCACTTAATTTCTGATATCTGAGTCAAAGTATTGAAAGAAGTACGAAGACGAATGTCACATGGCGTACCACCATGTTTAAGTTTATGACGGTAGTTAGACTGTCGACCGCGTTTGTCTGGTTCTATGTGTAAAATAGAGACTAAGTGACGCTGGATATTCTGAAGATGTTTCGCAGATATGCCGTGTAAAGCAAGCATTGCTTCAGAGCAAATTGGTACCTCAACTGAGCCAGTATTCCGTTCAACTCGAACTCTGTAGCTATACGAAAATGAATGATACTGAACGTCTTCGTCATTCGCTTGTCTGCTTCGATGTCTTTTTATATAACTATGTTTAATTAAACCCCCTAAATATAGGTTCTGCTCATCGTGTGTTATAAGGTTGTTAAAGTGTTTTATGATTGCTGACTTTTCTTCAGCTACGATGTTTTGAAAGGACTTAAACATACTACACACACAACTGTCACCAGTTTCGTGAGTTTGTAATTTTAGTTTCTTGGAAACATCACTTTTTTTTCGTGGCATACTGCTGTTTGTTGCGGTCCTCATCCATTTTAGAATTTAGCACTGCCTACACGCGCATCTACAAACGTACTTATCACAATAATATCAACGAGATGCAACTCACAGCATGATTTCACACAGTCATGCAATTTTTTACGTGGACATCCATCTTCCTTTCCCTGCATAGTAGATCTCTATAGTGCTATACCTTTTTACCCTCACTATTTTTCTTCTGTATGTGGAATTCATTGAAAAGTAATGACTTTCAATTAAATTATTATGTAGTTATCTCAAAATGGTGATATCTGGACATTCATCTTTCTTCCCCTGTACCCTTCAAATGTTTTCCAAGTTAATTTTTCATTCCCCCCTTATGTAAATTTAAAATAAGGAGGTACTATCACTAACACAAAAAACTAGGACAGGTTTGTTTTGGCTGTGTAAACCAAACGGAAATCAACAGCTAACGTCAGTTAATTTGAAATTATTTTAAGCTGTCATTAGCCATGCTACAACTCAGTTGGATTGATAAGGCAAGAATAATTACTTGCAGAGAAAATAATATGGCAATAAGGCAAATTGTTAATGACCTTGACTTTAACAAAAACACTGTTACTTCCATTATACGAGGGTGGATCAATAAATACCCGTGTTAGGAAAGAAGACGCAAGTTTTTCACAAATTTTTTTTTTATTTTTCAACGTAATCATCTTTTAGTACAATACACTTTTCCCAACGTTTCTGACATTTCTTTAACCCCTCCAAAAAATACGATTTGTCAAACTCTGCAAAATACGCTTCTGTCTCCACGATAACCTCGTTTGAGCTGAATCTTTTTCCCCCGAGCCACGTTTTCATGTTGGTGAACAGAAAGAAGTCGCAGGGAGCCAAGTCAGGCGAGTACGGTGGGTGCGGCAGCAATTCGTAGTGCAGTTCATGCAACTTTGCCGCGACAATTCTGGATGAATGTGCTGGTGCATTATCGTGGTGAAACAGCACTTTTTTCTTAGCCAAATGGGGCCGTGTCTCCTTCAATTTTATATCGAATCGGTCCAATAATTCACTGTAGTACTGCCCCGTGACCGTTCTTCCTTTCTGCAAAAAGTCCATGAGGATTATTCCGTTGGAATCCCAAAAAATCGTGGCCATGACCTTTCCGGCCGATGGGACCGTCTTCGTTTGCCTTCTTCGGAGCAGATTCACCCCGAAAAATCCATTGTTTTGACTGTCGCTTGGACTCTGGCGTATAATAATGGATCCAGGTTTCATCAACGGTTACGACTCGACGCAAAAACTCCTGCGAATAAGAGATCCAAACACCGCTTCGACATTGACAACCGTATCCGCTTGTTGTCCACCGTAAGCAATCGAGGCACCCATCGGGCCGACACCTTTCTCGCCGATAACTTATCATGTAAAATATTAATTGCCGTTCCGTACGACACGCCTACGGCCTCTGCTACTTCGCGCACTTTCGTTCGGCGATCAGCGAGAATCATGTCGTGGACCTTTTCAACGATCTCCTCGGTAACCATGTCTGCCGGGCGGCCTGGGCGCTCCTCATCAAAAACAGATGTACGACCACGTTTAAATTCGTTGAACCAATATAGTACGGTTGTCATAGATGGTGAAGGGTCCCTATAGACAGCATCCAACTTCGCTTTTATTTCTTCGCATATTTTTCCATCCAAAAATAAAAAGCGAATTACGGATCGATATTGCTCTTTTTCCATTTTATCGAGAAACACGAAACACGTGTGATACAACTGGCTGCCAAATAAAAACTAACCTATGAATCAGTCTGAAATTTATTATGGTGTTGTCTGACAGATGGTAGTACACGACGGTAATGCCAACTTCCCTCAGCAGCGCCACCTGTCTTCAAACACGGGTACTTACTGATCTTCCCTCGTACAACTATAGAAAAAGTAACAACTGCAGCCCAGGATAATAATGCCTTAATTAAGACATCGCTATTTTGCAATATACCTAAACTAGATCATAAAACGATCCAGGCTTTCTCTAGACAAGGTCTCTCAGTTCTTGGCCTTCAAGGGGTAAACATCTCTTACCACAAATGCTCGTTCAGGCATACACAGTGAAGCACTGGTACACGATTTTTTGTTTTTTACCACGTGTTCGTTCGCGACACCTTTCAAAATAAGTATAGTCTGCATCGACCGATACACATACTAATTTAATCACATTTACGAATCCGTTAACTTACTTTCAGCTTGTAAATATTTATTCGTCGTTACCTGTACATATAGCTTTCATTTAATTATTTTATTTTAATATATTTCAAAGCTTAAGTAAACTTTAAGGGGGATGTTGTTGTGTCTTTTATTTAATAACCTTTCAGCATACTGCATACGTTCAGGACCTTTGATGCATCATCATTACCATTATTAAATTAACACATTTTCCTTATTGCTAGCACGCCCGATCGAGCAACGTTCTGGAAACAGTGTTATATAAAGAATGAATCACTCTTGTTACTTCTACTTTATGTGTTGGCCGTAAAACAAAAGTTACGGATATATAACGTGCCTTCAAAAACTTTCGTCATTAGAGACGGCCATACTTTTTTTTAATTGATGGGAGCAACGCGCGTATTCTGTCACAAACTTATAATTTTAATAGTTTGGTTATGTCTTGTAAATGTGTGTAATAATTAGTAATTCAGTCTTTCAAAAAATTTTTATTACAATAGTTCAAATTGCAAGAAAATAATACTAAAACTGATGTTGGAAATGTTGACCATTATTTTGAAGACAAAGTTGAACTCTACGTTTAATGCTTTTGAAGCCATTTATTGGAATTTCTTGGGTTATGTCAGCCCAAGAATTCACAATAGCATTACGAAGCTCTTCGATTGTATTATGTCTGGTCTTGAAAATGGTATTCTTTAAATATGGAAAAATAAAATAGTCTAAAATTGTCAAATCTGGAGATCTTGGGGGAAAATTAATAATTCTTGTATCGAAAAATTCTTGCAAAGAAGCTATTGTTTCTCGAGATTTGTGCGTTGCACGTAGGGACAAATAACCGAATTACGACGACAAAAATGGAATTTTTTATTTTGTTAAATGTAACCACTATTGCACTTAATATGTTCTATATACCAGTACGCAATCAACCTATAAGTATTTATTTTTTTAACGCATCACATTAGTCTGTACGTGCGTTCAAAGTATTATTATCTGTTACACGCACTTATATCTGTCAGCAGCATCTATAGCGTTTATTGTTGCTACACTCGACAATTTTTTGTAAATTTACAGTTTAAAGTTTTTTAAATATATTTTTAAGCATCAGGTATCTAATTTAATTTGCAGTTATTATTAAATTAACAATTATATGTAGTGTAGATATAGTATACTGTTTTTATTATGAAATATATTGAAAAATTTACTTTAGCTAGAGCTATAAAAAAAGTTCCAAACCGTTCCACGACTTTTCCTTATAAGTTAAAAAAAACAACAAAAAAAGTCAAGTAGAGGTCCCCCCCGTTACCCCTTTCAATAAATAGAGCATATTTTCCTTAGGTAGTACACCTAATTCTGCCCACACTGTACACCACATGCAAATGACATTTTTTTTAATTCGCTAAATTTTTCATTCTGTGCAGTCTCCTCACAAAATACTTGTGTGCACCACTGATGTATACTTAAACTGTTACGAAAAAATATAAAATGGGGAATTCCGTAAATAAATTGTAACTAACAGAACCGCAATAGCTAAATTTTTCATTCAGTACAGTCTTCTCACAAAATACTTGTGTGCACCACTGATGTATACTTAAACTGTTACGAAAAAATATAAAAAGGGGAATTCCGTAACTAAATTGTAACTAACAGAACCGCAATAGCTAAATTTTTCATTCAGTGCAGTCTTCTCACAAAATACTTGTGTGCACGAAAATATATTAGAAAGGGGAATTCCGTAACTACATTGGGTGTATTGAGATCTGTGCTTTAAAGAAGATGAAAATGAAGAGAAAGGAGTTATTTAATGTACTGAAAAAACAACAATTTTATAATTTGTCATCATCAAAGTGTAATGAACAACTATTACAGTATATTTTGGGCAAAATTGGGGTTAGTGAGCTTTCTGAAGATTTAATAAAACAAATAAAACAGGAAGTTAAAGTGTTTGTTTCAAAGATGTTTACGAAGTGGCGTGAGTGTAATTATATGTATGAGCGTTTTAACAAGAAGCACATAAACTGGCTTGACGAAAACCTAAAACTCCCGGAGATACAACCACCACTGCTTCCATTATCGGTAGGAACACATTCAGAACAAAAGATGCGAGGCAGACCCAGAAAATCATTTGAAGAAAGTTCTCATCGCAGTAAGCAAAGACATGTAAGAGCAATTGTATCAGATCTTAATTCAGAAAAATTATGTTTGGCTGCAGAAACAAGCTTGGTGAAATCAGGCAACAGAAGTGCAGCTGATGTTGTGAAGTTAGCCATCAATTCTTCACCCAAAAGTTTAAAAAGAATGAAATTGGCACATGATACTTCATCTTCTGCTTCTGTAAAACCTTGCAATCCTGAAGAAGCTTTAGCTCTTATAGTGGACCTTGGATTGACAAAAGAGGATTATATAACGATACGACTTGGAGCAATAGAAAGAGGAGCTAATATTTATCCCTCATATCATGTGATAGGAGAGGCCAAAAGAAAGTGTTATCCAGCAAATATTGAGATAAACGAAAATGGGGCTGTGGTACCGCTTCAAGATCTTCTTGCACATACTACGCAACGTCTGGCTCAAGTTCAGACTGATGTGATACTACAGTATATGTATTTCCACTGACTGTGATACAATTGAAGTTTATTATAAATGGGGTTTGGATGGCAGCGGTGGACACAGTATATATATAAACAAAATTTTGCGAATAATTCAGCATATGCGGACTCTAATATAATTTTATGTACGATTGTGCCACTGCAAATGTGTGAATCTAATAGCAATAATGACAAAATATTTTGGAAGAACATGTCACCATCATCGACCAAGCATTGTCGACCAATCTCATTCAAGATAAAAAAGGAAAACGTCCAATATGTGAAAGAAGAGTATAACGAAATTCAAAATCAAATATTGCAATTGGAGCCCACATCAATCGTACTTGACGGTAAAGAAATAAAATTTAAACATACATATCCCTATATGTACAATGCTGGATGGAAAGACTGTCAACATTTTGAGTGATACTGCAAGTTCACAAGCGTGTAATGTTTGTAAAGCTACTCCCAAAATTTTAAACGATTTAGAAAAATTAAAGAATAGAGTCTGTAATGAAGACACCTTTAAGTATGGGATTTCGGTGCTACATGCACATATTAGATGTTATGAATACTTACTACATATAGCATACAAATTGGAACTACAGAAATGGCAAGCAAGAGGTGACAGTGCAAAACAAGAAGTAAAAGAAAAAAAGGGTGAAATAGCAACTAAGTTTTATGAACAAATGGGCCTTGTTGTTGACCAGCCGAAACAAGGTGGAGGCAATAGCAATGACGGTAATACTTGCACGAAATTTTTTTAAGAATCCTTCGCTCGTTTCAGAAATAACTGGAATTGATAAAGACTTAATAGAAAGATTTGCAAATATACTGTAAATAATTTCTTGTGGGCATTACATCAAGGAAGAAGTATTTAAAAACTATTGCTTTGAAACAGCAGAAATGGCCATTAAACTTTATGGCTGGTACAAAATGAGTGCCACTGTTCATAAAATTTTAATTCATGGAGCTGATATTATAAAATCTTTACCTTTACCAGTAGGCCAACTGCCAGAAGATGTAATTGAAGCAAGTCATAAAGAGTATAAAAATTTAAGACAATATCACTCCAGAAAAACTTCACGAGCCAATACCAACAGTGACATATTTAACTGGATGCTGGTTTCTTCGGACCCTGTTGTGACCGATAACCGAAAAAAAGGTAAAAAAAGTAAAGCAAAATTTAATGAAACTGTATTAAATATGCTAAGGCTGCCCACTTTCTGTGGCAACGAAGAAGAGAATTATGAACAGGAGTTTGATGACGTCCAAGACTATGAAGATGTTAATATAGAATAAAATAAAAATTAATATTATGTCCCCGTGTGTCATCTTGATAATTAAAAAAAAATGTGAAACAACTAATTATAATTCTTATTATTTTAAGTAGTATCATCACCAGTTGATCAAATTTAAATAAAAACTTTAAAAAATATAATTATTAATTCCGCTTTTTATAAGTATTCTCGTTTAAGTTTTTAATTAGGCTTAATGTTTTGAAATTTGAATTTTTAATTTTTAAAAACTGACATAAAATTTCGAATTCGATCAATTTTTTAAAAATTGTGCGCCATATTGGATCCGCCATTTTGAATTTTTAAAAACTAACATCAGATTCGTAATCAGCGACCCTAAAAACCTTGAGGTACCTAGTTTTTTTAAAATTTATTGAATCCATATGAAGTAAATAATTTTGTCGCACTAAATTTTCAATTTGTCCCTGTGTGCGTTGGTGAATTATGCTGCTGGAAATATCCTTCCGTAAGTTCAGCATCATGAACTTCACTAATAAACGGTTCTAATAATTCATTTCGATATCTTTCAGCATATGGTTTAATTAAAAAATTTAGGCCCAATAGTTCGTCTTCTTGAAACTGCTAGCCAGACGCCTATTTTTTTGTTTCAATAAATTCATGAGGGTTTTCTGCAGACCAAATCATATCATATTTTGCTTGTTTAAATATCCTAAAACATGGAACCAAGCCTCATCCTAAAAGATATTTGTTGGGAATGTCATTATTATTTATGTTATTCAAAAACCATAGACAATACTGTGTTCTCGTAACAAAATCTACCTATTTGAGTTCCGAAACTGCTTGAATTTTATGTGGAAACAACTTTCCAGTCCTTTTTAAAAATAATATATGTCCCCACTGACAAATGAACTTGTGGTAGTTTTGCCATTGATCTTTTAGGTAAAAAGGTTATGAGTTATTGCCTCTGTCTCATCAAATTTAGTAACACAAACTGGAATATGTTTTTGTAGTTGTGCGTAAGTAACTGACGGATTAAGATACTGCTGCAGGAAATCCTGTAAGCACTGATTAGTGGAATAAACCTAATCGCCATTTTCTGATTTTTGGCCAGTTCTATAGTAACTTTGAATAATAAATATTTTATGTTGTAACTCGAAAATAAAATAATTTAAAAAAGATAAGCGTTTATAATTTGAATTTATCTATGACAGTTGTCGGAATTGGAAGTTTTCTAAAGCTTCGCATGTGCACCAAACTTTGATTACTTAATTTCTTAAAAACAGCCTACTACAAGGAGGAAAGTGTTTGAATGTACGTTATACCGTGTCCATAGTATGTAAATTAATCCATTAACTGTCCTGATTGTAAAAAAAAATTGTTTTATGGCTGTCAGAACTTGCTTGTCATCTTCATAATTAAATTATAATTATAAAGACGTAAGTTGCAAATTCAGGTTAGATTTTGTAGTAACTTTTAATTTTCTTATTACATATATCCCAATTTTCTTATTATATCGGGTGCGCCATGATATGACTGCCACAGCTCAAGGATTTGTTACTGAAAAGTCGATTTATTGAATTAGTTATTCAAAATGTCCACCCAATTGGTGTATACATAGTCTAGCTCTTCTTAGAATTGAATAGATAGCTCTGCTAACAGTCTTAGAATCAGCACGAATAGTTTTTGCGACATCCACAATCCTAGCAACAAGTTGTACAAGTTGTTCTCTATTTTCAGCTTTTCTTAATAAACTAAATTTTTCAGCCTTCAGCAATAACAAATAATCTGGGTGGCTAAGTCTACTGATCTTAGCCAAGCAACTGTTGAACCTCTTCCAATTCAGCAGTTCGTATAATTTTGATTAAGAAAATTTACTGTTACTTGTCCACCAAAGTGTGGAGGTGCGCCATCGTGCTGTATCCACATTCCTCGTCTTACATTTAGAAAAACGTCATCCAGTACTGTTTGAAGGTCATTTTTCAATAAACGTAAATAATGAATGTGAGATTTTTCGACAATGAGGTAGTCGTCAATAATACCACACCAAACATTCCCGGGAAATATATCTTGCAAATGGTATTACCTAATTTGCCGTGACTTTTCAAGTGCGCAAGAATATGAATTTCTGGTGTTATTGATAGCGTTTCGAATGAAGGAGGCTTCATCAGCAAACAATATTTTCCGACAAATCCTTCGATTTCTCACTAACCAGCTACTACATTCAAGTCTCGATGCGTCATCCTTTTAAAGCTTGTACAAGTAAGATATGGTATGGGTGCAAATCGAAATTGTGTAAAGTTATCTATACTCCTCATACGGCCAACGTTAACTCTGATGGATATTATTTGGACACTAGTAGCAGGTTGAGCGTCAACAATATAAATTTTGCTTCTCCTTGAGCAAGTTCTTGTTGTGCACAGTTACAAAAGAGTATTGGGCGTGTGTTCATTAGACATTTTTAACTTGAAATTGCTTCAGTAACAGATCCCTAAGTTGTGACAGTCCTGTCATGAGACACCTGGTATATTTCACTAGAATATATAGAAAAAAAAACTTAGAGACATTCTGAACTTAACTATATATACACCAAGTATGGAAGAGAAAAGTCATATCCGTCTCCAGGATACTGTATATTGACAAGCACCAATAAGAAGGAAATGTATCTGTATATTCCAGGGATAGACGTGACGAATTCTTAATTGTGGTAGAGATGTGTATAGAGGCTATAGAAGATATTACCTACGAAATAAGTACGTGAAATATAGAAAAGAAAAAAAAAACAAAAAAAAGGAAAATCTAAACAAACCTGGTGTAAAATTTTTGCAAAAATAATAGGGGGGGAATGTTTTCCCCCATGTGGGAGGAAATATATATACATATATATATATATTACACATACTAATTCAATTACATATATATATATATATATATATAAGCTTGCCCGGGGCATGTTCAATTTCACCTCCACCGTTGAGCTTAAAAAATACATCTCTTAACGTTAATTCCCCGTGTTAGAGGTCGAGAAGCCAGGTCGTAGCCGCTGGACGCGTAAACAGAATCACACCTAAAGAAGCTTAGGAATTTGCGAACCGAATTTATATTTGTAACATTGTGTATTTCACGAACATTCGGTAAAAAAGAAAGTAAAACAATTTCATATTTTTCCTTTTAAATAACGAATCCGTTAATTATATAATATAAAAAAAATCTATTTTTGGAATGTTAATGCTTAATAAGTGTATACAGTGAATAATGAAGATATTACATCAAATTATAAAATAATTTCATTTTTTGTATGTTTTCTTATATTTTTTTAATAACTACACAAATCTAAAATATACAGGCTTAGTTAAAAGTATGGAGACGGCGATTTATTGTCGTTATTATTCATTTTAGGGAATTATGTTCAATATAAAAGTTTGTTAGGATATTTTGATCTATATTTGAGAATATTTGAATTTTTTTTTCTTCAATTGTTTTTTAGTTACGCCTGTCTGCGCAGTTTTTTGAAATGGGAACTGGTAAATTTTGCTCTACCATTCGATAGAGGATTTTTTTCTCTTTACAATAATATTTTTGTATTTTTTAAATACATTTTAATAACTTTTTTACAAGAAAAATTAAACAAATTAATAACAAAGTAAATTAAAGTAAGTGTTCAAATTGTCGTCCATTAGTAATTTGACAATGACCCAATCGATTTACAAAACCCCGAACAGAGTTCTGTAAAAAATCTCGGGGAATTTCTTGTATCGTTCTGGTAATTCGGATTTGTAAATCTTCGACGTTATCGGGCTTATCTTTATAAACTTTGTTTTTTACGTATCCCCAAAGAAAAAAAATCTAAAGGACTTAAATCTGGCGAACGGGCTGGCCATTCAATGGTTCCTCGTCTTCCAATCCATCCGTGGGGAAAAACGTTGTCCAGATATTGACGAACATTTACACCATAATGTGGTGGAGCGCCATCTTGCTGGAACCATATACTGTCATTGGGCAGGTGTTCATTGTTTTCATGAGGATAGAGCGTAGCACAAGCAGGTATTATTTCATTTTGCAATAACTGCAAATACAGAGCCGAAGTTAAATTACCATTGATGAAAAAGGACCGATAATATGACCGCCTAGAATGCCAACCCAAACATTAATCTTTTGGGGGTAAGGCAAAAAGTAGCTTCGTCAGAGAAAAGAATATTTTGACAACATTTTCATTATTATTGCAAATATTTAACATTTCTTCAGAAAATTGTAATCTCCTATCAAAATCATCTTCCGTTAACTCGTGTACAAGGTGTACCTTATAAGGTTTATACTTTTCACTTTTTAAAAATGACACGATCGATGACTGTGAAATATTGAAATTGGCCGCTAATTGATTGGTTGATAAATGGGGATATTCAGATACAGCCAATAAAATATCCAGTTTGTTATCAGCGCTTTTTGCTGTTCTAGGTCTACCACTCCTTGGCAAATCTTTAACGCTACCCGTTCGTTCAAAGCGTCTTAAAGTTTTACCAACAACGGATTTAGAAATTGGATTTCTATTTGGATGCGTATCATTAAATAAATTACAAACGTCTTGTAAACTTCTGCGTCTATCTCCATAACCCAACATCATAAGTATTTCAATTCGTTTATGTTCACTTAATCTCGCCATTGTTAATATTAACAGCAACAAATTGCACAAATGAATTATTTCTGTCAAAGATTTGACGTACACAATAACCACTGATAAAATTATGTCGCTCAAGTTTGTTTATCGCTACGCTTCTGTCTATCTGCGATGTACCGAACATCTGTTAAACACATGAACCGGCATTTTCTTATAAAAAAGTTATTAAAATGAATTTTAAAAAAACAAAAATATTATTGTAAAGAGAAAAAAATTCTCTATCGAATGGTAGAGTAAAATTTACTAGTTCCCATTTAAAAAAAACTGCGCAGACAGGCGTAACTAAAAAACAATTGAAGAAAAAAAAATTCAAATATTCTCAAATGTAGATCAAAATATCCTAACAAACTTTTATATTGAACATAATTCCCTAAAATGAATATTAACGACAATAAATCGCCGTCTCCATACTTTTAACTAACCCTGTATAATAAATTCTACAGTGTTCAGTTCAGAAATAAAGTCAGTCATGTTGAATGCATCAGTAGAGAAATCGCTAGAGATTTCGTTGAAGACGACCAAACTCATGGTTAAAATATATTTATATTGTCGTTTATTTGTAAAAATTTGTAATATAATTTATCAGTTTATGAAAAAATAAATATACATAAATAAATGTTTTATTTAACAGATTATACAAATACTACAACACTTTTAGTCAACCACATTTCCATGAGGTATATGCAGGACGCATCAATTATTCCTGGCTTATCAGGTTTAATTAAATTTGAAATGGCAGTGTAATGCTGCCGTTCACAAGGTGTCCCCATTCGCTTCCCATCAATTGCTGACAAGTTTATGTAATATATTATTGCGAGTCTTCGCCTTTTGACTAGTGTTAGAGAGGTGCTGTCTGGATGTCGGAGACCAGCATAACGCCCAGATATCTAAGATGGGGATTGTGGTTGATCCAACCACCACCAAATTCAACATTCAGCTTTCTGTTGGCATCTTTATTACACAAATGAAAGGTCGATTTTCAAAAGTTTAACTGTAAGCCCCATTCCTTATCATATTCGTCTAAAGCTTGCAGATCTTCAGTAAGTTGTAATTCTCCATCCTCAATTCTTGGTTTGGGTGCACATAAAGCACTTAAAGCCAGGTCATTTGCATACAGAAATTCTCGTGATTTTGCTGGTGGGAGATCACTGGTGTAAATGTTGAACATTAGAGGAACCAAGACCGAGGCTTAAGGAAGACAATTTTTCAAGGTTTTGCCATTGCTAGTTAGATTATAGGTAGACTGCGATTCGATGATTACTCTTAATTTAGCAAATGGGATGATTTTTTGGAATTTAAAAATCATTCCATAGAAAGGGTGCTGCACATATTATATCCTGTGCTTGCCATTTTGAAGACCAAGCTATAATATTGTTTGATTTTGTGGTGTTTTTTATTAATGGAATTTTGACTATCTGTTGGTCGTGTTCCGGATAAATTGTGGATTTGGATTTTCGTCGAATTTTGATGAAAAAATTTTATTTTAGAGGTAGCTGCCAAAGTTGATTTACTGTTCTAAGTTCGCTGAACTAGGTTTGTTAGTTTATTAATTTCTTAGTTTACTGGTTATGGTTTTTTTCGTCTGCCTTTCGGTGAAGAGCTTTTAATTTTATAATTAAATGTCAACGTGACAATTTTGTTATAATTTTTTTCTTTCTTTTTGAACTGTTTTAATTCTGTTAGTGGGTATAAGTATGGATTACCTCCTCGTAAAACAGCAAAAAATACACGCAAATAGAGAATCGATATCTAGCGTTATTATAATAACTATTTGAATATGAAAAGGCTTAGCGCAAGATTGGTACCACGACGTTTCTTCTCCTCATCGTCATCGTCATGTAACGCGCGCGAAGACGATCCAAAACCGATTTTGGAGTTCATTCTCATATAAGATGAAGCAATGGTTCTGTATTATGATCCTCAATTTACAAAGGAGACGATGGAATTACGGCGACAAGATGAACCTTGCCATGCAGAGGCAAAAGTCGTTCACTCAACGAGAAAAATTATGGCCACAATATTTCAGAATTATACGGGCATTTTACTAATTTAAAGATCGAAATACAACTGTCAACAGCATATAGGATACTTGTCTGTTGCGTGAATTTATAAAATTGTCAAAAGGTATTAAACGTGATGCAATTCGCGAGTGTAACTTGTAAAAGTTGAACTTCCACCGTATAATATGGCTTCTAGTGACTATTATTTACTTTTCCATTTAAAAGAAGATCTTAGGGGCTGTGATTTTCATGACAATATTTAGTTTCAAACAGTAGTTGTTCCGTCCATATAGATTTAACTTGTATTTCAGTTTTATTTGCCTATAATCAATAGATTTAGTGGCATTTATTTTACGTATTAAATCATAGATTTTAATTTTATTCTGTTTGTAAATGTAAAGTGTACAGAAAGGACTTGGAGTTTCCCAAATATCTAATTTGTTAATTATCGTAAGTGGTCAGGTATTATATTGCTTATGCATTGTCTTGTTTCCTACGGTCATAAAATTCTTTACTCAATACAAGTAGAATCCTTTTTATAAATTCATTCATTTGCAGATGTAAACCTATATAATAGCATAATTTTTATTGTTACATTTCATTTATTGTATTTTATTATACAGGGTTATGATAAAGTAACGCACAAAATTCATAAAACGTACAATGTTCATTTTCGAAAAAAATGCAAAAACACGTCAAACAGTTTATTATATTCCGCGTCTTTTAACATAAGTCAAAAAAATAAAACGTCAAATTTGTCAAAGTTATGTCGTCATCAATATTTTTTTAAATATGAAGCTTGTTTTTTTTTACTTTATTTGATAAAGCTTGTTTTTCTGCATTATAAAGAAATAATTGAAGTAGGGGTCACATAAGAAAAAAACTGAGAGAATTAATAAAAAACAAAATAAACTTTATTATAGTAATAACATTTAAATTAACTAAACAGTCCATTAAACCAAAACGATTTCTTACAGGAATTGTTCAAACTGTGTCCCGTTCACTATCTGACATAGGCCAAGACGATGGTAGACCTGATTTCATGAGGCATTGTGACGAAAATCCAAATTTACTTAATAGTGTAGTATTTTCAGACGAGGCAACGTTTTATTTAAGTGGTACAGTAAATCGACACAATTGTCGCTACTGGGCTCGGGAAAATCCCAACTGCATTCAGACAAAACAAAAAATTTATTGGTCCTTATTTCTTTCGTGGGAATTTAACAGCTGAGCGATATTTGGAACATCTTCGTATGGCAGTGCTTCCGGATCTAATTGCGGCATTTCCGGATCCAAATAATAGGGAAAACTTGGATCCCAGTATTTGGTTCCAACAAGATGGTGCACCACCACATTATGGTCTTAATGTTCGAAGGTTTCTGGATAACCAGTTTGAAGGAAGGTGGATTGGAAGACGTGGACCAATGGAGTGGCCACCTAGGTCACCTGATCTCACCCCCCTTGATTTCTTTCTGTGGGGACATTTAAAAAGTCGGGTCTACGTTAACCGACCAGACAATTTAGAAGACTTAATGGAACGAATTAGACATGAAATGACTCGTATAACTCCGCAGATGATCGAAGACTCTGTAAATCAGGTCTACCATCGTCTTGGCCTATGTCAGATAGTGAACGGGACACAGTTTGAACAATTCCTGTAAGAAATCGTTTTGGTTTAATGGACTGTTTAGTTAATTTAAATGTTATTACTATAAAAAAATTTATTTTGTTTTTTATTAATTCTCTCAGTTTTTTCTTATGTGACCCCTACTTCAATTATTTCTTTATAATGCAGAAAAACAAGCTTTATCAAATAAAGTAAAAAAAAACCAAGCTTCATATTTAAAAAAAATATTGATGACGTCATAACTTTTGACAAATTTGACGTTTTATTTTTTTGACTTATGTTAAAAGACGCGGAATAAAATAAACTGTTTGACGTGTTTTTGCATTTTTTTCAAAAATGGACATTGTACGTTTTATGAATTTTGTGCGTTACTTTATCATAACCCTGTATTGAATGTTACAATGTATTCATATTTTACGATAAGGTTTAGATATTACGGTTTACTGCATTTTTCCTGTATTTTTCGAAGATTGTTCTTTATCTCTAGCCCACTTGCTGTTTTGTGTAATTTACGTACTCGGTACATGATATTCAATACCTGTAACAATTGTATTGTTTGTATTTTGTGTTTAGTATTATAATTAAGGGTCCATGTGCATATTTATTTTAATCGGTTTATGAAGTTGGTAAACTGCATCATTTACCTTTCCTTGAAGAAGGGTAAAATCTTTGCCACGCAATTTCATTATAATTATTTTAGTTGTTTTCTCCCTCCCTTGTAATTGGCGGGGACAAAACTTTCTTTGCAAAAATAAGTTAGAATAAAAATCAATTCCAACCCAGATCACAGCGTTCATACATTTATATTAAGATTCAATTTGTTAATAATTATCTTGTAAATATATTAGTGTTATTTCAAACTAGTGTATTATTCAAAACATATTTCGGTCAAACACATTCCGAAAATTCCTTCAAACCAGGAGAAACAACACTAGTAATGCAGATTATTATTTTTTAGAAAGGTATAGAATTATTAATTAAGCTTGCAATAAATGCATTGAAATTAATGGAAATATTGGAAAATAGAAAACATTTGTTTTTGCACCGTTTCTATACCAGCTGGGTCTAGAATTTATAGTAAAGCCTGCGTATATGCTACAGAAATTCAAGTTATTTATTATTTTTTTACAAGAAATAATCATTCTTCCTTCAACATCGCCAAACAAAAAACAATAATAAAATAGAATTATAACAATCACCACGCGCTTAAATAAATGCCGGTACAACTTTCAACGCTTTTCAAAAAATCTCATGCGTTGGTATATGCCATAACATTCAAACTGAATCATAGGAAAGAAATAAAGACTGATTTACTTCAACATTGATTAAACCTTTCGTAAATATTTTCAGATTAAGTGCGGTATTATATACGCAACAACTAAAAGCATATCAGGTCGACCATTTTTTATTCATTCAAAAATCTATGAACAAGTTCTAAATATTCCCTGTTCATTATTATAGTGTTTACAATATATCTTGAAAATATTAGTTTCTTTTGTTTTTAATAGAACGACAGAGAGCTTACGCTACAATGGAACTTTTTTTGAATGACTTATGAGTTATGAATAGAGCTGAGGATGTTTGCGGTACGGCAGGACCGTATGTAGTGCATCCCCACATTTAACTATTTATCTAAATATTCTCTGAAATGATTTGCCGGATCTCATAAATTAATAGAGTGATATTTTAGTATGCACTGGATATTGTTATTATACAAAATCATAATAACCATTTGTATTTATGGATCATAAATAATAATACGCATGTATTTGTATTTGGTTGTGAATTCAATTTAAACTTAAAACGAATCGAAATATTTTAACGACAAGCCGTCCCTACAATACATGCATTCGAGACAAAGTGTGCAACTCTACGAATAACTTCCATAATTGATCGAAAATGGACATTTTGGAGCTGAAGTAAAGCCCCTATTCTTAGAAAATTTTATTACTGTCGTTAAGAACTATTATTATAAACAAGAAAGGCCTTTTATTAGTGTTGAAGTTTTAGTTTCATTGAATTTCCATGTTGTAAGTAGTCAATTGTAAAGTGTTCATTCACAATATTCTAAAACAAGGTGTAAATTTAACTAAAATCCAGAAAAACACATTCTGATAATATATTACTAGATTAGAAGCTGTGTTTATTACTATTTATTATATTATTTTTATAACCAAATGCAATAAAAGCTACGAAAACAAAAGAAACCTCGATTTATTAAAATCTTGTCACACAGCCTTTCAAAGCCTGGCAGCACATATTTTGCATATATTTTATATATACTACCTACTTGAACTAGGTGAATGAAGTTAGAAGTTATAAGTTATAACTTCTAACTTCATTCACCTAGTTCAGCCTGGCAGCACATATTTTGCATATATTTTATATATACTACCTACTTGAACTAGGTGAATGAAGTTAGAAGTTATAAGTTATAACTTCTAACTTCATTCACCTAGTTCAAGTAGGTAGTATATATAAAATATATGCAAAATATGTGCTGCCAGGCTTTGAAAGGCTGTGTGACAAGATTTTAATATATCGAGGTTTCTTTTGTTTTCGTAGCTTTTATTGCATTTGGTTATAAAAATAATATAATAAATAGTAATAAACACAGCTTCTAATCTAGTAATATATTATCAGAATGTGTTTTTCTGGATTTTAGTTAAATTTACACCTTGTTTTAGAATATTGTGAATGAACACTTTACAATTGACTACTTACAACATGGAAATTCAATGAAACTAAAACTTCAACACTAATAAAAGGCCTTTGTTGTTTATAATAATAGTTCTTAACGACAGTAATAAAATTTTCTAAGAATAGGGGCTTTACTTCAGCTCCAAAATGTCCATTTTCGATCAATTAAAGAAGTTATTCGTAGAGTTGCACACTTTGTCTCGAATGCATGTATTGTAAGGACGGCTTGTCGTTAAAATATTACCATTCGTTTTAAGTTTAAATTGAATTCACAACCAAATACAAATACATGCGTATTATTATTTATGATCCATAAATACAAATGGCTATTATGATTTTGTATAATAACAATATCCAGTGCATACTAAAATATCACTCTATTAATTTATGAGATCCGGCAAATCATTTCAGAGAATATTTAGATAAATAGTTAAATGTGGGGATGCACTACATACGGTCCTGCCGTACCGCAAACATCCTCAGCTCTAGTTATGAATGTAACAAAATAATTTGAAACATACTTAAGTGGGCAAAACCTCCACAATTTCTATAAAACAAAACCACTTTTAATTATTTATTATCAGAGAGCGGACTCGAGCGATTGATGATTCATAGCCCATAGGCGTCTGCCTTGCATTCGCAATAGGATTGTTTCTGTAAGCGATCCGTGAGTTTCGAACAATCTGATACGTGTGGGCACTGCATAAGTGGCACATACCTACATGTGCAGTTAATATGTATCTGTCAATGCACAACAGAGCGAATGTAATAAATGGCTAGGTAACCGGCAGCAGCTACTGCTGAAACAAAAGTAATGCTGACAAGCGAATTGCTTATCGAATTTTGAACAAAAATAATTTACAAAGAACAAAGCTCAAAACTGTATTTTCTGTGAAACATTGAAACTGTAAAACAATACTATGAACAACTAAAACTTGTTCAAGTTGTTAAATTAGTTATTTTAGATGTTAAAACGTCTTTAAAAATAGAAAATGTCCGTTCCACATCACAACTGCTGATGGGTGCGTGATTAAAATATTGCAAAAGTGCACTACACTTCAAATGTATAGATTTGACAATCGGCTCTGGGCAGAATTGATATAATATATTCAAATCTGGATTTCTACTAAATATGGCATCAACGTTTTGTCCTAGCTTTCAGAAATATCTTTTTAAATGATGAAACTGACTTATCAACATTTTGAGAATGATTCCTGATGTATTCACATACTCTGTGAAGTGCATGTGCTGCACAGATAACGTGTAGCATATTAGGGTCAGATTGCTTTAATAACTTCCCTGTTTGTAACATATAAGCGGCCGAATCAGTCAAAATTAATAACTTCTTGTTTTTATAGTTGTTATCCGATGACAGAATATTATGAATACATTGATCAATTACTTCTGCAACTGTTTCACCATTTGCGACTGGCAATATTTTAGTTGCAATTAAGTATGATTGGTATGAAGTTGTCGAATGAAGATTACCAACAACTTACATTTAACACATATCGTCTCGTTACATCCGTTGTTTCGTCTGCACTTACCCAAAGATAATGACCAGATAGGTTGGTTCGTATTTTTTCAATGGTTCTCAAATAACATTTTGGTAAGTGGTATTTACGTAAAGTAGATTCATCTGGTATATGACGATCAGTATATTTTGTAAGAAACCTCTTGAGGACTGGATTGTTAAGTTTTTTGAATGGGATTTTGCCCGTCATGAAGGCTTCACACAGTTCATCGTTAAAGGTGTCAGGTGCAGATGGACATATTGTCGTGAATTTTTCTAACCAGAGAGAGAGAGAAAAATTGGTAGAATCAAGTTTTGAACTACATTTGAATAATTTGGGATTTAAATGTATTTTTGAATTTTATTTATATTTATTATGTTTGTAATTATATTTTTGACCGGCCCTGTATGTATTATATCAGATTGGTGGGTGCGGCTAAATGGTGTACTATTGAATTCGATGTAGGAGATTTTCGCGGTAATTTATTTAGAGATACCAGATCTAGCAAACCAAGTGGTCATAGAGTATAAGAAATTCATTTTTATTCTCTGTTTTTGAGTAAAGTCGGGTTTTTTATTTAGTTGGTGCATTTATTTTTGTGCATTTAAAGTTATTGCGATTTTACGAGAGTTTGTGATCTCGCTTTTGATATTTTAATTAAATTATGGTATCTCTCACGTAGTTTTTTGTGTTGATTGTGCTTAGATCGATGTAAGTAAAAACACTTAATTATATTATTGCTTATATGATGATTTGCTTATGTTTGTAATTTTAGTGTATAATTTGTGATTATTTTGACATTTAAATCAGTATATGAATATTAGAGAAAATTGTCATGTTTTTTGTAATGGAGTTTTTTCTTCAAGATAAAATATTCTAGATCGTTTTAAATTCAGGTTGGTTTTTTTTTTGTTTATGGGTTTGATTTTGTCATGTTTTATTGCGCATGACTGTAAGGCTGTCACGCGTATTTGATAACTTTGTAGTTGTTGACATTTGATTTTTAGGGGTTACAGTAGAGGTCAAACTTGACAAATTTCTAAAGTATTTATTAATTATATGTTTGCTCGAGAGTCACAGGGGGTTTTTCTCTTTGTGCGAGTCATATTCATAAAGAGTCTTTCCTCCTAAGCTACTGTTTAATCTGCTTTAGCTCCCTGTACATTCAGTAAAGGGATTTTTTCTTTTTTTTTTTCTTTTTATTAAACTTGTAAACAAACTAGATCTGATTTTTATTAATGCTTGTCGTTTTACTTTAAATATAACCTGGCCCATATCCGCAAGGATCGACCCGAGAGAAGTGAGCTCTAGGAAATCTACGAGACTGAACAGCCGGAAGCATAAGTTGTAGTGTGAACAAAAAGATTAATAAGCAATCAAAAGCACATTCCACTGCAATATGTTATCTAGATGAGTTTTCGAAGAAACATGTCTCTGCACATTACACTTTTGTAGACGCCTTAAACTTAATGAACAGGCACTGCAATATATCTCGGTATCATTACGAATATGCAACCGATCTGTATGACCTCTAATCCATCCTACCATGGTTGCCCTACGAGAATTCTCCATAGTTAATGAAAATAAAGAGAAATACTAAGACTAGGAACAGAAAGAAATGGATTCAAAAGAAGAAACGAAATTGAAGCGATTGAATGGCCAATTTGCCCGCTCTCTGTTTATCATATTATAACTATTTGTGTGAAAATTTTCACACAAATTTGAACCTGTATTGTGTTCTACACATTTACTCTATGAAGATCTTAAAAAAAGCTTATGACAGCATTGCTCAGCTAAGACTTTGGAGAGCGCTAAGAAATACAAATATCGACAATAACTTAATCAGAGTAGTTAGAACCTTTATAAAAAAAGGCCAATCCAGAATAAAATTTAATATAAATCGGGCTCAAGCAGGGGTGCTGCCTCTCGCCAGCATTATTTAAAATATATTTAGAACAGGTCCTAAGAACGTGGAAACGAAAGCGTGAAAGTATGGGTATCGCATTGGCAGAAAGAAATATATGCACGCTATGCTTCGCACATGATCAAATAGTGTTAGCTCAAGATGTGGACGGCATTGAATAGGTATATGACACGTAAATTTATCGAAGAATATCACAAATAGGGTCTAGAGGTGAACACAGAAAAAAAAACAGAATACTCGAAGCATAGGTGGCTTACAAAGAGAACTTATCTTATGGACAGAAAATTACACATTGCGACACAAATCATCGATGTAGAAATACTATATCAAGTGAACTCAGCTTAGATACTACTAATCTTCTCCTGTACAGAACTACACTCAAATCAACATGGACGGATGCTTTTCAAATATGGGCTACAACAGTGACTTCGAACTTAGCCAAAATAAAGTGCTTTATGCTATGTGGTAAATTATATACATCGTAACCTTTTAATAACAGCGTCAAACAAGTAATCAATCTCTTAGTGCAAAATACAATTAGTGCAAACTATCCCAATATGCTAACTAACAAATTGTTAATGAACATAAGTGAAGTATTTGAAAAGATTCAAACCTTCAGATCTTACTAGCAGATTTTAGCAAAAGCATGCTATTAATTTTAGAGTAAGCAATATAACAAGTGTTCATTTGAAAAGTCAATCTAGGTTACTTTGAAATTTTGATAGAATAAGACGCATATATATTAGTATGTGTTTGTTGTTCCGTAAACGTAAATCCAAATGACATTTGATAATGTCAATCACAAATATCAGTTAGTGCATAAAATAATCGTGCGTCGATTCTCGTTTAAATAAATTGCTTCTCAGTTTTAAAATGGCTTTCACTTTAGAACAGAAAATTTTTTTAGTCCAGGCTTATTTTCGAAGTGGTAATAAAATTGATGGTTTATGGGTTTATTCAGTTCAAGATTGCATGGTGGAATTTAAAGTCGAGTTTCCACATTTTGTAATAGATTATATACAATTTAAGAATACTTTGGATAGAACTTTAAAACTTTTTTCTGAAACTGGTAGTCTCTTAAGAAAATCAGGCAGCGGAGCAGTTAAGAAACGTACACCTCAAGTTGTCAATCGTGTTGAAGAAATAATGGAAAATGAACCACAAACATATGTTCGACATTTGAGTCAACAAATAAACCTTTCTGTTGGTACAACTCACAACTTATTAAAAAAAGGTATGCAACTTTATCCATGCCGTGTCACAGCAGTACAAGAATTGTTAGAAATTGATTACCCATATAGACTACAGTTTTGTAATTGGTTTGTAAATATGAACAATAATGGAGAACTTTCGCAAAGAGTCATCTTTACTGATGAAGCATGGTTTTATAAAACGGGATACCTAAATTCACAAAATACAAGAATTTGGAGTAGTGAAAATCCACATGTAATTAATGAAGAATCGCTACATCCAGAGAAAATTGGTGTTTGGGCACCGATAAGCCAAAGGCGAATCATTGGACCAATATTCTTTCAGGGAACGTTAACTGCTCAAAGGTACCGTACGGAAATTTTACAACCATTTGTCAATCAGTTGCAGGATGATGAACTTCAAAATGCATATTTCCAACAAGACGGAGCACCTTGTCACTGTACTGCAGAATCTTTGGATTATTTAAGAGAATTTTTTGATGAGCGTATAATTAGTCGAAATACTGAAATTGCCTGGCCTGCACGTTCATGCGATTTAACACCTTACGACTTCTTTTTGTGGCCTTATCTAAAAAATAACATATTTCGAACACCTATATTGAATTTGAATGATATGCTACAGAGAATCGAACAGAAATGCATGGAAATTAATAACAATCCAGTAATGTTGCAGAATATCATCAGAAATTTTGAACGGAGGATTTTAAAGTGCATTGATCTTGAAGGACAACATTTTCAACATTTGTTATAGTTTTCAATAAATACCTATTATTTGTTATTTATTTGTATGTATGAAGCTGTCAAAATATACGACTTCGTAGGTTAAGTAGTAAATTTTAATTTACGACATACTTCAAAATGTTCTCAGTAAATTACATGCTACTAGATTGACTTTTCAAATGAACACTTGTTATATACGTTAAATTTAAATTATATTAAGTATATCAATGTTTAGTATATTATAAACACAAATCTTAATATCGTGCAGGGATAGATGGCCGAATCCTTTGCAGTTATTAAAATCAATTCTATTGGGCAAATATATCCTTTTCAAACCTGTTAAGGACTTTTTTGGAAATACTGAAAACGAGTATTTTTGTGTTGAATTCAATTCACTTGAGATTATTTTTATGTAACACAAAGGTCAAGGTATTTTCCCTACCCGATCATTTGTGTATAATCTTTAGAAATATTGAACAACTTGCTTCTTCGCCAATTATCTTGTTTTCTGATCTAATTGGTCATCGGATAGGACATAATTAGACGCTACAGAAGCGAAAATATTTTCTCGTTTTTTTTCAGTATACTCACATTACACCGAACAAACGTCAAAATATATTATTTTTCTGTTTTAACGCTTGAGAGAACTTTCTGAATATAAATAGCATATCAAATAAACTGTCTGTACACACATATACAAGCTATATTTGTTGAACAAATGTATGGAATACGATAAATATTTTCATGTAACATGTCCACAGGTAAAATATTAAAACCTTATATATATTTATAGAAGAATCTTTACCTCGATCAAAATATTTTTTCATATACCTTTTGGCATTTCACAAGACATACGCTTACAGATTAATATATAATAAGCTTAGAAGATTCGATTTCCTGTATATGTTAGGTAAATCTGATCAAACATAACGTTTGCTAACAGCTGAAAGTCCAAAAGATATTATTGTTTAAATAATTGACAAAAACATTGCCATTTTAAAAATATTAATGATAGTGCACTGGTTTACAATGTATCTGAGGTTTAAATAGAAGCATCTGCCACTGTTTTATAGATGTTTACTAATTACTAGTTCGTTTATTTCTATTACGTAAAGATTTTTCACAATTTAGCAACAAATTATTACTAAGATATGCGCAAATCTGTACAGAACTATAGTTTAAGCCATGCTTTACAATCTTTATACACTTGTATTCGTAATTGTGTTAATATTTGTCAAAAAGTACAGCAGCTTGCATGTTTAACCTTGCCTGAGCATACGCTCACTTGTTTGTAGAGTTTACTCAACCAGTGTGTAACAAACACATGCTTTAACTATCCAAAACGTGTGCTTGTCACGGTATATTTATGTAAAGAATTGTTATGTTCATAAGTTAGATATATGTCTGACGAAGCTTCTGTGTGAGTGAAACGATCGTTACTATGTGAAGTTAAAAATAGTGAAATTTATTAAAATTTATTTTATTTTATCCCGATAATAGTGTAGAATAATATATTTAGATATTAATAATCACAACATTCATAATTCCTAAAATCCTAATTATCAGAAAGATATTTTAGAATCAATCGGGAAAAAACTTTGAAATAAATAAAATAAAATCGAGTGTCGCAAGGTAGTGTATTAGGTCCAACACTCTATCTGTTGTATACTATTGACATCTCTGACCTTGAGCATAAAACAATATTTACCGCTGACGATACTGCAGTTAATAAATGGACTAAAATTTGACGTATCAAGGAAAACTAAAGTAAGTCTGTGCATATAAACTTCACTAACAAACAAAAACAATAAGTAGCTATCAGAATTAATGCTGATTCAGCTACTAAATATGTTTTAATTCTTAATTTATTTATTGTACATTACAAGAAAAAAAATTCCAAATAATACAATGCATAATATAAAATAAAACTTGTACAAGTTTGTAAATTATAATTATAAATGAAATATTCCGGAATACCATCCGGTCCAGGACTGAAACGACCTTTCAAAGAGGAAAGTTTAGAAAACACAATGTCGCTGTCAATGATTACATTATTAAGAGTAAAAGGATTTGTGAAATGAGACAGATCAAGTTTTAAAAAATTAGTGGCCGTATCATTATGGCTAACATATACTGTTCCAAAAAAATCTGCAAACATATCACACACTTCTTCAAGTTTGTCGGATTCAAGCCCATTACAACTGAGACGTTGGGGTAGACTTGATTTTTTCCTTCGCGAATTAACAAAGTTCCAGAAAGCGCCAGACGTCGATCGCTGCGAGAAGAAAACAACCTTTTTATAGTCCTTGTCGATAGATTGCTTAACATGTTAGTCTTAGTTCTTGTATTTGAGATAGTTACTATTGTCCATGCCTTTTCCTTTATTAACTTCTTTGTTTGAAGACGAAAACCATTTAGGATAATTGTCGGAATGTACTAGATATTTAGGGACAAATCTGTCGATAGCGAAATGTAAAGTTTGATACAAATAGGAGAGACCATGTTCCCAATCATCTGATACTAAAATAGACCAATCGACAGAAGAAAGGAAATCATTAATCTGGTCATAGGAAGCCTTTCTGATATTGTATTTCCAAGAGCTATCCATAGTTATTTCCGCAATATAATCAAATTTCAGACCGAAACTCCAACATGGATGATGATAATCAGAGCTCACCAGACAATAAGATTCTTGAAAAACTGTAAAAGGTTCGGAATTAAGTAATACTAAATCTAAGATCACACTATTAGCGTTTGGCACAAAGTTACACTGACGCAAACCATTAAAAATAGCTTCACAGTCACTGGAAGGCATTTCTATGGGTTCATTCTCAATAAGTGCATCTTAAATGTGGCAGGTTAAAATCCCCAGATGCATAGAGTAGCATTAGGATCTGAGAGTGACTTGAGGCAAAACTACGCTGGATAGTCCATGTGACAAAGAAAAGGGAAGAGCCTGGTTTTAAATATCGATAAATGTATTGGTTGCGTGGGAGGAACTCCAAGTTATCTACATATAATAAGCGACTTCTTTACAAGCAAATATTTAAACCAGTCTGCACATACAGCATTCGACTTTTGGGATGTGCCCATAAATACAATACATAGATTATTCAGCTATTCCAAAACAAAGTACTTTGATATATTGTTGATGTACCTTGGTACTTTCCTAACAGTGACCTCCACCACCGAGACTTTGGAATGGCCACAGTCAAACAGACTATCTTCCAATTCGCTAGAAGTCATGAACAACGGTTTCTTCACCATGTTATCGAGGCGTTCTTGAATCAATTGGATCTTATACGTATGAAGGTGCAAATCCTTCGCGCAAGAATCGTTCGAGGGTGCTGCGATTTTTATCTAAATTAATGGAGTGTAGATTAGCAGATGCCTTATTTTACTTCTAATCAACGAATATTGACAATTGAATTCATCTGTCATCTTTAGTAGGCTTTCATACGTCAATTCAAAGCATACTTGAAATTTTTTCCACTTTGATTTGCGTTATTAATTTACATTTTTAAGTGTAACTTAGAAGTAACTAAGAGTTGTAAAATTGTATTTGAATTTTTTTTAAGTTAAATATATGCCGTTAAAGCATACCAAATTTGATTTGCCTTGAACTGTTATTTAAAAAGCTACAGGTTTTGAAAAAAGTGCTAATTTTTTTTTTGAGCAGTGTATTAATAAAATTTTTATTTAATATTATGTGTTAAAGATCTATGTATACTTTTGTAGATAAGTGTACACATGTTCAGAACCTAAAAATATTAATATTTCAATGTAAATTGTAATAGCTATTGTTATACGCATGATTAGCATTATATATTATCGATTGTTACTAATTAACCCATGTTCATCCGTGCTTTTGTTTACTGCTACCAATTGATTAGCAATTTCTGCCGGTAAATCCAGTGTAAATATGAATTTATAAAATAGAAAATTTGTATACAAGAGGTGTCCCGTATTGTTATGCTCAAATTTTAGGAGTGTAAAGTAGACATCATTTTCAAGTAACAATAACGCAAAACTTGTATATCCATTTTTATTTGTTTCAAAGTTACAGATCTATGAATGTGATTGTCAGATCATGAAAAAAAAAGTAATCCTAAAGTCAATACAAACTGATTTTATTTAAAAAAAAAAGTTATACGATTCAATAACAGGCCTGTGATTGTTAATGTCGCATAATAAAATGTTATCCTAAAATAAATAAACACGTGTCGTAGTGCATACAGTAATTTCTTGGAGATCTACAAAAAAGGGTACTGGAAGCATGAATATCATACAATAATCGAATGTTCAGGTCACTGTAACGTTGCATTTTTTAATAAAGGATTACATTACGTTTTAGTTCATACAACAGCTTATTAGTGAGTGGACACGTTTTCTTTATTCAAAATGCCTTACCGATTTTCTTCTCAAGAGTATGCAGATATGCATTTTTCGTATGGCTACTGTAACGGCAGTGCATGTCAAGCAGTTATTGAATACCGACATCGGTTTGCCGATAGGCGCATTCCTCATTACAGAACGTTTCTGGAAGTACACAGACAATTTCGGGAATGCGGACTGCGTGATTATCTTTTCGACCGAGGGGTAAATTTGCCAGCAGACTTGAGGAAGAAGCAGTAGCTATTGTTACAAGGGATCTAACTCTCAGTGTACGTCGAGTCGCTAGACAACTAGGAGTGCCACGAACGACAGTTTGTCGAATTTTAAAACGTGAGGGCTTATATCCATATCACTATCGCAGGGGACACGGTTTGCTTGAGGCAGACCACTATGCTTGTCTAGTTTATTTTACCTGGATATTAAGAAGTCACAGAACGGTCCTCTGGACAGATGAATCTACGTTCACGAGAAGTGGTGTTACAAATCTGAGAAACCTGCACAGGTGATCATCAGAAAATCCCAAAGCTATACGCCCATCTAAATTTCAAAATGAATTTTGTATTAAGGTTTGGGCGGCCCTAATCGATGACTTGTTGATTGGTCCTGTCGTTCTTCCTGGGAGGTTAAATGCGAACAATTACCTTCAATTTCTTATTGACGAACTGCCAGGTCTTTTAGAGGATGTCCCACTGAATGTTCGACGAGACATGTGGTTTCACATGGATGGGGCACCACCACATTTCGGAATTGCTGTCCGAAATTGGGTTTACGTCAATTATCCAAGATGGATTGGTCGAGGTGGTCCTGTTGCATGGCCACCCAGATCACCGATCTTAATCCTCTTGACTTTTATTTATGGGGGTACATGAAAAATTTAGTCTACGCGCAAGTTTCGAACACAATAGATGTTGGATCGTATTCACATGGCTGCCGAGCAAATCCGACAAAACAAGTATGAAATTCGGATAAGTACTTCTTCTCTTGAGTTACGATCACAAGCCTGCATTCAACAAGGATGTTGCCATTTCGAAAATATTATTAATTGAACTTTTTTAAATAAAATCAGTTTTTATTGACTTTAGGATTACATTTTTTTTCATGATCTGACAATGACATTCATAGATCTGTAACTTTGAAACAAATAAAAATAGGTATACAAGTTTTGCGTTTTTGTTACTTGAAATGAAGTCTACTTTACACTCCCAAAATTTGAACATAACGATACGGGACATATTGTATACAGAAAGTTAATATTGGAAAATTACAAAATCTCTCTCACAGTCATCTAAATTATATTAACTCTATTCTTACACCCTCTAATAACTCAAAATTTTGAAATACGTTATTAAAACTCCTAATATAAAAACATTAAAACGAGCTTTTTTTGTTGTTTTTTTTTCAGAAACAATATAGCGTCCAAATGAAATGCTTTTGCAGTATAATCTTCTGAGCGTCTTTTTGCTGTATGACAGTTTTCAAATTCAAATTGTTTCCGTATGTACTTCTCTTGTAATTTTCGAGTCCTTCTTCATATCAAAAAAAGGTATAAAACTCCTTACCGCAATTAATAATTATATCCTATATACGCATTTCGACAACTAAGTTGTCATCATTAGTAGGTAAAACCACTAATCAAAGTGTCGCACATGGGGCACAGTAAAGCTAACACATATAAACGCGCAACTACTTTACACGGCGTCCACTATGTATACACTAACTTTAAAATAAAATTCACATACTAAAAATTACGACAAACCTTACCTCTCTTAAGAAAAAACGGCATCACATGTGTTTAGTATCCATTATCGGCCCTCGACCTTTTCTGCCTCTTTTCTAAGAATGAAAAAGACAACTATACGCAATATTACCGTTGTCCAAGTTCAAGATATTACTTTCATTTTTAACGATATGAATGCTTTCATATGCGTCGAGATCTCTGGTTTTATTGATGGCTTTGACAAGTTTTAACCCTTTAACCGACAAGTTGTGATCTGTGGGAAGGGCATGATAAGCTACCCTAGATTTTTCTGGTCTATTAAATCTAATATCTGATATGTGTTCTTTATACCGGGTTATTATTGAGCGTTTCGTTTGACCTATATATTTTAGATTCATTTTAGAAATCATGTTCAATTTACAAGAAAAATGCTGTATATTTAAACCAATTAGTTTGAAGAGAAATAAATAATATAGACGGAAGGAAAGATACGAAAATTGATTCGAATTGATTTTGAAAGTCAATCTAATTAGTTACCGATCTAACTGGCTGGAAAAGAGGTACGATTTAATTTAAACATTTAACTTAATGCCTGGCTCAAAAGTTCAAACGAACTAGTATCTAATTTATAATAAAACAATCTTTTGTGTATATTGCCACTAACAGGCAGTTTCAAAGATCTGCAAGAAATACAATTATATACACCGATCCGATATCAAACAAGATTATTTACTCAATTTGGTTTATTACTTCTAAGTATATTGACTCATACATATATAGTTTCTATTATAAATTATATTATAACTAAACATTATTTTTATTGGTAACACGTTTGAAGAGGTCTTTAACTTGATTCAATAGAACGCGTTGTACTATATACGTAACATTATGAATCCAAATGTTCAGAAACTTATTAGATAAAATAACTCAACTTAGTAATAATGGAACTTTTATTAATAAAGTCATGCTGTGCAAATGATATTACACATCTCGGCTAAGAATAAATAGTACTGTAAACTACAAACTCAAATATTTTAATATTTAAAGCACTTTGACCAAATGCAAGCAGTTTTTCTAAAAGCTTTCTTCACTGTTTCCACCTTTAGACCACGATAAAACATTGAATTGAAAACGAATGTAAATCAAAAGAGGAAACATATCCTAATATGCTGCATATTACTTGTGTAGCACATGCTCTTCATAGAATCTGTGAATATATCAGAGGCACCTTTCCGTAAGTTGATAGACTTGTATCCGCTTTTAAAAAAGTTTTCAGAAAAGCACTATTGAGAGTAGCTTTTCACAGGGGAAAACTTCCATCTTTGTTACTCTCTCCAGTAATAACTAGATTGGGAACATGGTTGGAAGCTACTAGTTTTTATGCAGAGAATTTCGATAGTTTACAAAATTTCGTTACACGTTTAAATGAGGATGCTCGAAGTATTTCTGAGTGCAAGGAACTAATACAAATTCAAAATTTAAAAAATCAGTTCTACTTTGGAAATTTGCCAAAACTAATCACTTAGTTTGAAAATCAAAATCTCGAATTAAATGATGAATTAACCACATTAGATGTGGCTATTAATAATTTGAAAAATATTTAAAGTGACTTCAGATGTTGCCTTCGGCAAGAGCTAGACGCAGTTTTTAATAGAAATCTAGATTTAATAACTGAAATACTGAAGTATTTCATACACCTGATGAAGCCATTGTATGGCGAGACAATATTTTGTGTATTTAAAATAAAAAAACAAATGATACATGTACGTAAGGTATATTTGCTTGGCCGTCAGATATTGTGTATCACTCCCTACTACATTCCCTTTTCAATATATTTTCGCACTATGTTGTAGTTTACGGTAGTTATATTCAAAGGAATAGGGCTTTCTCGTGTAATTTTTAACTTAAATCAGGAAAGCTATTGTTCATATAAAGACCGATTGCATTATAAGCGTAAAACAACATTTTTGGACTGATTTCATTACTTTGATATTATTTCCATTATGATGGTAATCACTGGGAACTGAGTTGCAAATAATAGTGATAACTTGATACTTCTTAAATAATAATTAGACTCGGCAAGGAGGGGCGCGGCACGGAAACTCAAGCGTCCGTATCAAAGCACACTTGTTCAATATTATTCCACTGGTCGTTGTGAGTGCATGTCAGTATACACATACTTATAAAATGTCACATTTAGGTATGTTTCGGAAACGGCGTATTTTGAAGAAACTAGAAAACGTAATAGCGAGTATGCCGAATTTAGAATACGAAGGCGATAGAATTAAATGTGTAAGGTGAGGCGACTATTTGACGTGTGCAGGTGGAAGTGAGCAGGGGGAAGTGAGAACGCCACCTAAAAAGTATAAAACACTGCTCTGCAATCCGTGGCAAACAATACAGCGAACTACTAACATTTGACAAAATGATTGGATGTCGTTTGTGGATTCTATTCAAATTGTGGATAATGTTCACTCACACCTATGTGCGACGGAAGGCGAAAAAAATGAGTATGTAATACGAAAATTTGAAAGTGTTATTGACAAGGATTCAGATTTTCTCATACTAAGACAAATTAGTGAAGGTGCGTCGAAAGATTCATTAAGTTGTCACAAGGATTACTTTAAATTTGCAAATATAACATCACTTGATGTGGAACGGTCGTTTTCATCATTGAGAGATATTTATTCCGCACACCGAACTCATTTGACTGAAACAAGTGTAATGATTCAAATATTTAATAGATGCCACTCAGTTTGTGATTTCATGGAAGCTTTTTAAAACAGTAACGGTTTCAGCACGTTATATAATACATTTTTATCATTATTTTATATGTAAACATTCATGCGTCCGCATCGCCTATGCTCACTCATGAAAGTCACGAACATAAACGATGGGAGTACGTAAACGTTACTGACACGGCCGCTAGGACCCTCCACGTTGTTCTCCGCACTGCCCTGAAACTTGCTCCTCTTTGCCGACTCTAATAATAATCAAGACAAAATACTGTAATAAACAAATTAAAAAATCTAAAATACATTTCATCGTATACATATTGGAAATTAATTACACAGGCCTGCATTTTTCAACACTTTGAAAGTTGATTTAAAAAGTTTAACTGTTTTCTAGTAATTGGGTAGCGCTGATTTCAAATCTGCTTTTATTTTTTTTGTATCACGTAAGGTTATTTTTCAAACCAGTAAAATCAAAAAATATAGAAAAAACACGATTTATTTCATTTATAAGCTAGTTTTATATTATATTAAAAAAAATACAAAAATATACACATAGAAACTATTAGAAATAGTTATTTATTCTTTATGCTTCTTAAAAAAACGTTTTCGTTTTTCAGAAAAGCTTCGTTTGGTTGTTTTTCTGTCATATTCAGCTAAAGGAAGATCTCTTCTCAATGTCCAACAGTAATCGGCCATAATTTTTGTGTCCCAACGCCCTTGGTATCTTTTTTCCATCTCTTTAATATCCTGGCGAAATCTTTCTCCTTGCTCTTCACTCACGTCCCCAAGGTTTACTGGGAAATAGTCCAAATGGGAATGTAAAAAGTGAATTTTTATGCTCATATTGCAACCAAGAATCCTGAATTTTTCCAGCATATTTTCAACGATCTCAACATAGTTTGTGTTTTTATAATTCCCTAGAAATTTATGTACAACTTCGTTAAAAGCATGCCATGCATGTTTTTCCTTATCTTCCATCACATTTTCAAATTCTTGATCTTTCACCAAGCTCCTAATCTGCGGGCTTACAAAGATTCCCTCCTTTAATTTTGCCTCTGACAGAGTCGGAAATGTTTTACACAAATATTTAAAACAATTTCCTTCTTTGTTTAATGCCTTAACAAATTGTTTCATAAGTCCAAGTTTTATGTGAAGCGGTGGAAGTAACACTTTTTGAGGGTCAATAAGACTTTCGCGAATTACATTTTTGGTTCCAGGTGTTAAAGTCACCCTTTGTGGCCAGTCTCTTTTTATCCAATGCTGTTCTCGATTTCTGCTATCCCACTCGCACAGGAAACATGGAAATTGAGTATATCCAGACTGCTGACCCAAGAGAAGGCCTAAAATTTTTAAATCTCCACACACTTCCCAGTTGTGATTTTCATATTGTATTCTTAAAAGTAATTCCTGTAAATTTTCATAGTTTTCCTTTAAATGAACAGAATGGCCGACCGGAACAGAAGCAAAAACATTGCCATTATGTAAAAGAACAGCTTTAAGGCTCCTTTTTGAAGAGTCGATGAAAAGTCTCCAGTCAGAAAGTGTGTACTCACGAGCTCCGAGGAAAGTAAGTAGATCAGCAATTGCTTGGCAGTACACGAGTGGTCCGTTTTGTGCAAAATATTTTACAAATCCAGCCTCAAGATTGCTATACCAAGAGAAGGTAGTTTCTGGGGCAAGCAAATTTTTTTGTTTCAACCTAGACCCCAGTACTTCAGAAAGATCTTTTGAAAGTCCCAAATCTCTTACTAAATCATTCAGTTCGGCTTGTGAAAATAGCTGAGGTTGGTTTTGACCTGAGGTTGATGGTTCAAAATCACTATCCATCTGTACGGAGCCGGAAGTTGAAGAGGTTTCAATATCTTCTTGTAGTACTTTGAGGGGGTATAGGTATAGGTACATGATCACTGTGAGGAACTAGTCTGATAGCTGATTTAATATTGTTTGGGTACAAAATATGTTTCAAAGTTTTTCTATTATGCCCCTTAATATCACAAAGACAAAAGTAGCAATCTTCATGATGATTTTGCGGTTCTCTCCAAACCATCGGTATTCCAAAAGGAAGGCTTTTTCTATTCGCTTTGGTCCAATGTCTTAAACCTTCTTCACATACCTTACAAACAACGTGCGGTGCCCAATCTTTATCTTGATTTCCTAATTTGATTTTGAAATAAGCATAATATGCATTTTTCACAAATTCACCAATTGGTTTCTTAAACTTTTTCAAGACGAAATATCCACAAATATAACAGAAATCATCTGGTTTGTTTTTGCAACACCGGCTAGACATATTTTTAAGCAATGTTTATTTATAAAATACCACGCACAACACTAAAGATAAATTAATTTTACTTGTTTACTGATCGACACTCAGAGCTATAATGAAGTAAATGACATTAAAATATACATTTTGTTTGGAGTGATAAACTTGAAATCCTTCTTCGCAGTACTAATAAAGTGAAAGCATAATAAATAGGATTTAGCAGGTAAAAATTCCCGGAAATCTTGTCCAAAATTAATACATGTAATAAAAGATTTACATCAGGTAATGAGAGCCTATTTAACAAATTTCTTTAAAACCACAAAAGAAAATCATTTTTGGGTTAATACCTAGAATTTGAAGTAGTACATTCATTTTAAAATGTATTAAAACGCCTATTATAAGATTTTTTTTATATTTTGTTCTTTTTCTTTTGTGCAAAAAAAAAATCTGTGGGTGGTAGAGACCAACTGTATTTTAATTAGTTATTGCTATATAAAAACTGAGCTTAACAAACAAAAATCACGTCATCACAATTTTATGCAGGCCTGTGTTATCTTTCCCGAGCCTATGTTATTTATTTTAAAGTCACATGATTTAAGTTTTAATAAAATGACAATAACATCAAAGCTGCTTTGTTAATAAAAAAAATACCTAGATTAAATTCGCGAATCGCAAAAAACAGAGTCGCAAAAAAAAATATTTACACAGAGCACCAAACCAAACGACGAAAAAAACAATCTGAGGTGTTTTAAAAACAAAATAAATTATGTTAGAGTTAGATATGAACAGGTACTCAAAAGAGAAAAAGAAGACAAAAAGAAATGAATATCAATTAAGGTATAAACGAATGTAAAAGAAGAAGTACTTTAGAAAGATTGTCATTTTAAAAGGTAAGTGTTCTCTTTTCTTATTGAATACTCATCTCTGCTTCCAGTCGTGAACAAAAGCACAAACGTTTTCGCAATATTGGTTTTGGCCAAGGAAAGACTGCAGATGACTGAATGTTAGGAGAATTAATATAAAATTAAGTAATTGCTCCGAAATTAAAAATTAGGCCTCCCAAGATACATTTTGGATGTTTTGAACACAATAAGGCTTATAAACGGCAAACGGGGGGAGGATGATATAAATTCTCGATGGAAAATTACATAATGTATTACAACAGATATTTAAAGCATTTCTGGAAAATAGCTTTTACCTTTTACCACTTGAATTATATTAAATTTTGAATGAAATTTAATCGAAACAATATTGGAAAATTTAATAACGGAGTATTATAAAATAATCCCTTTATGTAATATAATTATATTTTCCAATGCGTAAAAAGGAATTTTTGAAATTATAATATATTTTTAAAATAATTTCATACGTAAAACCTCACCATATTTTGTATAAAACCAAAACTTTTTTAATAATATAAAAATATTATTAACAATAGCGTGTGGAGATCACAATACATATTTGTGTGAAAATATCTTCCCAGACATGCAAACGCGTGTTTCATCTTACTATGGAATCATCAGTACATGCTGCTGGAAAGATACTTTCACCATAAATAACCCCTTTACTACACAAAAGTCATTACGACACAGCGTAGAATATTCACCGCCACTCATTAACTAATGTTAACAACAAGAACGCAGAAACAACAATCGCTGCCTTCATGACAAGTGTAAGACTTGACCAGGGGTTTCCATCTGACAGACACAGCCGCAACCTGCGGAAACCGTATTAACATGCCTCTACTCTACATTGGACACAACCGATAGCGTATACAGTGCGGTTGGTTTTTTTTGTCCAGCCTATATCAGCTTTATTATCAAAAATACAAAAAAATGTTAAAGGAAAATGTTTTTTATCTCGAAATTGTCTATCATATTGCATCATTAGTAACCTTTCATAGCCTACTGATTTTTAGCAGCGATAATCAACTTTATTTTTTAAAATAGAACACCCTGTATATTTTTGCGGGATATGATTCTAAATAAATTTCTTATTATAACGATGTATAACAAGTAAGGAACTACCTTTAAATTATGCTTAATAATGGGAAAAACAAAATTATAGTAGTCGACTGTGATATTCTATTGTTTATACCTGTAAATATTTGACATAAGCAAGGTATTACCGATGTTATCGGATGCTGCAACATATATGGTGAAGTCACCACAAAATTTCAAGATTTTTTACCCGAATCTGATGCACGTTACATGTTTGACCCATGTTAACAGAGTAGCAGAAGAAATACGTTACAAATTTCCAAATATTCATTCATTGATCAATTTGCCAAAAAAAATATAAACCTGTGATATAACACTGTTATGTACACCATTCAATTGTTTTAAATCTTCGTTTCGAAGTCTGAAATAATTCCTTGGTTTGTTTTAATTTTAATTTTTGTTATATATTTTGTTATTTTAGTTATTTTCAATTAAATTTTTATTTTACTTTTTAGATATACGAGGGTGGATCAATAAATACCCGTGTTAGGAAAGAAGACGCAAGTTTTTCACAAATTTTTGATTTATTTTTCAACATAATCACCTTTTAGTACAATACACTTTTCCCAACGTTTCTGCCATTTCTTTAACCCCTCCAAAAAATACGATTTGTCAAACTCTGCAAAATACGCTTCTGTCTCGACGATAACCTCCTCGTTTGAGCTGAATCTTTTTCCCCCGAGCCACGTTTTCATGTTGGGGAACAGAAAGAAGTCGCAGGGAGCCAAGTCAGGCGAGTACGGTGGGTGCGGCAGCAATTCGTAATGCAGTTCATGCAACTTTGCCGCGACAATTCTGGATGAATGTGCTTGGGCATTATCGTGGTAAAACAGCACTTTTTTCTTAGCCAAATGGGGCCGTGTCTCCTTCAATTTTATATCGAATAGGTCCAATAATTCACTGTAGTACTGCCCCGTGACCGTTCTTCCTTTCTGCAAAAAGTCCATGAGATTATTCCGTTGGAATCCCAAAAAATCGTGGCCATGGCCTTTCCGGCCGATGGGACCGTCTTCGTTTGTCTTCTTCGGAGCAGATTCACCCCGAAAAATCCATTGTTTTGACTGTCGCTTGGACTCTGGCGTATAATAATGGATCCAGGTTTCATCAACGGTGACGACTCGACGCAAAAACTCCTGCGAATTTCTCTTAAAGAGGTCCAAACACTGCTTCGACATTGACAACCGTATCCGCTTGTTGTCCACCGTAAGCAATCGCGGCACCCATCGGGCCGACACCTTTCTCACCGATAACTTATCATGTAAAATATTAATTGCCGTTCCGTACGACACGCCTACGGCCTCTTCTACTTCGCGCACTTTCGTTCGGCGATCAGCGAGAATCGTGTCGTGGACCTTTTCAACGATTTCCTCGGTAACCACGTCTGCCGGGCGGCCTGGGCGCTCCTCATCAAAAACAGATGTACGACCACGTTTAAATTCGTTGAACCAATATCTTACGGTTGTCATAGATGGTGAAGGGTCCCCATAATAGACAGCATCCAACTTCGCTTTTATTTCTTCGCATGTTTTTCCATCCAAAAATAAAAAGCGAATTACGGATCGATATTGCTCTTTTTCCATTTTATCGAGAAACACGAAACACGTGTGATACAACTGGCTGCCAAATAAAAACTAACCTATGAATCAGTCTGAAATTTATTATGGTGTTGTCTGACAGATGGTAGTACACGACGGTAATGCCAACTTCCCTCAGCAGCGCCACATGTCTTCACGGGTACTTACTGATCTTCCCTCGTATAGTTTTTGTTACAAACTTGTATGTAATTACTTTTTCTAAATAAATGAACACAGTGATTTAACAAAGCTGTATGTGTTTTTTTAATTAGCCTAATTACTATAATTAAATTAGTTTTTTCAATTTTCATTCATAAAATCACATTTGTTAATACCTACTACTATATTAATTGGCAGCCTTTTCAACATGTTTTGCAGTAGTACATGTTTGACAGATATACTCAATTTTCTTTTTGCAATAATTCAGAATGAAGGCTTATTAAAATGACGTTAAATGGATCAAGAACAGTGGTACCGTACACAACAAGGAATAACAAATGACATAGGAATAAAAACAGGAGTAAGACAAAAGAACGGACTTTCGGCAACACTATTCAATATAGCAGTGGAAGGAATAATAAGAGCATGTAAAATGGACAGAACAATAATACAAACATCTGCACAAATTGTAGCCTTTGCAGATGATCTAGCAATAGTAGCAAGAGACAGAAAGAACTTAGAAGAGGCAGTAAACAGCATCAGTACCGAAGCTTATAAAAGATTAGAAGTTAATCAGAAGAAAACCAAGTATATGAAAATAGACAAGAGAGAAATAGCAAGCAAATATGTGTTTGTTTGCTTGCTTGCGTAGTTAGAGCTGGAGCCTCCAGCTCTAACCAGCGACAGACCTACTAGCTCCTGAAGATGACGAGTGCGATCTCGTTGAAACGTAGAGTAAATAGTCCTTCAGGACAAAACTCACACGCGGCCAAGAACCCGAGAAACTACACCTTCATCATACGTCCGCGAGAACATCAAGAGATAATCCAGTTATATAACTGGATTATCCGAAAAATTAGACAATATATTTAAACCATTTAATTTTAAAATAGCACACCAAAGCGATAAAAACCTAAAATTCCTACACACCAAACTTAAAGACTCAACACCTACACTAAAACAATCACACACAATATACAACATACCCTGCAAAGACTGTGACAAAGTATACATAGGCCAAACAAAACAGTTACTACAAGAAAGATTGAAAGGTCACAAATACGCAAAAAATCAAACTGCTTTAAAAAAACACCAATTGACACTTAAACATAATTTTGATTTTGAAAACACCAAAGTAATAACACAAAAAAAGAATACAAAAGCTAGAGAAGTCTTAGAAATTATCCATATTTTCAAAAACAGCAAAACAATCAACGACAGAAACGAAATTTATGGACTTTCAAAACTCTATTACCCACTCATAAAACAATAGATAAAATCAAAAACCCCCCTGCACGCACAAGACAATTGAAAAAAAGCTCCCATTAGTAAAAACAACTTTAACTATATACCCCTAAATACGGTCCTGACCACTTTGCTAATTCCAAAGAACAGAAATTAACATCCCTAAACTAAAGACTTAGTCACCTACAATATCCGCACAAGTACGGTCGCTCCTTAAGAAAAAAGGGTCTCGGATGTCCCTAAAAAAACACATGTTTGCACAAAATGCGTACCCTTGAAAACCAAACAAATTAAAACGGTGAGTTTATTTGTCATTTCAATGTTCTCTTTACTGTATTTGTAGTGTAATTCAAATTTCCAATTTATTCATACAGATGTAATCACTTTAATGTAGCCCTACCTATTCATTTAAGCTATTTTTAATTTAATTTTAATTTAATTTCAACTTTAAATGTTAACTTAATTTGTAATTCATTTTTTAATCTAATTTTAAATTTAAAATTGTTAATTTAATTGTTAAATCTATCACACAATACCAACACAGTTCTCATGTTTTCATTGTAATATTTCTTGATTCTAGTTACTTGAAAAAGACTGAATTAATAAAAGTCGAAACGTCGTAAAAACATCAAAATTCAATAAAAGGTCGCTAAAACCAATAAAAAAATCTATTATTTTTAATATTAAGACACGGCCAATAAAATAAATAAGAAAAATAAAATTCTTATAAACACTATATATATATATATATATATATATATATATATATATATATATATATATATATATATATATATATATATTAATTGACAGCCGTTTCAACATGTTTTGCAATAGTACATGTTTGACAGATATACTCATTTTCTTTTTGCAATAATTCAGAATGAAGGCTATTTCACATACAACAGTGTAACACCAAGGTGACGATATGCCTAACAATGTTCTTCACAGTACTCTCATCCTAGAAACAAAAACGCTACGAATTTATGCATCACCCTAATGATTTAAAATTTTTGTAACCTACAGTTTTCACTTAGAAATAAATTATCTTTTGTGTAATTAATAATCATGTAATCTTCATATTACCTTTTACGTACTAGTATTAACATTCACCTTAAAATAGCAATATTTAAGTAACGAAATAATAAAATTCTTTTTCAAAACCAATAAGTTATAATCCCATAGATATGTGTCGTTACTTTTTATATAAATTTATATTACGGCTTTACGTCTTTGAACATATAATACATGTATTTAATCCAATACTGTACGTTGGAATAAAAGCGATTATTACAGCAAACTCTTTTCAAACCAACAGAAAAAAAATTGTCAATCTTTAGGAGAAAATTTAAAACAAGAAATGAACAGTAACATATATACAGACATGGGTTTGAATGCTTACTAAAATTCTGAAAATACAAAAGTGGGGGAAAGAAAATAAAACGAACGTAAAATTTATGGATTTTATTGCTATAAATACACAACAAGCACATAAAAAATATACGAGTTCAAGTTTTCTTCTGATCTAAGTACCTTCCTTATGTATTCAATATAATTCTGTAGTACTTGTGGCATTATGTTAGATTTCCAAGGCTCTTGATTGAAATTTATAATAACTGCAAGGGATGCGGATATAAACTTCCATGGAACCACGGATTTGCATACAAGACATTATAAAGCATTTGCTTTGGTAGATAACCCCCATCGAGCGCATTCAATCTGTGATAGACAGCTTTGAACTTTCTAAACATCTCATTGGCTGATTTACATTAAGACATATTTATGCAGCTACTGCGAATAATAATTAATAAACAGAGAGCTGACTGAAGCTATTGAATGACCAATTGCTCCGATAAAACGTTGTGGCGGTATCAGGTATAGTATGCACGTTATTTGCTGGCTCGATTGCATTCGTCGAGCAGATATTGTTATTTCCGTCGTTATGAATAGTGCATTGTCTGTATTCCTTCATAAAATCAATACAACAGTGGCATGGCATGTAAGACTGACTATACATTTATATATTATTTCGTTGACTTCGTTGAAATAATCGCTTAAAAAATTATATCCGCTAATTTCCAAAGTGTATTCTCGTGTTTACATGCTGTTATGCATGCATATACTTATATGTATTTATTATTCTTGAGATAGTATATTTTCTATTCTCTTCTATAAAGGATTGTTTCTGGTTTCGTTTCTTTCAGTGTTATTTGGCTACAAAGGTTATTATTTTTAAAAATACGTTTTATATTGTTATATTGTATATTTATCCTATAATTTTTAATAAATATTAAATTTAATTTACTACCTTATTTTTGGAGTAATTTTCGATTTTTCTTTTTAGTCCATTTCTTTCTGTTCTTAGTATTTCTTTTGATTTTCATTAACTATGGAGAATTCTCGTAGGGCAACCATGGATGGATGGATTAGAGGCCATACAGATTGGTTGCATATTCGTACTGATACCGAGATATATTGCAGTGCCTGTTCATTAAGTTTAAGGCGTCCACAAAAGTGTAATGTGCAGAGAGATGTTTCTTAGAAAACTTATCAAGATGACATATGATCATCTACATCTGACACTTTTGACAAAGACCTGTTCGTGGCAGCCAATATCCCATTCAAAAAGCTTAACAATCCAGTCCTCAAGAGGTTTCTTACAAAATATACCGATCGTCATATACCAGATGAATCTACTTTACGTAAATACCACTTACCAAAATGTTATTTGAGAACCATTGAAAAAATACGAACCAACCTATCTGGTCATTATTTTTGGGTAAGTGCAGACGAAACAACGGATGTAACGGAACGACATGTGTTAAATGTAGTTGTTGGTATTCTTCATCCGACAACATCATACCAACCATACTTAATTGCAACTAAAATATTGCCAGTCGTAAATGGTGAAACAGTTGCAGAAGTAATTGATCAATGTATTCATAATATTCTGTCATCGGATAACAACCATAAAGACAATGATTCGACTTAAATGTTAAAACAGGGAAGTTATTAAAGCAATCTTATCCCAATATGCTACACGTTACCTGTGCAGCACATGCACTACACAGAGTATGTGAATACATCAGGGGTCATTTTTCAAATGTTGATAAGTCAGTTTCGTCATTTAAAAAGATATTTCTCAAAGCTGAGACAAAAAGTTGATGCCATATTTAGCAGAAATCCAGATTTGAATATATTATATCAATTTTGCACAGAGCCGATTGAAAAATCTATACATTCGAAGTATGGTGCACTTTTGCAACATTTTAGTCACGCATCCATCACCAGTTGTGATGTGGAACGGATATTTTCTATTTTTAAAGACGTTTTAACATCTAAAATAACTAATTTAACACAGGAACACCTTGAACAAATTTTAGTTGTTCATAGTAATGTTTTAAACTTTCAATGTTTTACAGAAAATACATAGTTTTGAGTTTGATTCTTTGTAAATTATTTTTATTCAAATTCGATACGCAATTCGCATTACTTTTATTTCAGTAGTAGTTGCTGTCGGTTATCAAACAGTTTACTACATTCGCTCTATTGTGCATCGACAGATGCATATTAACTGCACATGTAGGAATGTGCCACTTATGCAGGTGACCACACGTATCAAATTGTTCGAAACTCACGGATCGCTTACAGAAACAAACCTATTGCGAATACAAGGCAGACGCCTATGGGCTATGAATCATCAATCGCTCGAGTCCGCTCTCTATTAATAAGTAAAAAAATATTCAAATGATTATGTAATTTTTTTTCCATTAGTAATACACACATAGATCCTAAAAGAATTTGCAATACTTTGCGATAGAAACACGTTCTATCCTGCAAACAGTAATTTCGACTATATCGTCTTAGCATGCAAAGTTTCATTTTTCTGTGTACCGTCGTTGAGTAACGGTATCATTTTTATCACGAGTTCGATTTATGAGACGCGTACCAAGAAACGATCCGTCATAGGCTTTTAAACGCTGGAAGGTTGTGCGCCCATCGAAATTAACAAGCGTTTGAAAGCATACGAGGAACCAGAAACGACATTCGCTCCAATATGAAGGGGCAGTTAATAATGGTTTTGAACAGTTTAATTAAGATTTTCCTACAAATATTCTCCCTTCTAATGCTCATAGATGACATGTCATGGCGTGCATCCTGGGATGCACTTCGTTCCAGGTAGAAACAATCAATTTAGAATGTGAGAAGGAAAAACGAAATCATTGGAGCAGAACCCATTATAGGTCACGTAGCATGTTGTTTGAAATAGATAAGACCGAAGAAGACTAATAGAAGTTGGAACGAGACCAAAAGATCCCAAGTTAGCAAGTAAAAACTCATGATCAATTGAATCTAAAACCTTGGATAGGTCAGTATAAATTACATCAACCTCTGCCGTCAAAACCTCACCGATATGCTGAACAATCGACGCCAAGTTAGTGACAGTAGATCTACCCGTGTCCCCGTGATAGAATCATGCTGGTTCGGTGAGATATGAGAGCGCATGCCACTAAATAACCTGGTGTATGATGCCTTCTCATACAGTTTCATGAAATTAGAAATAATAGAGATGAGCCTGTAATTATTAATCGACGCACCAATTAAAATTCATCGACAGTTGAAGGAGACATGTGGTGATGGAGTTATGGATGTTTCGAAAGTGCGTTCGTGGGTGCGACAGTTTAATGAAGGCAGAACATCGTGTGACAACAAACCGAAACAACCTCGGGCTCGCACAAGCCGGTCTGACGACATGATCGAGAAAGTGGAGAGACTTGTTTCCGGGGATCTCCGAATGACAGTTGAACAGATCGCCTCCAGTGTTAGCATTTCCGTGGGTTCTGATCCTGCATGACGACCTGAAAATGCGAAAAGTGTCCTCCAGGTGGGTGCCACGAATGCTGACGGACGACCACAAGGCTGCTCGTGTGGCATGTTGCCAAGCAATGTTGACGCGCAACCAAGGCATGAATGGGACTTTCTTTTCGTCGATTGTGACAATGGATGAGACGTGGATGCCATTTTTCAATCCAGAAACAAAGCGCCAATCAGCTCAATGGAAGCACACAGATTCACCGCCACCAAAAAAATTTCGGGTAACCGCCAGTGCTGAAAAAATGATGGTGTCCATGTTCTGGGACAGTGAGGGCGTAATCCTTACCCATTGTGTTTCAAAAGGCACTACGGTGACAGGTGCATCCTACGAAAATGTTTTGAAGAACAAGTTCCTTCCTGCACTGCAACAAAAACGTCCGGGAAAGGCTGCGCGTGTGCTGTTTCACCAAGACAACGCATCCGCACATCGGGCTAACGTTACGCAACAGTTTCTTCGTGAAAACAACTTTGAAGTGATTTCTCATGCTCCCTACTCACCTGACCTGGCTCCTAGTGACTTTTGGCTGTTTCCAACAATGAAAGACACTGTCCTCGTAGTTGTTAAAGATAGATAATTAGCAATAAATAAATGGTATTTTAATACACAAACAATTTTGTGTATTAAAATACAATTTTCCGTAAAAACTAACTGTGTACTGTTAAAAAACGTCAGGTTCCCATCGGTCAGCCTGTATATTTAGAACTCTCAGAGGCTAGTGAATGAAATTTCGATATAAAAGTAAATTACGAAAAAAAGACGATAATGTCACGTAGTATATAAGAAAAAAATGATTAAAATCAATAAAATACACATGCAATGTGTCGGTTCACAGAATTAAAATAAAATATTAATATTACACTTGCGGATTCAACCATTTAAACTTGAAATTTATTGTTACAACATGAATGTGTATCTTATTTATATCTAGTTGAAAATTGAAATGTAGTATTAATTAAACGATGACTATTCCACTTTATATAAAATGTTCGTTTCATATGTAATACACGTACGCAATCCTTGACCCACTGCATAGCATTTCATTAGCCTACTTCAATACTCCAACTATGGAACAAAACGGACATATGAATTTTACATATTGTCTAGAGTTCTATACAAATCCATCTGGTACAAATACATACATACATCTGTATATTTGTAGTTTAAATTCTATTTTTCAATAATAATTCATTTGTAATTTTTAATTGTGAAAATTGAAACGAGAAATAGCTATTGAAATTACGTAACACAAGAGATCTTTTTTTCTAGTTATCTCTTGTTGGTAGGATATGTTATTTACTGTTGCTTTTTCTCCTCTTTCGTTACTTTTGGATCGATGATAATTTTCATTGTAAATGTCAATGTATTGTCAGATATATACTGTGTTGGAAGCTATTGTAATTTTATCGCCTTATGCGATTTCAAACATATAAAAAGTGCCTATTGGGAAATTTAGAAAAGTACAAATAAAATTAATTGTCTATAGATTGTTAATTTATGTAATTTCCTTCCTAAAGACTACATTGATATAATTCTTATAAAGTAAGTTAAAGATTCAACATAAGCACTTCAAAATCAAAGCGTTTAAAAATTGATTGTGGAAGCCATTAATTCGTGATTATTAACAGACTCGGCACAGAGAGGCAAGTTTAAGCTTAATAGAGTTGGTACTCTTTTCAAACAACAGCCATCTATACGTCAGGTCGGGTACTTCTGGCTTATTTAATATAGAAATTATTAATAGTAGATTTTTATTCTTACCTATGCAAAATCGAATTTGATGAAAAGCATATGAATCCAAAGCGTTTTTGCAATTTTTAAAAGTAATTAATTCTGGTAATGTCGAAATGATATTTGTCACTTTTTGATATCCAAAATGGCAAGAAAACTGACTCCGGTAGACTAGGTACAAATTCTGTTAAATTTGGAGAGTTGCACCATTAAACAAGTCGCAGAAGAATTTCATTTGAACAAATCTACAGTACTACAAGTTAAAACGAGGAAAAAATATCATCTGATATAGATAACAATTTGTTTGAACATTTCAGAGAAAATCAAAAAATTACAAAGCAAATTCATAGAAAAATTATGGAAATCTATTGAAAATACCTGGGAAAATATTGTTGAAAAACCTAATTTTTTAAGACGTCTCTTGAATCTGTGCCTAGAAGGTTAAGGACGGTAATTGATGCGAATGGCGGATCAATTAAGTATTAGTTTATTGTATTTTCTAAATTGTATTAAAAAATGACTTGACATTTGACTTGTCTTTCAAAAAAAGTTTAATAAACACTAAGCAATATTAGAAAATTTTGACAATTTTGACAAGTTAGGTTATACTAGATTTATGTGAGCATAACTGTCTATATGTATCAAAAAGTGATAAGAAGTACCCGACCCGACCCGACGTATAGATGGCTGTTGTTGCTTGAAAGAATGACTATTGTAGGAAGTACTAATCTTATAAAGCTTAAACTTGCCCCTCTTTGCCGAGTCTGACTATTAATCATATTGATACACAAAAAAAAACTGTATATATATATATATATATATATATATATATATATATATATATATATATATACAAGAAAATATCTAAAACTTTCAGTTCCAGAAATTCTTTTTCCCCCAAAAAAGAAATTTTCAACAACTTCAGAAACTGTATGAATCTAACATATGCTTTGGTAAGTGTATAATTAAGAATTATGTACTTTTTCTTTCAATTCATCTGTCATATTATTTTTCCGCAATAATGACTCATTTTCGAAATTAAAAAAAAACGTTTCTAAATCGTATTACGTTGTCATGCTTATTCATGTTTGAACTGTGTTTTTACGACCTATAAAACTTGAATTCATGTGATATACAACCTTTAATACAGTACGTATAAATACACACTCTACTACAATAGACTAACCTCACCAGTCATGTTTTAAATTCGCAAACTTAATATCAGGATTATAAGCGATTGAAGATTTTTGTCCATTGTTTCCATTCTACATGATTTAATGAGAAAATTAATTTTAATTCGCATGCTCGACAAACTAATATCAATCAATATGTCTACAAAAATTTGTATAACCACCACGACAATCGCTTAAATTTAGAATAAAATGACAATAATACTTTATAAACACATTAAATATCTTTATTGAAAAAAAAAATATTTTTTTATAATTGGATTAATTCGGTTTTTACTTGACAAAATTCCATAGTCCAAAATGGAAATAAAACTTTTAATGATTTAATCTTAACTTTATTAATATAACGGGTGTTCAGAAAAATTCGGTATCAAGGTTTTGGACAAAAGAATCAGAGAAGATAAAAATCCCTAGTCCAAAATGGAAATAAAACCTTTAATAAATTAATCTTCACTTTATTAATATAACGGGTGTTCAAGAAAAATTCCGGTATCAAGAAGGTTTTGGACAAAAAAAATCAAGCTTGACTAATTAATGAATTAAATTTGCATTCCTTTTGCGTTTCCTATTTTAAACTGGTCTTTAATTCATGCATTTTAACATCTTTTCATTTGTTTCAATGATATAATATTTCACAAACGACAATAATTATTAATATATTAGCGTAGATACAATAGGCAACTCTATCCGGTGATGTTCTTTTTATTTCATTTTTATTGTCATACTGTTTTCTCCATGTTATAATTCTTTATAAAGAGGTTAACTTACAACTTTATTCCATCTTTCTAGCGTTATTTTATTCTTTGAGCATCTTTAGTTCTAAGTTTTCTTCTCCATATTTCAGATTTTCGGGCGTTATTCTATTTTCTGTTGGACTGTTCTTTTTATTTTATTTTTACTGTCATACTGTTTCTTCTATATTGTACGAGAGCAGTTAGGAATAGAAACGATGTAAAAAAACATCAAATTTAGGAAGCGATTATTTTTCAAAGTATTCGCCTTTGACATCAATATTCTTTTACACGCTCGAACCAAATTGCAAATAACTTTTTCTCTCTGAAACAGATACTTCGGAAACCAGTGTTTGAAATCTTTCAACATCTGTTTGATGCTTGGAAACAAATACAAGTCAGGAGATGATAAATCATGTGAATACAGATAACAGGTCACTAATTCAATATTTTTACTCTCTGAAATAACGGTTTGACGTGCTTAGTGAAAGCTGGTGTTATCATAATGAAAAATAAGTCGCCAATTTAAATTATGCCATCAATGACTTCGGTCAAATAATTCTGGTATACTAATACGGTTCGTCAATTCTCTAAAGTTACGTTTGCCACATTGCCACATGTCTAGAAATAACGTTTATTTGCTTTGCAGTATCACGAAAACGAACTTTCGCAAGTCTTGGATCGCTGTGAAATTCTCAAACGGTGGATTCTATACTTTCAAGATCCTACGAATAAATTAAAGTTTCGGCCCTAGTAATGTCGGATGTGGGAGACTACGTTTGAAAGAATTTTGAAATTTGCACTATTTGAGACGGCCTTTTTTTTGGGCTTGTGTCCAATTATATGGGCTCCAACACATGCAAAACTTTCATACTTTGCAATGTGTGCAAAATCGTGTGTATTGCTTTCATGCCAATGCATTGGCATGAAAGCAATAAGTTTGGACCTAGTCCCCTTCATTGCTGGATTAGATTTTTTGAATTTGTATTACATTTAGGTTATAAATGCGAATTACAAAAGTGGCAGGTACCAGGAGATGATAAGTTAATTATTTTAAAAAGAAAAACAGACATACAAAACGCTTTTCGGAAAAAGCTCGGACTTCGTGTCGACATGCCCAGAGTAGGTGGCTCCGGTTCCACAAATGACGGAAACACTGCTCGTCGAGCTTTTACTGAACATGTAATTTTTTCTGAAATAACTAATGTCGACAAAGATTTAATATATCGATTCAAAATCATTTTGATTTGTTTATCCTGCCAGTTTGCAATTAATTCAAGTAAATTTGAAACATATTGCTTTAAAACAGCAAAATGTTTTCAGAATCTATATCCTTGGTTGCCAATGACTTCCACAGTACATAAAGTACTAATACATTCAAAAGAAATATTAGAAAATACAGCACTTCCAATGGGTTATTTTGCTGAAGAAGCAGCTGAATCGCGACATAAGATACACAAAGCCGATAGATTGCATCACGCCCGCAGAAACAATCGTACCAATAACCTGCTAGACGTATTTAATAGAGCTGTCGATACTTCAGATCCATTAATTTCCACAAAATTTTTAAATAGGCGCTTGCAAAAGCGGAAACGTTCTACTCTTCCACCTGAAGCAATTGAACTGTTATGTTGCAGCGAAACCATAGAAGAAATTCATCTTAGCAACCAAGACGATGAAATTAATGAAATTGAAGAGGACCTATTTGATTTAAATTTACAAAACGAATTAGATTTAAGCAATTACTGAATATTGTAATTTAATTAAAATAAATAAATGAATACTACGTATAATGTTTGCATTAATGGTTGCAAAAGGGTTAATTTTTGGTCGCTAATGGGTTAAGTTGCATTTTTTAATAGATTTATTCTTACATAGTAAATTCCTACAGGTTTTAGTTTGAATACCATGGTTTTGAAGAAGTTATTAATTTAGCACAGAAAAAGTGGCTATTTGACCTATAGTGCAATGCTTAGAAATGCTTCATTCTCACGGTATGTAGCATCCCGATTTGGTTTAATCTTTTCATGCACAGTATCACCATTAGTGGCAATAATAGATTTCGATGGACAGCTCTCACGAAATCCTTCCTTGAGAGTGGTGTGAATATGCTGAAATTAAGCTAACCAACTGTGTAAACACTACTGTTGGAAGGTGCTTCATCAAATAAAGTCTCCGGGTTAGAAATAATAAAACGGTCACGGTTCCAAAATTTTACACAAGTTACAATTTTACACAAAACTACTTTTTTTTAATGCTATGTGAACAAAGCTAATTCACTTGAGAACAAACTGTCAACTGAATTTTTTAGTTAGAAATGCAAAATTTTAAGCGAAACACGGGCGCCACTTGAACTATTAGATTGCAAAAATTTTCTCAGCAGCCCTGATAGAAGGCATCGAATATATGCAATAACTAGAGACCGGACACATCGGGTTGAAATGACGTCGTCATTACGACGGACGATATAAATAGTCTACAACATCTGTAAGTACATCACGCAGTTATTGAATGCGCTATTTATCTGGCTAGCGCGCACATCTGTTTTCATCGACAATTGCGACGTTTTTCCTGAACGTAGATAGAAGCGGGATTTTTATAATTTATTTTATTTATTAGTTTATATTTCATAAGATAAATAAAGTGCTGTGCTGACTTTTGTTCAGTTTCAATAACTTACCCATACATTTTTAATTTTCATTTATTTAGATCTAGACCACTGTCAAGTCACTTTTTCAGATATGATATGGAAGAACGTCGAGAACGGCATCATAAAACAATAGCGAGTTGGATTGACGGTCATACTGATTGTATGTCCATTGTCAGTGATTCCGAAATTTATTGCAAAATCTGTAAAATATCGTTAAAAAATTCCATGAAATCGCACGTACAACGTCACTTAGCATCGCAAACACATACACAGAAATTGGAACCGTTGGAATCTGACAATTTTAACGAAGAACTCTGTGAAACTTTTATGGCGGCTAATATTCCATTAAATAAACTTAACAATTCCACTTTAAAAATATTTCTCCAAAAATATACTGGTGGAAATGTTCCTGATGAATCCACCTTACGCAAATATTATGTAATACAAAGGTATTTTTAATAATATAAAATATTATTAAAAATCTGGTGTGAAGAACACAAATACAGGTTCACTATTAATATTTTTGTGAACGTGTCCGAACATATCCCTCCCCAGAGACGTAGCTACGTATTTCGCTTTTCTACAGGCTCATCGGTACGCCCCTGCTGGAGAAAGGATATCTTCAGACACATTCACAAAAAAAAACACATCGCCACATCACAGAAATTATCCAGACCGAGCGTAGAAGTAAATTCAACGCTGCCTGTTGTCAGACAGCCGAAGTACCTCGCCCCGTCCACATAACCAATGTGAAGTAACGACGCCCTTCCAAAGGTGGCACAGCCATCTCTCTAGAATTAGGGTTATTAAAAGAAAATCCAGCAGTAGAAGGAAACATAAATTAAGCGAACTAGAACATTGTTAATTTTTTTTTGGAATCGCAAAGCTTGCGAGAACGCCAATGACAAAAAAACGAAAAACAAACCATTTCTGTTGGTAAAGAAAAGGTGAATGAACTATCGAGGATTGGCGTAAAGTTGTATCCATCTAAGAATACAACTTTGCGTCAACTCCCGATAATTCCCTCACTTCTTACCTTACATTTTCGCTATTTCATCTATTTGGTTCAAATGGAAACACAATACTTGGAGGTAAAAGAGAAGAAAAATTGTATTTCACCTTCTCTTATAATTTTGAAAAGCATATCGGTTAATGCCGTTGGATCCTTGATATTTTGAAAAGGAACAGTTAGTTCTGCTCGCTTTCAACAAACGGGAAGCTGTGAATGACCCGATATTCCAGAATGATTCTACGCCCTCCCATCTACCACTCTATTTACGTAATTTATTTTTGTTAGTCACCCTGTGGTTTTTATATAAATGTTCTTTTTCAGTAAAGAAGAATTAGGAATTCAAGTATTTGCGATGGCTTAGCAATAGCTTTACTAACATTAAAGAAAATTAATGAAGATTTATTAAGATATTTTTCAACATAAATCTGTAAATTACATTAAGAAATAATATTTTGAAAGTTATGTATGTGAGGTCATTTTCTATGCTTATAGAACTTGTAATCACTTCGTGCTTGGAATAAAGAGTTATTTAAGATAAGACGTAAATATGAAATTATGTATATTTGCTTTATTTTAAAAATTATTCAAAACGTTGCAAGAATGTACGCACTGCCGTATCTACATTTTGTTGCAGATATGTATATTTCTTATCTTTTTGAATTGCGTAAATTACTTTTAACCGTATTCAGATTCAGATAATCAAACACACGCAAATACCGTGAATCATGAAAGTAATTGATATTAAGAATTATTCATATCTTTTTATAAGTGTATAAAGATCGATCTAACGATAAGAAATACGATCTATCAACATCTAATAAACATAAGTCTACACTGGCTTTCATTTAAATTCGTATAGTTATAAACAATACTGAATCACGTGCAATATGGAATAATAATTCTTAAAATACTTAGCACTCGGAAATGTGAAAATATCGAATATGACTGTTGAGGTAAATTAAGGGATCGCGTCCACAATTATTCCGACAACGTAATAAAATTAAACTAAAACATAGAAGAAACTTGTAAGAAATCTGGAATATTAATCAATAGACATCCGGAAAAACCCTCAATAAATAGGACAAAGAGGGTTATAAACTGTAAACGTAAAACCCATAATAGACCTTTACATTCAATTACGCCTTTGCATATTTAACAGAAATAACAGGCACGAAATGTTCCTGATGTTCCACCTTACGCAAATATTATGTGTCTAAGTGCTACACGAAAGCAGTAGAACGCATTAAAAGCCATCTTTCAAATCCGTACCTCTGGATAAGTGCCGACCAAACTGTCGATATATTAGGACGCTGTGTGGTAAATGTTGTAGCTGGTGTACTACATCCAACTATTCCATATAACGCATGTGTAATAGCAACAAAGGTTATAAATACAGTTGATGCGGAAACAGTTGCTAAAACCATTAACGAGAATATTCAAAAAATACTTAATTCGGAGACAGGTACAAAGAAAAAGTACTTTTATTTTGTAAGTGACAGTGCTGCATATACATATGTTAAAAACAAGCAGACTATTAAAGTCAACATATCCTAATATGCTGCATATTACTTGTGTAGCACATGCTCTCCACAGAATCTGTGAATATATCAGAGATACCTTTCCGGAAGTTGATAGACTTGTATCCGCTTTTAAAAAAGTTTTCAGAAAAGCACCATTGAGAGTAGCTCTTTACAGGGAAAAACTGCCATCTCTGGCCTGGCTCCCTCTCCAGTAATAACTAGATGGGGGACATGGTTGGAAGCTACTAGTTTTTATGCAGAGAATTTCGATAGCTTACAAAATTTCGTTGCATGTTTAAATGACGATGCTCAGAGTATTTCTGAGTGCAAGGAACTAACACAAAATCCACATTTAAAAAATCAGTTGTACTTTCTTCAGGAACACTTTGGAAATTTACCAAAACTAATCACTTATTTTGAAAATCGAAATCTCAAATTAAATGATGGTCTAACGACATTAGATGTGGCTATTAATAATTTGAAAAGTATTCCAAGTGACTTCGGATGTGGCCTTCGGCAAAAGTTAGACGCGTGTTTAATAGAAATCCAGATTTAATAACATTGCGGCAATTGTGTGTAGGGACAATGCCACAACATCTAACTGCAAAATACACGGAAATAAAAGAATATTTCCAGTATGCACCTATAACCAGTTGCGATGTAGAAAGGACGTTTTCTATTTACAAGAATGCATTTCATTCAAAGAGAACAAATTTTACAGAAGAGAACTTTGAAAAAGTATTGCCTACTTAATATTAATACTCGCTTTATTCAACTTGAACTACAAAATGAACAAATAAAAATGTATTACGTATTTTGTAGTCGTATATATACCCGTTCTATTATTATTTATTATAAGTATAATTATATAAATAAAATTAAAATCTTTAAAAATACAAATGTTCAATAGTACGCTCGTGGGCGATGAGTCATCAACCTCTCGTGTCCGGTCTCTAATTATTATATACCAAATAACATGATTCAATCAAGAACTTAAAAATTTTACAACAAAAATACTTTTCATTTACTATTAACATCTACCCGTTTTATAGTAACAGCCTTTACTTTAGAAAGACAGTTTCCCGTTTTTCTTTTAGATGAATAGCGCACAAGCATCTTTTGTCGCATTGCAGTCATAAACTTTTTCTATTCTCATATTTTAATTATTACAGTAAACTTTGTAATATATCTAAAGTTATATTTCTCTGCACATAATGTGCTTATCGTAGGCGTAAATTTTGTATTCAATACTGTGATGCTGTAACCTTCCTAACTAGTTATCTGGTGTAACAATTCACATTCCTTGCTCTCCTGCACGTGAATCATCAATTAAACCAAGATAAAGTTGTATATAATTCCATAAATAACTAGTTTCGCTAGACTGAGCCGGTCAGTTCTTTTATTCCATTTTCATCTGCCTTTTTTAAGCATTTTGTTAGTGTAATTTAAATTTTAATGAAAAATACGGAAGAATAGGTTATATATAGACTATGGAATTATTCATAATCTAAAGGTATATCCGCTATTCACTATCAACTTTTAACAGGCGATGATGGTATGAATATATCTAACCAAGATTACTAATAAATAAAAGGACTCTTGGAATTTGTTATTGGCATAGTTAATAATATGAACACGTCATCCTAGATCGCAAATTATTACGTCATAATACCGTTTAGTATACTTGTTAATCACTTTCGTTAAAGGAGTAAATACATTAATACATAAATGAATCATACATTACTTTTTGGTATTAAAAGAAGGTGACGTTGTTAATTGTTACTAGATAACAACAAAGAAAGGCGAGTCTTATTCACACCGAAATTCATATACATATTTTCAAATCTATACACTACTCTCCATAAATTTTATCGGACAGTATATTAAAATTTGAAGTAATAAAAGTGATGCGAATGAAATAAATGCTTTCAACATATACAAAGCTAATTATTCGAATTTTTTACTGAAAAAAATTCACCTTGATGCAGGATTCGAACCTACGTCCTTTGGTTTGCCGGACCACGCTCTTAACCATTAAGCAAACCAAAGAACGTAGGTTCGAATACTGCATCAGGGCGAATTTTTTCAGTAAAAAATTAAAGCTTTTCCCGACGATTCTAACTTCAGTCTCTTAATAGCTTAATGATTAACAGCGTGGTCCGGCAAACCAAAGGACATAGGTTCGAATCCTGCATCAGGGCAATTTTTTTTTCAGAAAAAAAATCGAATAATTAGTGTCGTACATGTATAAAGCATTTATTTCATTTCAATAAAAGAACTATTAGAGAAAATTACTTAAATGTTTAGCAAAACATATTTTGAAACCTATTTAATTAAATTTCATAGTAAATTTTAAAATTGCACTAATCTGTTAATCCAAGGTAAATTAGTTTACGATATAACTTACTTCTTCATCTATAGCCTGTTTGTCTCTTCGACATCGACAGGATTGGATTCTCGATCCATTTTCCCCATTCCTTCCTATGACTTAAGGCCTTGAGTAAGGCTCTGGATAGGTGCGGTCAAGTAGATGTTATTTATACTGACTTTTCGCACGCATTACTTAGCCCCTTTACTTTTGCATCATCTTCTTTAAATTTCATATATTCATATTTAAAAAATCGAATTTGTTATGTATTGTACAACGGTATTCGCTCATTTGAATTAATTGCAACATCTGGTGTGCCTAGAGGTTCCAACTTGGGACCATTTCTTTTCGTGTTGTTTACCATGGACCTGCTGGCAACACTCAACTGTCCAGTTTTAGAATATGCAGGTGTCTTAAAGATATACACTGCAATAAATAATACTAACGGTACTTATTTTCTGCAAGATAATTTTAATATAATCGAAAATTGGTGTAATAGCTTTAAATTAGATTTAATATTAAAAAGTATAGTAAAAATAAGATTGAGCCTAATACGCTTCCTTGTGGGACACCAGATAAAATAGGATATAGATCGGTGTAGGTGTTGTTTTGTTTCAAAAGGAAATGTCTGTCAGTTAGGTAGGATCTTAGAAGTTGATAGCGAGGATGAGGCAAGTATGTTTTCAGTTTGTAGAATAATCCATCATGCCACATCTTATCGAAGGCGTGGGATATGTCTACGAAGGCCGCGGAGAAGTTTTTTTTGCTTCAAAATCTCTGTTAATCTTCTTGACCCATCTATGGTTCTGTTCTATAGTTCCATGATTATTTCTAAATCCGAACTGATGTTCTGGTATATTGTTCCTTTCCTGTAAGATTTCTAATATTCTTTAAATGTATACTTTTTCAAATACCTTCGAAAATATTGGTAGAAAACTTATCGGTCTGTAAGATGAAGCCGCGTCTGGCTTCTTGCCTGGTTTCAAGATCATGACTATCTGTGCTACCTTCCAGATATTTGGAAAGTAGTTTAGTCTAAGAATGGCAATGAAAATAAAGGTTATAGTCTATAAACTTTTTCAGATAATTCTGGGAGAACTTTGCCAATGATGAGGTCGAAACCAGGCGCTTTGTTAATATAAATTTCTTCCTTGATTGTTTTTTTTTATATGTGATATTTTAATTAAATGCCGAGGTGCAAATGAAAAGGTGCATTTAGGTAATTTCGTATTTCTTTTTCTTGTTGAGTAGAGATTTCAGAAGGGAACGGTTGGAGGAATACTTGTTGCAGATGGTTTGTGAATATATAACCTTTTAATTTATGGCTTCTTGTCCAGTTGTTTGTATTATCTTTAATTGGAGTGTTGTGTTGAACATGTCTTTTAAGTTTTCTTATCGCCTTCCATAGTGAGTAATTCGTATCTTCTGTTGGTGTTAATTTCTCTAGATAATTTTTAATACATTGATTTTTAAAGTTAGCCAACATTAATTAAATAATTTAATTAATATTTATGAACGTCTCTGTATGTTTATGATCGCATATAAGTTATTATCATCATTGATATACGGTAATTTTAGAAATGTACATTACACAATTAAAAAATACGTCTCACGCTACTAGCAAAATAGATTCTTATAGAACTTGTGAAATAAAACAAGTTTGACATGTGCCGTTGCTAACAAAGTTAACATAACGTAATTTTTATGTGTTGCGAGAACCCATTTTGTATCGATTATTTGAGACTACAATTCAAAGCACTTATTCAAATCAAAACGTAATATTTGCTACGTACATTACAGTTCCATACATTAAGAGAATGAATAACGACTTCTTACAATTCCCTCCACATATAATCAACCATTATTATTTGTTAATAAAGCTGTATACATTTAAATTACTTGATTTCTCGTGTTTGAAATAAACGTATAAATATAGAAACGAAATTATTGACCTCTATAGTCTCCTTTTTCTATATTCTGACGCGACGTTGACAGTTCATAAGAGATTAAAGCCCGATATTCGCGTTTTTTAATAAGCGCTGAGATTCTAATATTTACATTTAAGAAGCTGACGATAGGTACACCACTGATAACCTCACTAATATTTTTAAATTCGCAGACCTGCAAGGAAAAGCTCGTAACCTGAACTCGGCAATTAAACAAAACTTGGTAAACTTATAGGGGCCTGCGAGATTTTGCAACACGTTGTTCTCCGTTTCAGAGAAATCCCGTATTCAAGGGGTAAAATTTACCCTTAAAATCTGGATGATTTTTTTAATATTTCGTAAGATATATAAAGTACGGTGAGTTAGTTTCTTTTTTTACATTGTTTTAACTGTTAACTGTTAGATCCGTTGGAATCTGACAATTTTAACGAAGAACTCTGTGAAAATTTAATGGCGGCAAATATTCCATTAAATAAACTTAACAATCCCACCTTCAAAACATTTCTTCAAAAATATACTGGTCGAAATGTTCCTGATAAATCCACGTTACGCAAATATTATGTTTCTAAGTGCTACACGAAAGCAGAAGAACGCATTAGAAGCCATCTTTCAAATCAGTGCCCATGGATAAGTGCCGACGAAACTGTCGATATATTAGGACGCTGTGTGGTAAATGTTGAAGCTGGTGTAATATATCCAACTATTCCATATAACGCACCTGTAGTAGCAACAAAAGTTATAAATACAGTTGATGCGGAAACAGTAGCTAAAACCAATTACGAGAATATGCACCAACTGCTTCATTCGGAGGACAGGTAAGAAGAAAAAATACTTTATTTGTCAGTGATAGTGCTGCATACGAGGGCGACCTGAAATGTTTCCGGAATCGACAAGAAAAACACGGTATTGGTGAGGTTTTTTATTTTAATTTTTCGATGTAGTCACCTCGAAGATGAAATCAACTTTCTCAAACGTTGCTCCAGTCTCTTCAAGACGTCGGAAAAGTAGGTTGTTTCGAGGTCTGCAAAATAGCCATCTGTAGCGGCGATGACCTCCTCATTTGAGGCAAATCTCTTTCCTTCCAGAGACTTTTTCAGGTTTGTGAATAGGAAAAAGTCGCTGAGGGCTAGGTCCGGTAAATATGGAGGATGAGAGACTAATTCGTAGCGCAACTCATTCAATTTGGACACGACGATGCGGGATGAATGAGCCGATGCATTGTGGTGGTGGAAAAGCACTTTTTTCCGCTGCAAACGAGGTCGTTAGTCCTCCAATACTACATCGAATCGGGTCAATAAATCGCTGTAGTATTGCCCCGTGATCGACCTTCCCTTCTGCAGATAGTCAATGAGGATCACACCTTGGGAGTCCCAAAAAATGGTCGCCATGACCTTTCCGGCCGATGGAACGGTCTTTGCTTTCTTCGCAGCCGATTCGCCCGGAAAATTCCACTGCTTCGACTGTTCCTTGGTCTCCGGTATGTAGTGGTGGATCCAAGTATCATTCACGGTTACGAAACAATGAAGAAATCCCTTGGATTGCGTTGGATCCCGGCCAGACACTCCTTCGAAACGATCCCCCGATTTCGTTTTTGCTTCGGTGTGAGCAAACGCGGTACCCATCGCGCCGAAAGCTTTTTCATACCCAAAATTTCGTGTAGGATATGGCCAACGCGTTCTTCTGAGATGCCTGTTGTCTCTGCTATCTCTTTCAGCTTCAATCGGCGATCGGCTAACACGACATCATGAATCTTGTCGACCATTTCATCGTTGATAGCGGTTTTTGGGAGCCCACTGCGTGGTTCGTCACTTGTGCTTGTGCGGCCACGTTTGAACTTGCCCACCCAGTCACTGATGGTCGAAAATGATGGAGTAGATTCGCCATGAACCTCTAGCAAAATATTTCGATTTTCCGTGGCCGTTTTCCTAGCCATCCAGAAGTGTTTTATCACTGCACGAAATTCGATTTTATCAATTTTTGCGAAACCGCCTGACTTGCTAGACAAAAGACACCCTTAAAAAACATCTATTGACAGTAGATGTCTAAAATTTTGACAGTTGCCACAAAAAAGGTTGCTCTTGCCGACCAATGAATACACTTCAACCTTGGTGCGCCATCTCTTGCTGATTATGGAAACATTTCAGCTCGCCCTGGTATATGTTAAAAATAGGCAGACTATTAAACGGAACGTATCCTAATATGCTGCATATTACTTGTGTAGCACATGCTCTCCACAAAATCTGTGAATATATCAGACACCTTTCCGGAAGTTAATAGATTTGTATCCGCTTTTAAAAAAGTTTTCAGAAAGGCACCATTAACTCTTTACAGGGAAAAACTTCCATCTTTGTCACTGCCTCCCTCTCCTCCAGTAAGAACTAGATGAGAAACATGGTTGGAAGCTACTAGTTTTTATGCAGAAAATTTCGATAGTTTACAAAATTTCGTTACATGTCTAAATGACGATGCTTGAAGTATTTCTGAGTGTGCGGAACTAATACAAATTCCAAATTTAAAAAATCAGTTGTACTTTCTTCAAGAACACTTTGGAAATTTGCCAAAACTAATAACTTATTTTGAAAATCAAAATCTCAAATTAAATGATGGATTAACCACATTAGATGTGGCTATTAATACATAATTTCAAAAATATTCTAAGTGACTTCGGATGTAGCCTTCGGCAAAAGTTTGACGCAGTTTATAATAGATATCCAGATTTAATAACATTTCGGTAATTGTGGGGACAATGCCTCAAAATCTAACTGCTAAATACGCTGAAATAAAAGAATATTTCCAGTATGCACCTATAACCAGTTGCGATGTAGAAAGGACGATTTCTATCTACAAGGATGTATTTCATTCAATGAGAACAAATTTTACAGAAGAGAACTTTGAAAAAGTATTGCCTACTTAATATTAATACTCGCTTTATTCAACTTGAACTACAAAATGAACAAATAAAAATGTATTACGTATTTTGTAGTCGTATATATACCCGTTCTATTATTATTTATTATAAGTATAATTATATAAATAAAATTAAAATCTTTAAAAATACAAATGTTCAATAGTACGCTCGTGGGCGATGAGTCATCGGCCTCTCGTGTCCGATCCCTAATAACCTTTAAAACTATAGCATTCGAAGTAACTAATTCGTTAAAGTTACACTTCCTTTTAGCCAATGATATTTAAATAAATTTAAGCGCTAAATATTCAATACAAAAACAAAATATAAAGATAATTCTGGGTAACATTCTAAGTATAATAATTAATATTGATTACATCTATTGTAAGAGCAATTCTTACACCAAAGTATATAAAATTTAAAATAAACGAACATGTCAGAAGAGGTGGGTAATGAGATTCTGCGATATTTAATTACTGAGTTACTAATTAAATTATTTCCCTCCTAAACATTGAATAACCTTCATTACGTCAATAATGGAAACTCCCCGATTTGTTTAAGGTGAATATAAATCAAAGTTAAATGATAATATATTGGGTGATGTATCAAATTTACAATTGGTTCGCTTCGGATAGTATTAAATTGCCACAACCCCACCACTTCGCTAATTTTATTGCCACGTACGCATTCTTGGAAATTTAATTCAAAATATTGTATATGTTTATGGAAACAGTAGAAATGATTGCAAGACAATAGTATATTGCAAAGTGAGCAATTTAACGTGTTTAATGAAACAAAAATAAAATAGAATGGATATTGCTATATTTAAATTTGATGCAATATCTAATAGCTATAATATATAAATGTATTGACAAACTGATGAATAAAATTATGAAAATATAAACTAAATTTATGTATCACGTAATTGGTACATTGTGTTTAAAATCGAGGTTGAAAAGATGGCATGGCACTCCGAGACAATATTGTAAAACTTTCGCATTTTATAAATTCAATAAATTTTGGAACTCTGGCTGTAATCTAACAATGCCTTATTTCATTACTATTATGCATACGAGGGGAATTGATATACAAGTGTCCCGTATCGTTATGTTCAAATTTTAGGAGTGTAAAGTAGACTTCATTTCAAGTAACAAAAACGCAAAACTTGTATATCCATTTTTATTTGTTTCAAAGTTACAGATGTATGAATGTGATTGTTAGATCATGAAAAAAAATGTAATCCTAAAGTCAATAAAAACTGATTTTATTTAAAAAAGTTCAATTAATAATATTTTCGAAATGTCCACCTCCTTGTTGAATGCAGGCTTGTGTCCGTAAGCCAACAGAAGAAGTACTTATACGAATTTTATACTTGTTTTGTCGGATTTGAACGGTAACCAGGTGAATACGATCCAACAACTCTTCTCTTGTGTTCGAAACTTGCGCGTACCTACACTAAATTTTTCATGTACACCCATAAATAAAAGTCAAGGGGATTAAGATCGGGTGATCTAGGTGGCCATGCAACAGGACCACCTCGACCAATCGATCTTGGATAATTGACGTTAACCCAATTTCGGACAGCAATTCCGAAATGTGGTGGTGCCCCATCCATGTGAAACCACATGTCTCGTCAAACATTCAGTGGGACATCCTCTAAAAGACCTGGCAGTTCCTCAACAAAAAATTGAAGGTAATTGTCCGCATTTAGCCTCCCAGGAAGAACGACAGGACCAATCAACAAGTCATCGATTAGGGCCGCCCAAACGTTAATAGAAAATTCATGTTGAAATTTGAAATGCCCACCTTTGCAGGTTTCTCAGATTTGTAACGCCATTTCTCGTGAACGTAGATTCATCTGTCCAGAGGATTGTTCTGCAGAAATTAAAATGAAGCCGTGACTGTCTTAATATCCAGGTAGAATAAACTAGACGAGCTTAGTGGTCTGCCTCAAGCAAACCGTGTCCCCTGCGATAGTGATATGGATATAAGCATTCACGTTTTAAAATTCGCTAAACTGTCGTTCGTGACACTCCTAGTTGGCTAGCGATTCGATGTACATTGAGAGTTGGATCCCTTGTAACAATAGCTACTGCTTCTTCCTCTAAGTCTGCTGACAAATTTACTCCTCGGTCGAAAAAATAATCACGCAGTCCGCATTCCCGAAATTGTCTGTGTACTTCCAGAAACGTTCTGTAATTAGGAATGCGCCTATCGGGAAACCGATGTCGGTATTCAATAACTGCTTGACGTGCACTGCCGTTCCAGTAGCCATACACAAAATGCATGTCCACATACTCTTGAGAAGAAAATCGGTAAGGCATTTTGAATAAAGAAAACGTGTCCACTCACTAATAAGCTGTTGTATGAACTGAAAAGTAATATAATCCTTTATTAAAAAATGCAACGTTAACAGTCATCTGAACATTTGTTTATTGTATGATATTCATGGTTCAGCACTTACGAAATAAGTAAGAACCTTCTTTATCATAAATTAATTTCCAGTACTCATTTTTGTAGCTCTCCATGAAATTACTGTATGCACTACGACACGTGTTTATTTATTTTAGGATAACATTTGATTATGCGACGTTAACAATCACAGGTCTGTTATTGAATCCTGTGGAAAGGGCATATTGTATGTTGGAATTTGTTAAAACACAATCCAGCAACTGTTGTCCAGCAACATTTTAGAACACGTTTCCAAAAAAAACACCACCGACTAGACAATCAATCTACGACTGGTATAGAAAATCCAAGACAACGAGATGTTTGTGCAAAGGAAAGAGCTCGGGAAGACATTTCAGAAGAAAACATTGAACGTGTTCGTGCTGCCTACATAAGGAGCCCACAGAAATCGACAGCAAGGGCAAGCATGCAGTTACAAATTCCACAGCAAACTGTATGGAAAATCTTGCGGAAGCGACTGCACGTGACGCCTTACAGATAGCAGATTTTGCAGTTTCTACGTGAAGAAGATAAGGTCAAACACCAAGACTTTTGCATCGACTTGTTGCGACGTAATGAAAAAGATGACAGTTTCTGTGAGCGCGTCATTTTCAGTGATAAGTCAACTTTCCACCTGAGTGGAAAAGTGAATAAAGAAAATGTTCGATTATAATGAACTGAATCTCCGAGGGCTGTAGTGAAACATGTGCGGGACTCCCCTAAAATTAATCTGTTTCGTGGGGTATCTCACACGAAGGTGTATGGCCCCTTTTTCTTTGCAGAGGAAACAGTAACAGGGAATAGGTATCTTGACATGTTACAGATCTCTTTGATGCCCCAACTGAATGAGGAACAGTAAAACTTTATCTTCCAACAAGGTGGAGCACCACCTCACTGGCACACAGATGTTAGAGATTGCCTAGATGAAGTCCGTTGGATTGGCTGTGCTACATACGACAATAATGCTCTTGCACGTTGGCCACCAAGGAGCCCCGATCTCTTTTTTCTACGGGGATTTGTGAAAGACAAGAGTTTTCGTCCCTGCACTTCCTCTTAATTTAGACGACTTGAAGGAACGTATCAGACAAGCCGTGGCAAGTGTTGATGCGGATATGTTACATAGGGTTTGGAACGAACTCGATTATGATCTTGATGAGTGTCGTGTGACAAGAAGAGCCCATATTGAACATTTACGACTTCACAAAGTAAACTTCAAGACTTCCTTTACAAACCAGTGAAAACTCCGTCAAGTTACCGAAAATAGTTGTTGTTTTACAGGATGTTCAAGCTGTCTATTTCTTTTGTAGTAACCCTGTATATATATAAGAAAAGACAAAATGATGAAACCAGTCCCAAAAGTAAATTTATGGTACTACCAATGTACATAATTATTTTCCCATATAATCACCATTCAGCGCAACACATTTCTCCAAACGCTGATTCCATTTCTTCATTCCATCTATCAACAAACTTGGCATGAACAGTTCGTCTACACGTCTTCTCACATAAGTCCATACGTATTGCCATTAACCTTTATTTTTTAGTTATTTTCGCTCCCCAAAGTATGACAGCCTCTAGAGAAAACTTTAGCTACTGCGTACCTTAAATTGGTTTTAGTAAACAATACTATAACCTTTGCTCCGAGATATAATAAACCCCAGATATTTATATCTTTAAATACAATAAAAAAATAGTATTTATGAAACCGAGTATAGAAAATTCTCTATATAGCGGTGATAAAGGTCTTTCCGTCTTATTATAACAGAAATTAAATCACCGTTTCTCATATTTCCATCCACTAATCCGCATATTTAATTGAAGCCAAGAAAGTATTTAAAAAACAAACAAAAAAACCAGTAGTCTTAAAAGGATTTAATCCCTTCTAATTAGTCTAATATCCTAAATATATTGTGTAGGATGTTATTAGCATTCTAGAAAGACGAAAGATTTTCTTTCAAGACATAATGTAAATTAAGTAATGCTGATTTCAATATACTTATTTCGAGAAGATACATTTACCTTTATATTCATCTAATTTTATGATTTAAAAGCCTTTGAAGTGTAATATAATATTCTATAAACTTTCTTTATGTATGTATATATGTATCTATTAAGTCTCTGTAAGTCTAAAAAAAGCAAATTATTTACATTTTAAGTATATTTTAACTATGCACAAAGGAATATTGAAGGCACAAGGAAATATCGATCTTCCGTTTGCGAAGCTTTCATTTTTACAATTTCTTAAGGTGTTCCAGATAATGAGTCTTTAATAAAATATTGACCAAACGGTCTTTTGTTATTTTAGCCACACCGACGGAATACATTAACCATCTAAACGGTTCAGTGGAAATGATACAAAGTTTAGTAGATAGAGCTATTGTGACCTGTTTTTCGTTTGTAGTCGGTTACAAGGGATAGGATTATATTTAATTATACAAGCTGTCCCGTATCGTTATGTTCAAATTTTAGGAGTGTAAAGTAGTGTTTCAAGTAACAAAAACGCAAAACTTGTATATTCATTTTTATTTATTTCAAAGTTACAGATCTATGAATGTGATTGTCAGATCATGAAAAAAAATGTAATCTTAAAGTCAATAAAAACTGATTTTATTTAAAAAAGTTCAATTAATAATATTTTCGAAATGTCCACCTCCTTGTTGAATGCAGAATTGTGCCTGTAAGCCTACAGAAGAAGTACTTATCCTAATTTCATACTTGTTTTGTCGGATTTGCTCGGCAGCCAGGTGAATACGATCCAACAACTCTTCTCTTGTGTTCAAAACTTGCACGTAGACTAAATTTTTCATGTACCCCCATAAACAAAAGTCAAGGGGATTAAGATCGGGTGATCTGGGTGTCCATGCAACAGGACCACCTCGACCAATCCATCTTGCATAATTGACGTTAACCCAATATCGGACAGCAATTCCGAAATGTGGTGGTGCCCCATCCATGTGAAACCACATGTCTCGTCGAACATTCAGTGGGACATCCTCTAAAAGACCTGGCAGTTCGTCAATAAGAAATTGAAGGTAATTGTCCGCATTTAATCTCCCAAGAAGAACGACAGGACCAATCAATAAGTCATCGATTAGGGCCGCCCAAACGTTAATAGAAAATTCATGTTGAAATTTAGATGGGCGTATAGCTTTGGGATTTTCTGATGACCACCTGTGCAGGTTTCTCAGATTTGTAACACCACTTCTCGTGAACGCAGATTCATCTGTCCAGAGGACTGTTCTGCAGAAATTAAAATGAAGCCGTGACTGTCTTAATATCCAGGTAGAATAAACTAGACGAGCATAGTGGTCCGCCTCAAGCAAACCGTGTCCCCTGCGATACTGATATGGATATAAGCCCTCACGTTTTAAAATTCGCCAAACTGTCGTTTGTGGCACTCCTAGTTGTCTAGCGATTCGACGTACACTGAGAGTTGGATCCCTTGTAACAATAGCTACTGCTTTTTCCTCTAAGTCTGCTGGCAAATTTACTCCTCGGTCGAAAAGATAATCACGCAGTCCGCATTCCCGAAATTGTATGTGCACTTCCAGAAACGTTCTGTAATGAGGAATGCGCCTATCGGGAAACCGATGTCGGTATTCAATAACTGCTTGACATGCACTGCTGTTACAGTAGCCATACACAAAATGCATGTCCGCATACTCTTGAGAAAAAAATCGGTAAGCCATTTTGAATAAAGAAAACGTGTCCACTCACTAATAGCTGTTGTATGTACTGAAACGTAATGTAATCCTTTATTAAAAAATGCAACGTTAACAGTTATCTGAACATTTGTTTATTGTATGATACTCATGGTTCAGCACTTACAAAATAAGTAAGAACCTACTTCATCATAAATCAATTTCCAGTACTCTTTTCTGTAGATTTCCAAGAAATTACTGTATGCACTACCGCACGTGTTTATTTATTTTCGGATAACATTTTATTATGAGACGTTAACAATCACAACAATCGTATAACTTTTTTTTAATAAAATCAGTTTGTATTGACTTTAGAATTACATTTTTTTTTCATGATCTGACAATTACATTCATAGATCTGTAACTTTGAAACAAATAAAAATGGATATACAAGTTTTGCGTGTTTGTTACTTGAAATGAAGTCTACTTTACACTCCTAAAATTTGAACATAACGATATGGGACACTTGTATAAAAGTAGGTAATTTTCATTCGGGTTCTATAACACGAATAAAATTGTACGCAGTTTTATAGATATCTTGTCCTAATGTCTAGTGCGATCTGTTACGTTTCAATTCAATCTGTTACGTTTTTATATAGAGATCTGTTACGAGCCGAGAAAATTTTCTGGCAACACTGACGTCATATACCCCTGACTGCAAACCCTAGTCATAACAACGTTTCTTCAATGATGCAACCAAATCTCGAAATTTCTGGAACAAGTAATGAAGAGAATGAATGTAGAAACTGTACTACATTAAAAACACCTGCAGGGCGTATTCAGGGAATATAAAAACAACCCCTCTTTAAATGTTTATATTTTATTAACGTTAAGATAAAGTTCAGTCATAGTTAGGTATAAATTACCGCTTAATATAGTAATTTTAATTTACATGATTTTGTTATTTATTTGCAAGTTTAGATATACAGTATGACCCAGGACTTTCCTAGCGGTATACAAAGTAAAAATTTAATCTTAGTAACCTTGGAAAACCAACAACCATTTTAGTAGTTGTCATTTTATGCCTGTCACAAAATATTCTTTATTGGGGAAGTGTGTTCAATTGTCATTTTACGTGTCCCATTTAATATGCGAATAAATATTGTTTTCCAACATTATGGTGCACCAACACACTTTAGATTAAATTGCCGAAATTATGTAAAAGCACAATTTCCAAATCGATGGATCAGAAGAGGAGGACCGATTTCTTAGCCTGCACGTTCACCAGATATGACTCATATTTATTTTTGTATTTGGGGCTATATTAAATCATTGGTTTATAAGACACCGTTAATACAGATGAAGAGTTAGTTATTCTAGAATTATTCTAGCGTTTGATGATATTCGTGAACATCCGTAGGTATTTCGAAGAATTCGGCAGTCGATTTCATATCGTTACAACTTGTGTATCGAAAATGTCAGTTGTAACTTCGAATAATTTTTATAAAGTGTGATGTAGTATTATTTCTAATAATATTCCTTAACTTAACTCTTTCCTGTTGTAATTAAAATTGTTTTTAAAAATTCCTACTTTATCTTGACACCGAGAAATTTCCAGGCACTGGTTTATTAATAAGAAATGTTTATTTAAGTGCCCTTTATCATTTCTGAAAATTCGAAATAGTTATTCTGTGACAACCTGTATATTCTACATAAATATAATACCGATGTCTTATTTAAAATGTTTTTTACAGCAGGTTCACGTTGTAAATAATGTAATTTTCACCGTTTCTTGAATTATAATTAACTGAATCACCTATGGAGTTGACCCTGAGGAACCATGTAATCATATGCGAACAGTTGATGAAAAAATACTAAACTTAAATACGTAACTAGGCATTTATTACCGAATCTCTCATTAGCTACAACTAAACCTACCTTTCCGGTTCTTCTTGTCTTTTTTTCTGTATTTATACGCATAAAAACACACACAATATCCAAGTACTAATATACTTTAGTATATTGCCCAGACTTTCCCACCAAGTATTTACTTTAATTGACAAATTAATTAATTAATTATAAGTTGTAAAAGTATTCTATATTCTCACATGTTATATTTTATAAAAGGCGACTGACTAACCATCATAAAATATGTTAATAAATAATTTAAAACGTAAATAGAGTGACGTAATTTACTACATCACCATTAAGGTAAATGTCTGGAGTCTTTTAAGTTAAAAACACGTGCAATAAATTCTAATTTGGAACGTGTATAAATTAGAAGATTCAAAAAAGCAAGTAGAACGAAGGTAAATAAAATATTAACATTTAAAATTCAAATTATCAAAGATCATAGCGTTCTTAAAGTTAGCATTGCAGTAATTATATGTTCACTAATGAGCATGTAAAAAAATAAAGTCAAGAATAGGCAATCAACATTGCTCGCAATATAAACAAACTATATACAGGCTCGGCCAAAATTTGGAGCATTATTCAAGAATATGTTTTGCCAATCGTTAATTCTTTCTATTTTAAGTAAATATAACTGAAAATTATGAAATTTTAATAATATATAAAGTCTGTACCAACCCCATTGGATGAGTAGTAGAGATAGAAACGAGTTCTAACCTCCAAACAGTAACTTCGAGTATCTCGTCCACGGGAGTTTCATTCAAATACGAAATTTCGGGCAAGATGTGAGCACTATCTCGGTTTCATATGGCGTACTAAATGTAGTATTGCTGCCAAGTCTCGGTAGTCTCTCTGTATCAAAAGGGATTATAATCCAAGGTTTTGATGTGGAGAATGTGACAGTTTTTAGCGTTATTTTCACAAAAAGTCTTCGTAGCTCATATTCGTAAGAAATCTATGAATAAATATAATTAACTATAAAAGTATGCGACATGGCAACAGTGTATGGTACCGAGAATACAATAAAAATGACGTAGTGTTTACAAATTATTTTTGAAGAGGATCAAGTTTTGGGTGTTTTGTTATAAATTTAATATATAATTTATTTTGTTTCATTGCAAGAATACTACATTTTTTTATATTTGTTGAATTTTAAATTGTATCTATTTTTCTTACATAGAGTTTCAATTTATTCTCTTACAGAATTAATTTATATATATATATACAGTAGCCGCTCGGAAGAGTGAACACTCTATTCAGTGAACAGCTCGTTTATATGAACAACTAAAATTTTATTAGTAAAGCTCCATAGAGTGAACAATAACACATTCGATTCAGTGAACTGGGTAAATTCCCGGCGTATGAATTATTTTGCTGCATTCGATTCAGTTTCAGTGAACTGGGTAAATTCCCGGCGTATGAATTATTTTGCTGACCCGCCGGCGTAACTTACAAGAACAGCGGGCAGATGTATGTATGTATTTTATTTTAGTTGTAATTCTGAGTTCTGTTGATGTTGTAGGTGTACTGTGCTAGAACATTTTTGTGTTTACAATAAAAATGAAGCGAAAAGTGTTAAGTTTGCTCGAAAAATGTGAAGTTTTAAAAAGTCTGGACAGTGGAAGCAGTTTAACGTATTTGTCTAAAAAGTACGGGATTGCCAAATCCACAGTATGTGCAATCAAAAATAAAAAACGGGACATTTTAAAAGTCACGTCAAGGCGCAGTGAAATACCGAAAAGAAAAACTTTAAAATCCTGTAAGATGCCACGAATGGAAAAAAAATTATATTCATGGTTTTGTACACAAAGACTTAAAAATGTACCGGTTTCGATTGAACTTTTAAAAACAAAAGCAAAAGCTATCAATTAAACTATCGCTGAAAATCCTAATTTTAATGCTAGTGGCGGATGGAGCCAAAGATTTAAACGAAGATTTGGAATAAGACATTTAAAAATTTCGGGAGAAAAGTGATCATTTTTTTACGACTCTTAGCCTCATGAATCGTTTGACAACTAAAGGTATACGAGCTACAGGTACAATTCGTGAAAATCGATAAAAGAAGTGTACCATACAGTCTTCTAAAATGATGGACAAACAAGAAAGAGGCACATACGACTACCGATTCGACGCCAATAATAAGTTACTGATTGTTAAATGGAAAGACAATAGTGTCTGTTCAATGGTCACTAATCATGATTTTATTGAACCTCTCAACTACGTTAGACGATGGTCACGAGCCCAAAAGGAAGTAGTTTCTGTCAAACAGCCTTTGGTGTTTCAAAATTATAATGTCGGAATGGGCGGCGTTGACTTGAATGATGAGGCTACAAATAATTACAGTACTCTCATTAGCCCAGTGTACTCATTTGAGTACGGTATCATATTTCATTCTTGAAAGTCAAAGGACCCGTTTTTTTCATTTCTACGCTTTACTAATGACCAACTGAGTAACTTAAAAAAAAAAGAAATAATATTTAATTGTTAGTTCAGTTTTGGTCCTTAATGGGTTAAGCAATAAACTGTCTAAATATTTCAGTGTTTCAGGAATAGGTACAGAAGGGAACAATGAACTGACATCAAATGATACTAAAATTTCACCTTGTTCCAGCTTATAATCTTTGATTTTTTGAATAAATTCCAACGAATTTTGAATTGAAAAACGTTCTGGTTTCTCGGGTAAATTTTTAAACTCGTTTACCAACCATTTTGAAATCAAGTACGTCGGTGAGTTAATACCCGATACAATAGGTTTCATCGAATTACCTGGTTTGTGAATTTTTGGTAAACAATACATTCTAGGTACAAAAGGGTTGCTTACGTTTAGTTTAAATTTGAGGGGAGCAGTTATTAATTGTGGACAGTCTTTTAACGCACTTTTACTTTCTCTAATCACCTTAGGGAGGGGATTTTTGTTTAATTTGACATAAGGTCCATCCTCTTCGAATAGCGTTTAAATCATGTAACTCATTAAAATCACTTTTAGGTAACACAATTGAGGTAGAACATAAATCTGGTATATATGAAATAAATTGTAACGATTGCAGCCAAAAATATATCGGCCAAACTAGACGTTCAATTTCAACTCGTTACAAGGAACATATTTCCCACATTAGATTCAACAGACCCGAAAAATCTAGTGTTGCCCGACATATTTGGGACACAGGTCATTCTGTGCCGCCAAATAACCTTAAGTTGATTAAAACTGTTAATAATTATAGAGAATTAGATAGTTATGAAAGTACTTATATATATAGAAATAAGAATAAATAAATGAATTCTGACAATGGACGAATCCCTCAGTCCAGTTTGTATGCCTTATTGTGACAATAGCATTATTTTTTTACGCTTCATGTATTCACGCTTCACGGTTCCCTAAATTTCACGCTAGGTTTAAGTAGTATATAATTGTTATTTCGATGTTAGGAATTTAGTGTTATCCCACTGGCGATTTGGTGAAGAGCATATCTGCTAAGGTTTACTTTAGCCAAAAACGCTACGTTTAACATTTTTCAGTTTTTTAAGGTTATTCTACTGAACTTAGTTGCCGAAATACGTATACAGCATTTATTGATATATATTGTGGTTAGGGTGTTTTTCTTTTTTCTGTTTCAGATTACAAGCCACAGGCTCCACCAATTTCGGATTATATTTGTTGTTAAGTTAAAACACCTGTTGCGTTTGGCTGTCTTAAGGTTTGTTTAATATGCTTTACGTGATATGTAATCGAATTTAGAACGTAAAAACAAAATAAGCACGATAAGGATCAATAATCCGGTATGCAATTTCTACCCTTAAATAAAATATGTATTTGGTAAACGTTGCTCTGGCTAAATTAACCGGTTAAATTATTACCGCTTCTGATAGCATACATAACCTAAACATAATTAGTTTATTGTTATTGTTTCATTATATAAACACCCCATTGTTTTATTAATTCAACACAAGAAATTTGCATATTGTATGCTATAATCCAATTTTCACAAATGTATTAACATATGTTTGAAAATATATATCCTAGTGATTTATTCACATTTTTAAATTATCAATTTCACATTATGTTTATATTATATACAGGGGTTTTAGGCTTAAATAATGGGACTTTCTTTATATCACTTTCTATTTGAACGCTTTTTTTCAATATATATTTTTCATTAACGCCTGCCGTACTGAGTTGAGTACATGCAGTTTTCTGTAATTGTCGTAACCTTTCATTTCAAATTTAACCTACAGATAGCGGTAGTGGTATCCGAATGGAGATTTATGCATTATTTCGTTCTGTTTTAGAAATATCTGCTGTTACAGTTGGTGTATGTTAACCTAACCTATACCTATTTGTGTTTTACATAAAATTTTCATTATTTTGTTATATTTATTCGAAAAATTGGAAGAACTGGTTGAGGAAAACATAGTGCAAGGTGAGTTATGTAATGTTGTATTTGTTTTATCATTTTGTTGCAATTTATGTTTCATCAAAGTCAGGTGTACTGAAATGAGTACATCAGGCGTTTCTGTAATAATAATTTCATGGTAGGTATACCTTTTTTAGTGCTTTTCAATTGAAATACCGCCACGTAATTTTTATGGATCAGAACGGTTCGAAAGACTGGAAGAAGCTGTAGACGCACTGAATAATGAAGATAATCCAGACATTTCTTAGAATAGAAGCGATTATGTTCTAGCAATTATTCCTATAGACCTCGGTGTAGAAACTGATGAGAAAGATATCAATGATGACGACCTTAGAGATGATCTGATGCCTGCTGATGTTCCAGGTTTTATCGCTACTTTAAATTCAAATACGAATTCATAAACGTGCTTTTCATAATTTTCTACAAACCCAATTTTAATTAAGAAGAAAGGAAGGCCTATCTCTTCAATGAAAATATGAGTGGATTTGCGGATGTTTACTAACAAATAAACTATTCTGTTTCATCTGCTTAATTTTTGAGAAAGAGGTTAGTGCGTGGAATAAACAAGGGTTGAATGATTTAAAGCATATCGCAGAAAGGGCAAACAAACACGAAAATTCCGTTTCTCACATGAATGCTGCAGTTAGACAGTGCTGATTTGCGACATAAAATTAAGTACAACGAAGACGTGGAAAAAAATCGACATATTTTGCGCCGGTTAATTATGTATATAAAATTTTGCGAAACTTTTGAATTGGCGTTACGGTGCCATGATGAGACATTGGCGTCGGAAAATAAAGGTATTTATGTACGCTTAATCAACTTTTCAGCTGAATTAGACGCTGTACTTACAAATGCTGCTTGTAAATTTGCCACATTGCATAATTTACAAGAAGGAAATATTAATAGAAACTAAATCTGCAAATTTCATTGCTTTGGAGGACGATGAAACTACACCTCTAATAATCAGCAAATGGTTGTTATCATTCGATACGTGTTTAATGGACAAATTTTTGAACGCTTTTGGTCTTTTTTTAAGCCGGGTGGATATAATGCTGATGTATTAGCAAAAACATTGCTGAATGAATTGCAAACTATTTTAAATTCTCCTTCTGGGCCTGATAACATTAAATTAATCGCTCAAAGTTACGATGGGGCGTCCGTGATGAGTGGTAAGACAAATGGTATCCAAGCTATTATCAAAAGAACATTTCCACATGCACATTATATTCACTGTTACACGCATCAATTTAATTTAATTATTGAACGAGCCGCACAGTGCAATAAAAATGTAAAAATTTTCTTTGCAAATTTGCTGTCATTTTCAAGTTTCTGTTCTCGATCGCCAAAACAAACGGTAATTCTTGATGAAATAGTCAAACGTAGATTACCACGCTCTGCTCCAACACGCTGGATTTTCAAAAGTCGAACTGTGTACACATTATTTGAACATTCTTTCAAAGAATGTTTAGACAAAATTATGGACGAAGATGGTATGGATTAAGTTACTATTAGTGAAGCAAGTGGTTTATTGAAACATTTGAATTGCCCAGAATTTCTCGACTAGTTGAAAATATTTCATTTCATCATGCCACATGTTGAAATATTATTAATCAGACTCAAATGCGCGGGAATGACAGTGCTCAACTGCAAAAGGCAATTGAACAATTCCAACAGTAAATTATTCACATTAGAAATTTAAGAAATTCTACTGACAATGACAATCAAGAACGCAATAATGAAGAACCTGCAAGGAAGAGACAAAAAAAAACGACAGCTGGATGTAAAAGAGCTATTATTGCAAAGGAAGTATGTGACACTATTTGATGCCAAATTAGCGACCGATTTGATTTTAGGGATCACTTAAGTGCAGCAAAATTATTTGATTCTCAAAATTTTAAAACTTATAGTCATTCATTTTCACAAAAAAATTTTGATGAAACTGAAATCTTACCCTATGTTGGACAGAGTAAAATTGAAAAGTGAACTTTCAGTAATTTATGAGCGCGATGATATGTGTGACGTAGGTGGTGTTTTGCCACTTTTAGTGTTCATAACAGATAACGACCTAAAAAAGGTTTCGACTAAAACATACAAACTGTTGGATATTATTTGTACAGGGTTATTCATTATAAATGTCCCAGCCCTTACCATAGTTATTATTGCATAAATTAAAAAAAAATTGAAATAAAAGTTGTGTGGTTATAAACTAATTTTATTATAACGTTAACAAAAGTACAGTGGCGTGCGTAGTTTAGGGGACACAAAAAATAATTGTTTTTTTTAAATGAGACACCCTGTATATTATTAAATTTTTGAAAAGATCTTTTCCTTCTGATTTCAAAAATATACCATATCATACCCCTGTCTTACACCGTTCTTAAGTTATTAAATAAAAGTTTTGTATCTACGAATGAGTTTTGATCAACATTTAATTAAATCAATATTTATAGTAACTGGTTTAATTTGCTATATTTATCCTTTAATAACATAAGAACGGTGTAAGACAGGGGTATGATATGGTATATTTTTGAAATCAGAAGAAAAAGATCTTTACAAAAATTTTATAATATACAGGGTGTCTCATTTAAAAAAAAACAATTATTTTTTGTGTCCCCTAAACTACGCACGCCACTGTACTTTTGTTAACGTTATAATAAAATTAGTCTATAACCATACAACTTTTATTTCAAAATTTTTTTCTTTTATGCAATAATAACTATGGTAAGGGCTGGGACATTTATAATGAATAACCCTGTACAACGCCCATGTCGACAGCAGAATGTGAACGATGTTATCCCACCCTCAAACGCATTAAAACTTTTCTGAGAAGCACAATGTCGGAAGATCGACTGAACGCATTCGCGATCCTATCAATAGAAAAGAAATTCATCCAGTCTATCCTGAATTTTTACAACAAAGTCATAGACGTCTTTTCCAGCATGAAAAATAGGAGAATGGATTTTATGTACAAAAAATAGGTTAAGGTTTGTAACACATGACCAGCCACTGCCTTCTTTCTGAATTAATTAAATTCTACACATTTTTTTTCCTTTTTTTTAACCTGTCGTTTATTAATTTTTTTAAATTTTATCCTTTTTTTCATTTTTTTTAACCTCCCGTTTATTTGCTTTTTTATATTTTTATCCTATTTTTCCTCGTATTTTCTTTTCTTTTTTTTTATTATTTTTTTTTCAGTTTTACTTATTTTATTTATTTTTATTATCTTCCCTTTTCCTTTCCGTGGGGCACCACAAATTGTGTTCAAGCTCAGCATCAAACCAAGTAAATATTAATCCAATCTAACCATAGTGATCCGGTATCAATAATTCTTTCCTTCTGGCAAGATTTAAACTACACTTGATTATCCCGAAGGAAATCCCAATTGACCTCAAGCAAATCTTATTTCAGCATTGTTCCCACACTAAAACAGATCACGAAACTAATTCTGGTCTATTACATACACACACACACACACACACAAATAGAATATCATCTTCTGTAATATCGTAAATTCTTAGGCAATCCATGGTTAGTAACTTCAGTATGTTGATCGTAGCAGCATACATTTTCAGAGTAAGCACTTGAAGTCGCTCTCCTGTCAAACCACCCTCATATACTGTCAATACACAAATTATATTATAAAAAAATATGCACACTTAATCTGCTTTCCATTCTATAGCCTCTTCAACCGGATCACCGCCACCAAATATTCGACCCTCTGCGACGAGTTTACTTTTTTTTAGCTTAACAGGACGACGAAATTATTTCTCGTTTTTAAAAAGAGATTTCCAGTTTTTTTTTTTTTTTTATTATCGTCCACTTCAACCGAGTATTTTAAAAGCTCTTTCTCTAAAAAAAAAAACCCTGTTTTTTTGCGAAAACACAATCTATGACATCAAATATTGTGACGTCCTTAATTTAACTGAGGTCCGAAAATAGTACTTAATTAATTTATTATAATTTGAGAATCTCGTGCGTTTGTTGTACGCGAATAATGTTCAGTTACAATTAGTTAAACTTGTAATTGCATAATTTAGTGTCATAAGGCATTTCATAGTTCAATGAATTTGAACGCGAAATTAATCCAACATCATCAGGACGATGATGCACAGAGAATTATTTTAACCTCGAAAACTTTATATAAATTAATTATATTGACGCTAATCTAATCTACCATAGTCCAAAGCGACGTTTTACGGGGAACTCATATTAAAATTGGTCACAAATATTTTATTCATTCGCATTACACTTTATATAAATATTCGTTAGACATGGTCATTTTAATGAAAAATTTAATATACACAACATTCATGCAATTATTATTGTTATGATAGGGATATTAGATATAGACAATCGCATTTAATAAAATCAAAAGGAAATTAATCGAATTCTATTATATTCTTTGTAAATCAAAGCATATACCGAGTAACTATATATGATTGTAGCAAATGCCGACACTGCTTATAGCGAAACTCTATAAAGTGAAAAACTCTTTATAGTGAAATTTTTTCAAGCCCTAGAATATTTTAATGAAATTTCATGTAAAAAGCCCTGCATATAGTGAATCTGTAAAATAGTAACACTCTATATAATAAAATATTTACCGGAATTTCATGTATAAATTTTTATGCATTTATTGAGATTTTGGCCACTTCGGGTTTCCAATTTCTACCTAATATTAGCACGAACTCCATTTTTATGACGCACTGTTTTGAAAAGGTTCTTAACGCGTTCATAACGCTAAATCAGGTACAATAGATTTCTGTGAGAATCACGGGGAAAACCCATTTTATATGTATGTAGTCGAGGCCTAGATTACATATTGCTATGGTTTTTTCCACAATAAACCATATTTTAAATTTAATTATAAATGTATGTACCATTATTTTGAAATTGTATGTATATTTCATGTATAGCAAAAAACTTGGATGTATGATGGACGGTTTTTTGTGCAAGCCGGGGGGGGGGGGGGGGATGAGGACAGACACAAGTTAACCATAAGACGAGAAGTACGTTCTTTTATTTAAAATAGATATTATAATAACTTTTCTCAAACAAATTTTGAGTGGCGCCTAACTAACTTATTTATTTTCCACGTTTCCGATTGGAACCTTGAGAGGAAAGCAGCCCCATTTTTTGGAAATAAACCGACTGAATATCCTAGTTGGATAGATTTGTCGTGAACGGTGGTATAGTAAATATAAAAACCACAGATCATAGCAATATGTAATTCGCAAACAGGTTCAGTTTGTTTTTGTTTAAGAATCAGTTAAGATGTCCAAGCGAGTGTGTTTAAGTTTAGCTGAGAAAATTAAAGTTTTGGAGGAAGTTGACAAAGGCTGCAAAAAAATTGATGTTTCTCCAAATTGCGTCTCTCTGATAATAAAAAGTCGCGAAAGTACCATCAAGAAAACGAATACGGGTGTGTTCTTACGAGAATGTGAATGAAGCAGTTTTACGATGGCTTCAAGTGGCCCGTACGCATCAAAACGTAAATATCGGGAAATTTAATAAAGCATAAGGCTCTACATTTTGCTAAAGAATTTAACTGCGTTAATTTTCAAGCTAATGAAGGGTGGTTGAGTGCCTGGAAGACTCGCCATGCAATTGTTTTCAAGACGGTGTCCGGCGAGAGTGCAAGCGTTAATCAGAAGGACTGTGACATTTGGACTGAAACTGTTTTAAAAAGTGTATTGAAAAAGTACGAGCCAAAAAACGTTTTCAATTGTGATGAAACCGGTTTGTTTTTTAAATGTTTACCAAATAAAGCTTTTGCTTTTAAAAGTGATAAATGTTTTAGTGTTAAAACAAGTAAAGAAATGGTGATACTGATGGTTGGAGCAAACATCAATGGCTCAGAAAAACTGAAATTACTACTGATAGGTAAAAGCAAAAATCCCCGTTGTTTAAAAGGAGTTAAATCTCTGGAGTTAGATTACGCCAGTAATAAGAAGGCATGGATGACTTCTGAGATTTTCGAAAGATGGATCAAAGAACTGGACACGAAAATGAAAAGCCAAAAGCGAAAGATTGCGATGTTTATAGACAATTGTCCTGCACATCCAGTTACTGTACTGAACTGATCTTTTTTCCACCAGACACGACCTCCAAATTACACCCTATGGACCAGGGTATTACAAAAAACATAATCCAATTTTGCGTCCATAGTCACAGTAGATGAAACTTGGATACTTATACTCCAGGAACGAAAGTCGTCGAAACAGTGGATTTCTGCCGGGAAACGTGCCCCTAAAAAGGCAAAAACCGTTTTTTGGGGGGCCGATAACGACATGGTCACAATTTTAATGCGATTCCGAAGGTGTTATCTTTATTGATTATTTAAAAAGGGGAAAAACGATAACTGGCCAAGAAAGAACGACCGCATTTGTTGAAGATAACAGTGTTGTACCATCACGATAAAGCGCCTTCTCATTCGTCCGCTATTGCCACAACAAAATTTGTCGAATTGCGTTACGAATTCCTGCCTCATGCGCCATATTCGCCAGATCTGGCTCGCAGTGATTTCGTTTTATTTCCGAATTTAAAAACATGGCCCGGTGGAAAGAGATTTCCACCGGGAGATTAGAAATAGGTAGCTTTCCTGAGAATAAGAAGTAATTTAAATATTTCATTAGATGTTTTTCATAATACAGTAGAGTCGCGATAAGGTGAACGCCCTATAAGAGGAACAGTTCGGTAAGGTGAACAAATAAATTTTTATACACAGTATTCTAAGGTGAACAACAGCCCAACAGCCAACTCAATAAGATGAACCAGTTAGATATTGTAGATTTGTACTCCTATATTTAGTGACTCGATCGGGGAACCCCCTAATTATGTTAGTACAACGTGTTTGTGATTGAACGCCTGCATTCTACTCGTGTATTTTGTTGAGTTATTGTGTAGTTAGTAAAGTGTACTAAGAACAATGAAGACTTTAACATTAAGAGCGAAAGGTGAAATAATAAAACAACTTAATGATGGTAGAAGTGTAAGTTCGCTTTCACGTGAATATGGAGTTGCCAAATCCACTATATGCGGCATTAGAAAAAATCAACAAAAAATTCTAAAAGCTCTGTCAAATACATATGTTGGAATTAGTAAACGTAGAAGAATGAAACGAGCAGAAAATCCCAAAATGGAAACTGCTTTGTGTAGATGGTTTCTGAAACAACGAAGTAAAAACTTACCGATTTCTGGTGCAATGCTAAAAGAAAAGGCGAAACAACTGCACGAGACCTTTGAATAAAATACAACTTTTGCTAGTAGTCAAGGCTGGTTGCAGAATTTTAAGAAGAGATACGGCATTCGACACTTGAAAATTTCGGGTGAAAAACTTTCATCAAATGTCGTCGCAATTGACCCTTTCAAGAAAATTTTGAAGCAAAAAATTGATGAATTGGGCATTTCACGTGATCAAATATACAACGCCGATGAAACCAGCTTATTTTGGAAGCTGCTGCCTGATAAAACATTCGTGGCTTCAGATGAAAAAATTGCTCCTGGTCGAAAAACTGAAAAAGCAAGAGTGACATTTGTCGCATGTACTAATGCTTCGGGACGACATAAGTTGAAACCTTTCGTAATTGGAACTGCAAGAAACCCCCGAAGTTTCAGAAATTATGTATTGCCAGTAGACTATGACCACTCTAAAAATGCGTGGATGACTACCGAAATTTTTAAAAATTGGTTTCACAAATCTTTTGTACCACAGGTAAAATGTTCCTCATTCTGTTTATTTATTTTTGCTTTAATACAAATTAATGAACTTGTAGGAGAGAAAATTTTTGAAGCAAAAACATTTAGATGAAAAAGCAATTCTTCTTACCGATAATGCCCCTTTTCATCCTTCAGAAGATCAATTAAAAAGTGACGATGGAAAAATAATAACACTGTTTTTCCCTCCCAATGTAACGCCATTGCTTCAACCAATGGATCAAAACGTAAGCAGACTTACCAAGTTACATTATAGATATTCTCTTTTATCAACAATAATAAGAAATGATTCAGGTGATGTCAAGGGCCTCATAAACAATTTGACTTTAAAAGATGCTATATTGAATTTACTGAACGCCTGGGAAAAAGTTTCAATGGAAACCATTGTGAAATGTTGGAAACCTGTTTTGGAGTTTGATGAGCCAGATGAAGATGACATTCCATTAAGTACCTTAAGAGAAAGATATCACCCACGTGAAATAAACAGTGTTGTTCAACAGACACTTGGAATGTTGGATATGATAGCTCCAAATGTAAGTCACCTCATGTTTTTTCATTCATGTAAAAAAAGTCCATCTCCAAAACTGCATTTCAGGTAAATTACACTGCTACAGAAGTTTTGGATTGGAATGAAGATCTACAAGCAGATACACAAGACAATGATTTTGAACAAATTAGCAGTGAGGAGGACAACGTGGTTACAGAAACTCCAGTTATTATTCCATCACATTCGGAAGCCTGTAAAGCATTTGATACGTGTCTGATCTGGACAGAAAGAAATATTCATAATATTAACGATATTTTGGTGCTTAAACGGTTGCAAGAAGCAGCTATACTACGAAGTACACAATAAAAAACTAAACAAACAAAATTAACTTCTTTCTTCGATACAGTTTAGTAGTCGTAAGTATGATATGTATACATATAATAAACACATGTCCATTACATGGTTAATAGGTTATATCCATATAATACTTAAACACTAGAAATATACATAGTATGTATAATATAATTTATATTTTGTTGTTGTTTTTTAAACAACCTCATTAAAGTGAACACCTTCGATAAAATGAACCGGACTTGTATGAATTTGTTCACCTTATCGCGACTCTACTATATCAATAAATTTTATTATTCGTTTTAAAATATAAAGCAGAAATATCAGAGGCGATAGAGAGGGTTATATTTGAAATCACAAATAATTAGCTTTAATAATATTTAAATGCCTCCATATTATTTTGAAACTGACTACAGTAGAAGTAATGTAAAATTAATAAATTTATACTTCCTACCCTTACGATAAATATAAATTACTTCAAAAAGGTTCAACAATTAATTAACGAAAAAAATTGTCTTGTGTTAATGAAATGTTACACATACTACATATTGTTAATTTAAACATTATTTTCAAGGCAACCTAAAAATCTAATTATGCTCTCGTCTACATTCAGTATATTATTTTTCTTATTTTAAATCGATTCGTAGTAATCTAGAAATAGAAATTCATGTTTCATTTTTAAGAAATTTTAAGTTTTCAGATTCATACCATAATCAGATTTTACAAATACATCATAACAGTTTTCAAACTCAATTTTAACAGAACGCCTTTTTTGTATATTAACACTTCTTGCAATTTCGCTTATTCCTAGTTTTCGTTTGATTTCCCGTTCATCATCTTTCTTCGACCTCCTTCGCATATTTAGTAATTCTGTGGAAATCTAATTTATCCTCGAGTTCAGAGGTAAACTGAAATAGTTAAACATCTATTAACTATGACAAATAAATCTTTCAAGAATTTTTCTTTTTTAAAATGAACGATTTTTTTTTATTAAAATCAAATTAGGTTTTTTATATCGTCAATAGTGACTTGTATCGACTTCCTTATTAAAAAAATTCCTATAACATTTTAAATTTTCAATATAATACACTACATAAACATTCGAATATAAATTATAATAGAATTAGTATCAAAAATTGCGAAAATAATTCATCCAAACTTATGAATAGATTCAGATTTTTTCTTAAGTTTAAACATAGAATGATAGTATAGTATTTTTTATCGCAATTCCTTATAGTTGCTTGATATAAATTCTGGAACATTTAAAAGGAACTTTTGCATTCTATCACATTTAATCTTACAAAATCTTTTAAATACTTTCTAGTTTCAGAAACTCTTGTGCACAGAAAAACGAATAAACATTAAACAATACAAAATTTACTATTTATTAGTTTGTTTCTTATTAGCGAATTTCTGATAAATAGTAAATTTGCTAATGTGTTTGAGGAAAGAAATATTCTACCTGTCGATGGACCTCCTGGAATGGTTAGATGTTAAGAGGATGTGAGACGACAGAATACTGAAGAAAGAATACGATGTCAGGAGTATATAAAGTGAGAGCAAATGAAGAGGAAGATCATGGCGCATATGCGTGGGGGGTAGACAGGAATTGTTTAAGGGAGAGAAGTGGGAAGAAGTGCGAGAAATGGTGAAAGACATGAAGGAATGGAAAGAAATATGTACACGCAATACAGTGTAAACAAAACTTAAAGGACATTATGCCTTCACGGCAATTACACCCAACGAGTTAGAAAGGTAATGGTTTTCGTTGGGCAAATTGTATTCAAACTTGTGTATAAAAATGTTTTTTTGCATTTTATAATGGTGCTAGTTATTCTTACAGAAAAACTTTAAAAAACTCGATATGGAGAGATATAGAGTAAAAATTATTCAAATTGCAAAAAAATGTTTTCAAATGGAGAATATATATATATAAAAAATTAATTTAAATTCGGGTAAGCGGTCAATTAAGAAAAAAAAAACTCAAAAGTATTTTTAATAATATAAAATATTATTAAAAATGGGGTGTGAAGAACACAATACAAGTTATATTATATATATAATACTTTTGTATTATACAAATTGGTGTGGTTTTTACCCACTCATGTATGTTTCAAATTATTTTGTTAAAAAAAAACTCCTTTATTAAATAACCCTATATTTCGCAACAGACTTTGTCGCTTGTTCTGGGGTAAAAAATGTAGAGCTGAAGAAAATATAAAATTGACGTACAAAATATAAAAATGATTAGATATATATATAAATTTTGTACGTCAATTTTATATTTTCTTCAACTCTACATTTTTTACCCCAGAAGAAGCGACAAAGTCTGTTGCGAAATATAGGGTTATTTAATAAAGGAGTTTTTTTTCTTAATTGACCGCTTACCCGAATTTAAATTAATTTTTTATAATATATCACGGTCGACAATTTCGTTTCAATTATATATATATATATATATATATATATATATATATATATATATATGTGTGAAAATTAATACTGGTAGCCGTAACTTTGTGGTAATTCATTTTGAAAATAATAAAATAAAATAAAACAATAACTTTGTTTTACCACTTTATTCACATATAATCGTGACCGCGGTTTCGACATACAATGTCATTATCAAACTGCAAAAGTTACAGGCCTACAGAGAACTTATAAATGACACAAAAATATATGGGGGTGGTTTATGATGTTATTTAAAATTACTACTATATACTTAACTATTATATACAACATTGGAAAAGAAGTGTATATATAAGATCCAACTGGTCGTTTAAAACGATATCTATTGTGTTTTCCGGCTTTTAAAAATCTCTAGGGCCTCTAAAAGATTTAATTTACGACCTTTCTCGGCCAAATGCAATATTTTACGGTGACCAAATGTATGCCTTTCTGTAATAAGATGGTTTGCGAATATTGAATCTGTCTTCTTTAGTTTATATGACCTCCTGTGTTCTTTTTCCCGTATAATAAAACTTCCCAAAGATTCACTACACCCTAAGACACACAAACATTCATTTTTTAATTCTATGATACATAGAGCATTAAATATTCCTTTGTCTAATGAATCTTTTGTTCGTGAAATCAATACTATAAAACAAATAGCGGTAAACAATAGTTATAAAAGTAGCGTAATTGACAGTATACTAAAGAAAAAACAGTTACAAGTGGCTCTTAGTTTAGTATATCCTAAAGATAGTGCTAATTTGAAACAATTTGTCTCGTTAACTTACTTCGGTAAAATAAGCGAGCAAATTGGAAATATAATTTCAAAAAATAATAGTAATGTTAGTATAGCTTACAAACCATATGTAAAAACAAGTAATTTCATTTTTAACGCAAAACCTAAAATAGATATCAATAACAAATCAGGAGTGTATAAATTATATTGTAACGATTGTAAAAGTGTATATATCAGACTGGTCAGACTGGTCGAAGTTTTATTATACGGGAAAAAGAACACAGGAGGTCATATAAACTAAAGAAGACAGATTCAACATTCGCAAACCATCTTATTACAGAAAGGCATACATTTGGTCACCGTAAAATATTGCATTTGGCCGAGAAAGGTCGTAAATTAAATCTTTTAGACGCCCTGGAGATTTTTAAAAGCCGGAAGAACACAATAGATATCGTTTTAAACGACCAGTTGGATCTTATATATACACCACTTTTCCAATGTTGTATATAATAGTTAAGTATATAGTAGTAATTTTAAATAACTTCATAAACCACCCCCATATATTTTTGTGTCATTTATAAGTTCTATGTAGGCCTGTAACTTTTGCAGTTTGATAATGACATTGTATGTCGAAACCGCGGTCACGATTATATGTGAATAAAGTGGTAAAACAAAGTTATTGTTTTATTTTATTATTTTCATATATATATATATATATATATATATATATATATATATATATATATATATATATGAAAAAGAACACAGGTCATATAAACTAAAGAAGACAGATTCAACATTCGCAAACCATCTTATTACAGAAAGGCATACATTTGGTCACCGTAAAATATTGCATTTGGCCGAGAAAGGTCGTAAATTAAATCTTTTAGAGGCCCTAGAGATATTTTGTATTCTCTTGATAAAGGCGTACACAGCCGAAACATGTAGAGTTTTTTAAATACATATATTTTGAAGTAATATACAGACCTTTAATCGCCTACTGATTAGGTTTACCATATCATACCAAGGTCACGAAGTTAATATATATATATATATATATATATAATTGAAACGAAATAATCGACCGTGATATAATATCAAAAATTAATTTAAATTCGGGTAAGCGGTCAATTAAAAAACTCCTTTATTAAATCACCCTATATTTCGCAACAGACTTTGTCGCTTCTTCTGGGGTAAAAAATGTAGAGTAGAAAAAATAAAATTGACGTACAAAATATTTTGTACGTCAATTTTATTTTTTCTACAAAATTTCGTACAAAATATTTTGTACGTCAATTTTATTTTTTCTACTCTACATTTTTTACCCCAGAAGAAGCGACAAAGTCTGTTGCGAAATATAGGGTGATTTAATAAAGGAGTTTTTTAATTGACCGCTTACCCGAATTTAAATTAATTTTTGATATATATATATATATATATATATATATATATATAATCTGGGATTCAGACTTGAAGAAAGCCCTTTATATGATTGGTGGAAATTGATATGGCAATTTGACGTCCAGAAGTTTTATTAATAAGTATGGAATACGTTAAGAAGGAATATTGAGTCCAATGTTTATATTTTATATACCCCCATAAAGTTCTAAGAAAAGTTAGACGCGAAAGACTAAATATCTGAACTTACAAGCTTTAAAAATACAAACCTGACATACAAGAAATGGAAAATGGTTTCTAAGTTTCACGCAAGTAATTGCGAAATTTTTGTGTGGAACAAAATATTTTTATTCAATATTGTATTGTCCATTTTTATCAATAATCTTTTGCCATATTTCAAGCAGTATCATTTTATATTCATAAACCTGGGTTTTATAGGCAAAAAACTGACGTAAATGCAATTTGACCATAATCATCATCATTGAAATCTTTACAATTCGAAAAGTTTTACAATGAAGGAAATGAATGGTTATCTGATTGTGAACTTGACAACATATTCCAACCAGCTTCGATAACTTTTACCAAGTGAACAAAGATGCGTGACCTTAAATTGTCAGTATCTTTACGATTTGTAACTTCTGATCGTGTCTCTTGATTTGCATTGTTCAGTTTGGTTAGTTACTGAATGTACAAGTTTGAATTGATCGTTTGGTTGCTTGGTAAAGCTTTAAATGATTCTATTAAAATCAACTTTTACAGATATGCAATTTTTCGTCGGCTGCTTATGAACCGATACGTTTCATGAGCAAATTTCAAATATTAATGTGTTGTGCTGCGTGAATTTCTTTGAGCTTGTAAGGAACCCATTTAAGCCAAATTTTGTATGTGATGTGATACATCAAGCTTCTCTGCAAGTGTTGCTTTGATTTAATCGTCTTCATCTTCAAATGGACGACCAGAATAGTTCGTCTTGCAGTGAAAAATCAACCAGAACAAAATTTAGAAACCAATTTTAATACGAAATTTTAAAACTTAATCACCATATACAGTACATAACTTTTTGGGAGGTTGAAATACCTTTTTTCTTCGGGGAATGAGAAAGCAATATATGAGGAAAATACGGTGTTTTGGTATTGAATAACATATCGAAACAGCAACTATAAAACAATAATATAAGTTTGACATTTCGAATACGCAAACATACTTAAATATTAAACTAAAGCCACCGATCAATGACATCAGCAATTTCATAGTTGCCAACATAATAAAAAAATATAAATATTAAATTTAATATAAAAATATTATTTAGTATTAAAAAGGAAGAAAATCATGGTGATTGCTATAAATAAGAAATAAATTTTAATATCGTAACTGAACAAGACAGCTTAGAATTTATTTATCTATTTTATATAAGTTTGTTTTATTTACTCACTCCAATTTTGTTAAGTATATTAAACCTATATAAAAGAATATATTTAAAAGAAACTTAACAAGAGATTAGTTCAAACTTAACTTATATAAAATAGATAAATAAATTTTTGTGTACAAGTGTACTGGCGCTCAACTCATATTTTAGACACGTCTTTCCTAAGTGGAACCCAAGAAGTTAGAGGTCTCAGATTTGAAAATTCACCGGCTGAGAAAACCTAGTTGGGAAAACTAGTTCTGGATGGTGGCGTGCTAAATTTTCAAACCACTATTCATAGCAATATGTATGTATTAACAGATTTTGTATTATGTATTCTCTTTATTTCGTATGTAGTATTTAGCCCTGTACATACATATTGCTATGGATTTTTCCCCAATAAATAGTAAAAATTTATTTAAAAATGAATGTAATATTATTTTGGATATCTGTGTATATCCTATGTATTTATGTGTATGCAAAAAACTTGTATGTTTGAAGGACGGCTTTATGCGAAAGCGAGGTTAGACACAAGTTAACTGTTGACGAGAGCGTACATTTTTATTTAAGATAGATAATTATCTATTGTAAATTCGGGTTGTTTTTGAGTTTAATTAGTTGATGTGATTGTATTTCAATTTCCCGTATATATTTTACGAGTTTGTTAGTCTCGTAATTTTGAATTTTTAATTTAATAACGATTCTCGTTAATGTATCTCACATTGTTTTTTATAAGAGTCAACCACGTTTCCGATTGGAACCCTGAGAGGAAAGCAGTCCCATTTTTGGAAATAAACCGACTGACTATCCTAGTTGGATAGATTTACGTGAACGGTGGTATAGTAAATATAAAAAACACAGTTCATAGCAATATGTAATGTGTACAGTATGTACAATACATGCTATATATTTTTCAAATGTTCAATAAAATCTTTCCTAATAATTCAATTTTGTGATTTTCTTCTATTTATATAGTGAAAAACTCTTTATAGTGAAATTTCGGTCAACATTTTGGTCTTTCACTATATATATATATATATAGAGTGTCGACTGTAGATGATTTTCGATACGATATCTGTTAACAAGAAATATTATTACAAAATCTAAGCTGATGATATACAAAACATACCCTATAAATGGGTAATGGACAATCAAAATGACTGCAAGCCATCGAAAAAAATCTGACAAATGTTGCTAGATATAAAAAGACTGATAGGAAACTGAACGAAGATATTAGACGGCATGTGGAAAAACTGGTAAAAATTCAATAATATTATACCCAAGGCACTGCAAAGGGAGCAAAAAGACAAACTTACAATCAAAAACAGAAAGACATATCTGGATATAAGAATATAATTTCGAGTTCACTCTGTATGTATACGCGAAATAAAACACTGATTCTTTAAAAATATATATTCTTATTGTTATAACTCTTGCTTAAAAATATATATATAACATAAATTAAAAGATTAAACATATATATAAATGCGTCTATTATTAAACTGAATATCTGACCTTAATATCTTTACTTCGTACACCATGATTACGTTAAAAAAATAAATCGAACGTTTAATAAACACACTTTAAAAATGAAATAAATAAATTAGTAATATCTTTATTAAATAATATATATATTTTTCGTTACTTTATATAGCCAATATGTATACTTATAAGATGCGAACATGCCAGGGTCAATCGGTTTCAATTTTTTCTCTTGCTTTAGCTAGAATCGCCCGTAATTCGGATGACCTCACAGTTTGGAACTGACAAAAAAAAATCCATGAAAGTAAATGACCGTGAAAATCCCAAATTCATAATAACTTACCCCACAAACACTTTTTTGTATTTGCAATTGAGAATAAAGTCTTTTGCCTTCTGATGGGCCACCAAGGCCCTCACATTGATTTTTAGAGGTTTGTAAAATTTGGTGGCCAGATACATTTTTCAATCTAGTACAAATTGATTCAGAAAATTCTTTTGCTTTAAGCCAACCCTGTACTTCATCCGGATTTGATTTTTGATTAATATAGACTTCAGGAGTTGGCCTGAATTCTAAATCTTTTCGTTTATCCCTGTACACAGTTAACACAGCATTTAGCTCATCCTGCATAGTTGACTTGGTTGATTTTGTCGATTTAATTGATGGTGATCTTTTTAAAGGAACTATGATGCGAGTTTCAGTTTCAACAGGGGGCAACGGCGGCGGTGGTGGAGGTTGGTCTTCCTCATCTTCTGTTTTTTTATCATAAAATTACTTATACCACTCACTTGCAATTAAATTAGGACAACACAAAAGCACAATTGAAGCACCACATTTATAAACAAACACGTTTATTAAAATATAAATATGTATGTATACAAAACTAATTAGTATTTAAAAAAAAATTACATGATTGTCTTCTAAAATTATGAGTATACAGATATAATTGAGAATTTTTAAATGTATTTTTTTTAAATTAACAAATTTGTCACTTTAAAATGTAGTAAATATTAAAAAGAATAATTTATTGGGACATTGTTATATATAATAATACTTCCTTATAAATATTGTAGAGAATATTGGTCATCTTGCTGTGTCTAAATTTGGTTTTGTGAACCTTTAAATTTTTTTTACCTAATCTTAACCTTCAATATTTAAAATACATTTGAGAAATAGTGAATGAAAAAACTTACCCCACTTTTTAATAGCAATGAAAACATAAACGGTACTAATTGTGGACAGTTTTTAAAAGATACACTATTTCACAAAAGCTTGCATAGTATTTATACTACTCAGACACTAATCTTCCGCAAATTGACACCATCACACACGTGAACTGTACATATCGATAATGCGACACTCTAATATATTACATTCTTTAATACAATTGCAAATTTTAACTCTCGCGTAAGATGGCGCTAACATATTTTTGAATCCGTTCGGAAACGAATCAACTTTTATAAAGATCAAATTGGTACAATAAACGAAATATATATAGGGCATTCAAATATATTCCAAGCAGAAGTAGTTCAGGGAAACAGAAATGTGTCTGAAATAGTTTCTTAAATTATTCAATATCATTTCATGTCTTACTTGAATCTGTTAATTTGACATTTAACATTATTTGGGTTAAAGGATCAATCAATTATAAGTAACTGACCTACTACCTTAGATTTTTATCGAATTTAACATGGACATTTAAATGCACAATATGATTTCGTTGTAACAACATAAGCAATCATTAAATTTGATTTTTATACCTAGTGAATAAATAAAGAAAAATCCAATTAACGACTGATGTATTATTTATTCTTTCACATCTAAATGCTTGTTTTTTCGTTAAAACTGTAAAAACAGCATATCAAAATTAATAACTCCATAGATTTAAATGGTCGAAATTATTTAATATTCTGATATAAATATTTTTTGTATATAACTAGAAATAATTCTAATTATACTAGCGTAACTTTTCGCTGGGTTTTTCCCCTTTTACCCGCGAAAATTTTACATAATACATACATTCAAGAATGTTGCAAGAAAATTCCGCAACCAAGGGAATATCTGAACGCTTCCATTTTATAATTGAAAAATGGAGAAGAGCAAAAATTAGAGAATGGCATTTAGTAAAAAAAACCTATTGTAATAAATATATTTTAAACAAAGCAATTTAGAATAGCGTAAGATATGGTAACTAAATTTATTTCCTTTGATAATTGAAAATCATTAATTTAACTTCATCTTTCTTTTTAGTGCTTTACCAAACAAAATTTAAAATGCTGATAAGTGAAAATCTCATTAGATAATTTTGTCTTATCCTTAAAATAGGTGGGTAGAGAATACGAAGTATGATGTAATATATATGGTATTCTGTGTGATTTTCCTATGAACATGATCGATGATTACTGGCCTTTGAAAGACAAAATGAAAATATTGAAAGGTATAAAAATCAAATTTAAATGATGTTTCCGCACGAAAAAGTAAAGCATTTATTATTGTTACTCATTGCATTCAAAATACTTTTAAAAACAAATCCAAGAAATAATTATTTTAGGTTGATTTTTGTAATTTTTATTAATCGCTAAACCTTAAGAGAAGTTATATTTCTAATATTACTAATGATTAAAAACGAATTTAATTAAATAAAACAAAAAATATATATGAATACATACCAAAGGTTATATTTACTGGAAATATTTCAACGAATACTAAAGTAAACAATAAAAAATGCTGAACTCGTAAGTAAGGAAAAATAGTTTGCTAAACTTAATAATAAAGCATAACTTTATAACAAATATACAAGAAATAAAAACGTGTAAAATGCATATCCACAGATAGTATACAGCAACGCTAAGACGTTCACAAATCTTCCTTGTATTATTCCGTATTAAAAGTATCGGAATTCCCCTTTCTTACCAAGTCTTTCTTTGCGTATCCAATCTGCTGGTGCCGTGTTTACGGATGTGGGGCTTGATACGTGATCTGATCCACCATGTCCTTGACTTTCACTAAATCTATCCGACGAAGATTCCTTTAACAAACGAAAAACTAATTTATTAGGTTTCCTTTCATATTTATTTGACTTACAGGTCTATTCCTGTATGGTGCATACAGTGGATTATTGTATATTTCCGGCGAAGATTGTTGATTCACCTTCGTGACTATGGTATGAGGCACATGGGCGATCTCCCCCTTATGGTTTCTAGCCTTCCACCATTTTCGACTGTCATCTAAAATCTGTAAGTATTCATTGCAGAATATTAAGGAATATTTTAAATATATTGTAATACATCTCTCTGAATATCCTAAATGCATCAATAACAAAATGTGTACGTTAGGTTCATAATAAAATCTATATTGTGGGAAAGTCTGACATTTGAGTCCACTAATTTAAAATTCGGTAATATTTAGCCTATCCAACACTTTATCTGATTTAAAATGGCGGTTATTTTTTATGTTGCAGTTCTGTAACATCGGTATTCCGTACCCTCTGGCACCGTGTCCGTTTATATAATAAATTAAATCGTTAATGATGAATTAAACATAAGAGAGCTCACAATCCGAGCCACCACCCTTATGTACACCTCTATCCCTTCAAGAGAAATATTCTAGAAAATTCTAAGAAATTTATAAAACTTGCATGTTACGAACCATATTTGTGTTTATATTTCTTGTTATAATGACGAAATATAAACACAAATGTGGTAGCGATAGTTAAAAGATTGCTTGTGATCTAATGTTGTCCATATTTGTATAGTCAAGTTGAAACAAATGTGGAATACTAAAGTATCCTATGAAACTGATGAAACTATATTTGGTTGACAACCTTTTTGTAGTCTTAACTGTAGGTATGTTTTTGTCAATGGACTATAGTCGTTTTCTCTGAATAATTGTAAATCGTTTTAAAAATTTCTCTTCAAAATGGCAATCAAATTAATAATTAAATCTTGTTTCGCCAACGCAGTGGTTTCGCCATTATCAGAAATCGTTATAAATCACTTCAAATCCATTATTTTTATAATATTTAATATTTACTTTTGGCATAGAGATGTAGATATTTTCGTGCTTTGTTCCACCGAAACGCAAGGGCAAACTTGTTACTGTAATTCGTAAATTCTAATCACAAAAATATTGAATTTACCGTGGAACATGAAGTAAACAATAGCATTCATTTTTGGGATTTAATTAATAAAAAAAAAAATCAACAAATTATAGTTCGACATTTACCATAAGGAATCCCATAACTATCCATAATTCGTCAACACATTCTATTACAACGTAAATTAGCAGGTTTCCAACGTATCTTATATAGATTAATTAATTATCCACTATCTAAAGAAAATTACGAAAGAGAACTGAATCTAATCAAATAAATAGCAATCAATAACGACTACACAGATACTCTAATTGACACTATGCTGATAAAAAAAGTATTTATTAAAAAACTATCTCTTAGGTTTATGCTGTGATAAAGGACAAACAAAATACAAAATTTTGAAAACAAACACTGGCAAACCTAATGAAGATATTTCAAAATATTTGAAAAACTGAATGTAAATACGATTTACAAAACAAATAATAATCTATAGAAATAATAAATTTAAACAAAATAAGAAATCTGAGGTCTATAAGTTAACATGTAGATGTGAAGGATATACAAGTGTCTCGTATCGTTATGTTCAAATTTTAGGAGTGTAAAGTAGACTTTATTTCAAGTAACAAAAACGCAAAACTTGTATATTGTCAGATCATGAAAAAAATGTAATCCCAAAGTCAATAAAAACTGATTTTATTTAAAAAAGTTCAATTAATAATATTTTCGAAATGTCCACCTCCTTGTTGAATGCAGGCTTGTGCCCGTAAGTCAACAGAAGAAGTACTTATCCGAATTTCATACTTGTTTTGTCGGATTTGCTCTGCAGCCAGGTGAATACGATCAAACGACTCTTCTCTTTTGTTCGAAACTTGCGCAGACTAAATTTTTCATGTATGTACCCCCATAAATAAAAGTCAAGGGGATTAACAGGACCACCTCGACCAATCGATCTTGGATAATTGACGTTAACCCAATTTCGGACAGCAATTCCGAAATGTGGTGGTGCCCCATCCATGTGAAACCACATGCCTCGTCGAACATTCAGTGGGACATCCTCTAAAAGACCTGGCAGTTTGTCAATAAGAAATTGAAGGTAATTGTCCGCATTTAACTTCCCAGGAAGAACGACAGAACCAATCAACAAGTCATCGATTAGGGCCGCCCAAATGTTCATTCATGTTTAAATTTAGATGGAAGTATAGCTTAGGGATTTTCTGATGACCACCTGTGCAGGTTTGTCAGATTTGTAACACCACTTCTCGTGAACGTAGATTCATCTGTCCAGAGGACTGTTCTGCAGAAATTAAAACGAAGCCGTTACTGTCTTAATATCCAGGTAGAATAAACTAGACGAGCATAGTGGTCTGCCTCAAGCAAACCGTGTCCCGTGCGATAGTGATATGGATATAAGCCCTCACGTTTTAAAATTCGCCAAACTGTCGTTCGTGGCACTCCTAGTTGTCTAGCGATTCGACGTACACCGAGAGTTGGATCCCTTGTAACAATAGCTACTGCTTCTTCCTCTAAGTCTGCTGGCAAATTTACTCCTCGGTCGAAAAGATAATCACGCAGTCCGCATTCCCGAAATTGTCTGTGTACTTCCAGAAACGTTCTGTAATGAGGAATGCGCCTATCGGGAAACCGATGTCGGTATTCAATAACTGCTTGACGTGCACTGCCGTTCAGTAGCCATACACAAAATGCATGTCCGCATACTCTTGAGAAGAAAATCGGTAAGGCATTTTGAATAAAGAAAACGTGTCCACTCACTAATAAGCTGTTGTATGAACTGAAACGTAATGTAATCCTTTATTAAAAAATGCAACGTTAACAGTCATCTGGACATTTGTTTATTGTATGATATTCATGGTTCAGCACTTACGAAAAAAGTAAGAACCTTCTTTATCATAAATCATTTTCCAGTACTCTTTTTTGTAGATCTCCAAGAAATTACTGTATGCACTACGACACGTGTTTATTTATTTTAGGATAACATTTTATTATGCGACGTTAACAATCACAGGCCTGTTATTGCATCGTATAACTTTCATTAAATAAAATCAGTTTGTATTGACTTTAGGATTACATTTTTCTTCATGATCTGACAATCACATTCATAGATCTCTAACTTTGAAACAGATAAAAATTGATATACAAGTTTTGCGTTTTTATTATTTGAAATGAAGTCTACTTTACACTCTTAAAATTTGAACATAACGATACGGGACACTTGTATATTGGTCAAACAAGATCATTTGAAAAACGTATTACTGGACATTGTTCTACGTTTAAAAATAAAAAATACCCCTTATTATTTAATAACGTGAATAGTTTTATCTCAATTTTGAATTATGGTCTTCATCAATTAAAAGCGAAATAAATTCAATTATTTTCTTATAATTTTTAATTGTGTTAGGACCTGTATATATTTAAGAGTTAAAGAATATTTCGAATATGATCAACCAAAGATTTTTAAAACGTTTATTTCTTTATCTGCATCCCTCGATACCGAAAGGACAAACGCACCGAGACACAGTATCATTTCCTTGACTGGTCACCCATCCAGCAACTGACCATTGTCTGTTTGACTATATTGCAATACCGTTACTTTAACTACACTGCCACAGTATCAGCATATTTAAAAGTTAACTCAAAATATCATAGACGCATAATAGCATTATTTTTTTGATATGAAACATAAAAGGATCCATCACAAAGATAATTTTAAGAGCTTTTTCGATTAGAATACATATTAATAATAAAAGAAACTAAAAACCTGAACAATTTCTAAAAAGGAATTGCTGATACTTACCTCTAAATATTCACCTCGAATAACAGTTAATTCCTTATCGTTATTAGCGGTTCTTGGGTATGTAACTCTTACAATCTGTACGTTTCTCTTCTGGAGAGAATCCAGCCAGTTATCTTGGATCCGCTTAAAAGCCCTATCTTCCCCACCATTTTTCTCTATTGAATCGACCGATATGTCACTGCGAGCACTTATCGGATCTAAATCCCTTTCCTGCTCCAACTTCGGTTCTCTGTCATGTATATCATTATACCTGCTGTCGTTCAAGAACATGTCGTGACTTGATTGATCGTAATCAATATCGCTGTGATTGTAATGACTGTCCGATGCCAGGTAGTTCTTCGAATCTGATTCTAACACGTCAACAACCCTGTAATCCGGAGACCATTTATCTAGAAATACAGGATGGTAGGAGGGTACATGTCCTTTCCATTCATCTCTAAGGAATACAATGGATGTTTGTCAATATTACACACAATTGATTTATTGCAAAAGATCTATATATTTAATACTTTTTATCTCTAAGTTAGATCGCATCTTAAATATACGAGTTAAAACGTTTCAATAGTTGAAAAATTGTGTTAAAGATAACATTGTAAGTACATTTGTAATAGATTTACAGGCATTTCAGATTGTTTTTTTTTTTAAGTTAAAAGCAATTTTAATCCTTATCGCATCAATCAAGTTGTATTAAGTGTTTACAACAATTAATTCCTTTAAATATAATTGCGTTTATACATAGGGGCAGGTCAATAAATATAACTCATATTTATGGCAAAACTAGTACCGTTTTATTCTTTATTGTATTTATTAAAAGATATTTAAAATAGATTATTAACCAATCATTTATTTAAATTGATACTTAGTAAAGACCGGCATTCTCGGTCGGCTCACAGAGGCGTGGACTAGCGAGAGGATCGGGGGATTCCCTTTACAAGCTTGCGTGCTATATGTATGTACTACATGTATTCATTAACAGCTATCATAGTGTGAAGTTGTTTATGGACGCATTTACGAATACGGATAAGTGTAATTCGAACGGAAAGCATTTTTCTAAACAACGCGCAGTTTTATTTCGGTAAATTCCACGTAGTTACGCCAATACTGGCCGACCTAAGTGCCTGTCTCTACTTATAAGCCTATTGTTCCAAAACAGCTTGTTAATTTTTAGAATAAATATGAAGGTAAACCTTTATCGTTTTTAGAACAAATTGTGCGTAAAATTGAAGATGCCACTTCAGTGGTTAGAGCGAAACTCTGCAAGCATCGCCAGAAACAGACTTGCAGTCGAGGACGGTGATGTTTTACAAATGGTGGAACTTTAAAGGTAAAGAAATAATTCATTTTGAGCTATTTATTACTAAGCAACCAAACCATCACAGGTAAGATTTATCGTCTACAATTGACTGGATCAATTTATAAAAAAATTGGCAACAAGGCACTTTTTTTCTAACCAAAACAAATCTACGTATCTTGACTTTGGTATTTTGGTTGTCTATAAATATTAGGTGTTTGTTAAATTTATTTTGTTTTGGCAAGATCAGCACCATATTCCCACTTTTTACATCAGCACTAATGCACTCAATTCGAGAGAATGGAGTTTTAAAACAAAAAGAACTTGCATTAGTCAATTGGAAATTATTAGACGAATTTTATTTTTAATAGCGGAATTAAAAGAATATCAAAACTTTGAACAGAAGTTATCTTAAAGTAATGTAAGTTCTGTTCATCTCTTAAAAATAAGAATGCAAAACCGACTAGACCTGGCATATTGTAACAATGTCTAATATTAAAAAAAAAATAATCAAAAATAAACTCTTATCACGATGTAGTTTTAAACTTAGTTACATATTTCGAAAACTTAGTTGTCATCTTCAGTAATAGACCAGTTATTGCGTTTGGAGCCGTAGGATACACTTTACACAAGCATACATTACTACAAGCCTGCATAATAATAATTCCTGATTCCCAACAGCTTAATACCAATTACAAAGAGCGTTGACAGGCAATGAGTTATTATTGGAGCGATTTAAGATGTTTAGCTATCGGCATTCACCTTAAATGAGAAGTAAAACTACGCGAACTTTCTGGGACAACCGATGCTACTAAATTATCGACAGGAAAGGCATTGTTGCAAGACTTTATTTTTAATTAACTCGTAAATCAAATCTAATATTTAAACTTAATGGTATATCACAGATAAATTACTAAAAAATAATAACTTGTAGGCAATCTATGTACAAAATATAACCTGGTAATGCATTGCTAATAATGACTCAACCATTTGGTGTTTTTGCGTTTTATGGCGAGTTATAGTAATGGCAGATAAAAATCGCGCCAGCTAATAATGTAAAGATAATTTTGCGATAAATAAAAAGGCACTAAATAAAATAGAAATTCTAATGTTATCTCTAATAATGCAAGCAAATATATTTACCTTGGTATAAGCCAAGCGTTCCCCAAAGAATGCCACAATTCCGTTTCTTTGCTAGTAACACAATTCGTAAGCAAATTTATAGCATCCCTGGTTAGTAATGGGGAAACAACTTTATGTGGTAAATGTAGATCAAAGTACGTATCGTGAGATGCTTCGACAATCAGTGCCAATGGTGTAAATAGAAAGTGAACTAGTTCGGGAGCGTTTGGATCGTGAATGTGTGACTTCAATTTCGCGAGTAGATTAAAAGATAACTTAAATTTTTGGAATATGTCGATAAATTCACCTTCGTGCGGCGGTTTCGTCCGCATTTTTAACATTCCATCGCCATTATCGCGTTTCTTACTTTTACGATTCCTTTTTCGACGTTCCAACTCTTTAGAAGCGGCTGCAGCATGTTGAAGTCTAGCTATGAATTTCTCTATATCATCGAAACAGTGATTTAATACCATAACGTCCCTTTCGTATTGTTCGCTGGCCGTCGAGCTATTGTCGTCGTTGTTTATAGCGAATTCCGAGTCTGATTCCCTGTAATCTCTTGAAGTAATAACATGCTGTGATGGTGGCTTATGGGATTGCGGTGGTATACTGGTTTTTCTGTTCCTAGTTAATGTTTTACCCATTTGTAATTGTTTCAAATCTTCGACTAAATCTTCCGCCGATATACTTTGGCACTAGTAGCAATACAAATGATGGATTAGTAGATTAAAGTGAGTTAGTAATGTAAGAATTTCAAGTATTTATAATAAATAACATAAGTCAATGCTATTTTTTATTAATTCCTCCTTATCACTTAGATATATTTATCTCGTTTATGACAAAAATTTAGAAATAATATACGAACATTTACGCACGAATGCACATTTTATTTGAAATAATATTTACCTGGAATATATGCATTTCCGCGGGATGTGCTGGGTTTGTATTCGTCACTATAAATACGAGGATATTGTTGTACATCTCCATGGGGTCATGACTGGTAAAAGCACAGGGTTCTTGTATTGATGTCAGTGGGAATTTTTCCATAACACTCTAAAAACAAATACATATATAGTAATTTGCATTTGAATTCAATTTGAAAAACGTTTTTTAATTAGAACTAATTTCAACTTAATAGGTAGTTAGATAGGGTTTGAACATACGCGTGATCGAATTACCGACGATATCCGCTGTCATTAAATACTTAAAAGTCTTTCTTTGGAGTTTGTAGTTAAGTAAAAACTCAAAAAAGATAAATGCTTTCGTATGCGTCGAGATCTCTGGGGCTGTTAATATTTTTGACAAGTTTTAACCCTTTTACCGAAACGTTATGATCCGTGTCGAATGCATGGTTTGCCACGCTCGATTTTTCTGGTCTATTTAATATGTGATATATGTTTTTTAAAACGGGTTACTATTATTTCCAATATTATTTAAAAACTTGTTATTAATAATTTAGAAATGCCTTTAGTCAGTCATCATAACACAAGTTCCGGGACGCCCTAAGTATAAAATAAACCAGACAATGCAAAGCCGTCTTAAAAAAAATATATTTACTGGAATATATTAACAGGTTAAATGAAACAATGTCGTTTATGTATGACAAAGATCATTATGTCACAGTAATAAATTTCGTCGTTATTTAATTAGCTAGGGAATTCACCGGACGTAAATCCTATAGAAAACGTATGTAATGTGATAGAAATGATTGTATTGCAGGAAAAATAATAAAAAGAAATTTATGAAAATGTTGAAAGAAAATGTAAAGAAAAAGTTACTTTCTTGTTAGATTTTCTAAAGATGGAAACTCCACCTTAAGGTTTCTATCTTTATAAAACCACAGTCGAGCAACATAATCTTTTGAGTAAAGTTTTGAGGTCTTCTTTGTTGTATGTCTGTTTTCAAATTTCTTGCCTTTTTTTGATGGTGGGTATCTACTGCATGGATTGTAGTTTTGTTGGTGGTTCCCAATAATACACTCGCATCTCATTACCTGTTTGAGTTCTCGAAAAAGGGTTTTCATCATTAGCTAAAGCTCTCACAAATTTGTTACCGACACTATTTCAGTTCGGCAGTAAGCAATCTCTAAATCCATTATACTGGTACTTTGTTAATTCCTACATCCTGATGTAAAATTGTTAATATTGCGGCTTCCAATACCAATGTTGAAAGAAAATGTAAAGAAAAAGTTACTTTCTTGTTAGATTTTCTAAAGATGGAAACTCCACCTTAAGGTTTCTATCTTTATAAAACCACAGTCGAGCAACATAATCTTTTGAGTAAAGTTTTGAGGTCTTCTTTGTTGTATGTCTGTTTTCAAATTTCTTGCCTTTTTTTGATGGTGGGTATCTACTGCATGGATTGTAGTTTTGTTGGTGGTTCCCAATAATACACTCGCATCTCATTACCTGTTTGAGTTCTCGAAAAAGGGTTTTCATCATTAGCTAAAGCTCTCACAAATTTGTTACCGACACTATTTCAGTTCGGCAGTAAGCAATCTCTAAATCCATTATACTGGTACTTTGTTAATTCCTACATCCTGATGTAAAATTGTTAATATTGCGGCTTCCAATACCTCCACTTCAACAGCGATAATTAACACCTTTTTCGATCAGCTAAAATCTGTTTTTCGATTCTCTTGATGTTTTCCTTAGTTCTTGCTTCGATAGGGCGTCCACAACTTGGATCGTATTGAATCGATTCCCTACTCCATCGAAATTGCCTAGATCAAAATTCTACTATAAGATCTTGTGCATCTTCCTTATACACGTTAATTATTCTCTAATGAATATTTTTGGGTAGATTTTCTTCCTTTGTCAAAAACGCTTTTATGTTCTAACTAAATTTTACTAATTTTGGTTGAATAAAGGTCTATAAAAACAGCGAAACTCTCTGGATTTGAATTAAACTTCGTCAGTATAAATCCAAAAGTGACAGCTACTTGATAGTCCAAAAATGGTTATTATCACTAAAGTTTTACATGGCTAAGTAGACAATATTTAGTGTCCGTTTAATATTGAAGCTGACGTTTGACAAATTTAGGAAATTTTTGCTTTGTATTTGCCACATTGAGAATTATTGTTATTGTTAATTGGTGTTTAACATCTCTTGCCATAGTCGTGTTTTCGGTTAGCTTTTGTCATTCATATTTTTTGTTTGGAACGCAATCTATCGCATTTTGTTAAATAATTGTAATTAGCAAATACATTTCCAAAAGCAAGGTTATCGTGTTGGATTTTATCAATTTTTATATTTACGTCGAAAGTGACGCTAATATTAATTGTTGCAGTAATGTTAGCTTAACCAAAATTTGACACAAACTGTCAACTTCAGTATTAAACGGACACCCGTTATAACAAAGCAAAAGTCGTCGCAATGGAAGACGCCATCTTCACCACGACCGAAGAAAGCATATTAAGCTCGAAGAACGTCAAGTCAATGTTGATTTGCTTCTTTGACGGTGATTGCATCGTGCTCAAGGAATTCTCACCCCAGGTGAAATAGATTGTTCTTCGGCGACAAAGAGAAAACGTTCGACGCAAGCAGCCTGGCAAGTGACGCGCAACAAACCGTGGATTCTACCAGGACAATGCACCAATACACGCGTCACCTTTGTTAGTAAGTTTCTAGCCTCAACGAAGACGGCAGAACTATTCCACATTCCCAACTCTCCAGATCTTCCTTCCCCCTAGCGTCTTCTTAATGTTTCTGAATTTGAAACTGAAGCTCAAAGGGCGTCGTTTTCAGACGATTGAGAAGATCCAGATCGAATCGAAGGCACTGTTGAACACGTTAGTTAACACGCAGACTTTCAACACCGCTTCGAGTCGTGGGCAAGTAGCTGGCATCGGTGTATTCATGCCGAAGGACAGTAGTACATTGAAGGAGATTGTTTTGCCACATTCCAGGAATTTCTCGTATTAATATAACGATATCTGGATGGTTCTAATTCAATGGTGATTGTCTGTATATTAGATTATAATATAGGTAATATTTCCACACGAAAATAATAGTTAATTAAACAAGAAATAAAGATAAATTACATTCTAAATAAATACAGCATATTTATTGTATATTATTATAACATTTTCATACAAATGAAATTAGGAAAAATATTTACGTGGGCCTTTTAATATTTGATTACAATCGCAGCTCTTAAATTTCTATTTTTATCGGAGAAAAATATGCTGTAATCGAAAAAATAGATAAAAATTGATTTGTGTATTACTCTCACTATTATACATACATATTAATTTTTACTTTCGATTTGTATTTAATTATAGTTGAAATATAATCTATAATAATGGTCCAGAAGAGGTACTTTTAAAAACGTATATTTGAATGGTATAATAAGATGATTGTTGATACACATACATGTGTATAAATATGTATTAATCTCCAATAAAATAAATTTAAATAACAATGTTTTTCATTAATATCATTACCCCACATTAATTTGTTCTAATTATGATACTTCAATTTGCAATATGAATACAAGACGCCTTGATAATTATATTTACATAAGTGATGATCGGGGAAGAACCTATTTTCGTATGTATTAAACTACACTCGTAGCTCTTTAAAAAATGCAATATTTTTTATATTCTGGAACTCTCCAAATATAACGATAAGATATTCAAGTATTTAATACCGATTTATACTGATTGCCATTTCATTAGTCCAAAAAATAAGTTGATAGACAAAACATATTTATTAAATAATTTTTCTCCTAAATTTTAACTTTCTACATGTTGAAAATAATTGTTTTTTATTTAATTACTCAATGGGATATTTTTTTAAAATTTCGTTCATATTTCATTAAAAAACAAAGTTTATTATAATTATGGTATTTCTTAATTTCTTCAATGAAATAAAATCATATACAAGTGTCCCGTATCGTTATGTTCAAATTTTAGGAGTGTAAAGTAGACTTCATTTCAAGTAACAAAAACGCAAAACTTTTATATCCATTTTTATTTGTTTCAAAGTTACAGATCTATGAATGTGATTGTCAGATAATGAAAAAATATGTAATCCTAAAGTCAATACAAACTGATTTTATTTAAAAAAAGTTATGCGATTCAATAACAGTAACAGGCCTGTGATTGTTAACGTCGCATAATAAAATGTTATCCAAAATAAATAAACACGTGTCGTAGTGCATACAGTAATTTCTTGGAGATCTACAAAAAAAAGTACTGAAAACAAAAACGCAAAACTTGTATATCCATTTTTATTTGTTTCAAAGTTACAGATCTATGAAAGTGATTGTCACATCATGAAAAAAAATGTAATCCTAAAGTCAATAAAAATTGATTTTATTCAAAAAAGTTCAATTAATAATATTTTCGAAATGTCCAACTCCTTGTTGAATGCAGGCTTGTGCTCGTAAGCCAACAGAAGAAGTACTTATCCGAATTTCATACTTGTTTTGTCGGATTTGCTCGGCGGCCAGGTGAATACGATCCAACAACTCTTCTCTTGTGTTCGAAACTTGCGCGTAGACTAAAGTTTTCATGTACCCCCATAAATAAAAGTCAAGGGGATTAAGATCGGGCGATCTGGGCGGCCATGCAATAGGACCACCTCGACCAACCCATGTTGGATAATTGACGTTAACCAAAATTCGGACAGCAATTCCGAAATGAGGTGGTGCCCCTTCCACATGAAGCCACATGTCTCGTCGAACATTTAGTGGGACATCCGCTAAAAGACCTGGCAGTTCGTCAATAAGAAATTAAAGGTAATTGTCCGCATTTAACCTCCCAGGAAGAACGATAGGACCAATCAACAAGTCATCGATTAGGGCCGCCCAAACGTTAATAGAAAATTCATGTTGAAATTTAGATGGGCGTATAGCTTTGGGATTTTCTGATGACCACCTGGGCAGGTTTCTCAGATTTGTAACAACACTTCTCGCGAACGTAGATTCATCTGTCCAGAGGACTGTTCTGCAGAAATTAAAATGAAGCCGTGACTGTCTTAATATCCAGGTAGAATAAACTAGACGAGTATAGTGGTCTGCCTCAAGCAAACCGTGTCCCCTGCGATAGTGATATGGATATAAGCCCTCACGTTTTAAAATTCGCCAAACTGTCGTTTGTGGCACTCCTAGCTGTCTAGCGATTCGACGTACACCGAGAGTTGGATCCCTTGTAACAATAGCTACTGCTTCTTCCGCTAAGTCTGCTGACAAATTTACTCCTCGGTCGAAAAGATAATCACGCATTCGGCATTCCCGAAATTGTATGTGTACATCCAGAAACGTTCTGTAATGAGGAATGCGCCTATCGGGAAATCGATGTCGGTATTCAATAACTGCTTGACGTGCACTGCCGTTGCAGTAGCCGTACACAAAATGCATGTCCACATACTCTTGGGAAGAAAATCGGTAAGGCATTTTGAATAAAGAAAACGTGTCCACTCAGTAATAAGCTGTTGTATGAACTGAAACGTAATGTAATCCTTGATTAAAAAATGCAACGTTAACAGTCATCTGAACATTTTGTTTATTGTATGATATTCATGGTTCAGCACTTACGAAATAAGTAAGAACCTTCTTTATTATAAATCAATTTTCAGTACTTTTTTTTGTAGATCTCCAAGAAATTACTGTATGCAGTACGACACGTGTTTATTTATTTTGGATAACATTTTATTATGCGACGTTAACAATCACAGGCATGTTATTGAATCGCATAACTTTTTTTTTAAATAAAATCAGTTTGTATTGACTTTAGGATTACATTTTTTTCATGATCTGACAATCACATTCATAGATCTGTAACTTTGAAACAAACAAAAATGGATATACAAGTTTTGCGTTTTTGTTACTTGAAATGAAGTCTACTTTACACTCCTAAAATTTGAACATAACGATACGGGACACTTGTATAACCTTCATTACTAACATTGCCAACTCAAAACGTCTTTGTAATTAAAAAATGTCCGATTAGATAACTCGCAAAAGAATATTTGAACGAAAAAGCGGGAAGTTTATATTTCTAATGAAAGCTTTATTAAAACATATGAAACAATCTGAATATAGAATCTTAAGCCAACATGTGAAGTGTTATTTGCAAAAAGAAAGCACTTTATTTCAAAATGCAGTTAGAAATTTGACATAAGCATATTAGCAAACTTAAAACGATACTGGAAATCTATGCTTTTATCGGATGAAAGTGAATTTGATTTAATATCGTGTAAAAAGCAGTAGATGATGTTGAAAAAACCTGGAGAAGTGTATCATAAAGGTATTAAGTTGTTTTGGTAGTGTAAACAGCCTTTAATGTTCAGGATACATCAACATATTAAACAAAGAAATTCTAGATTATGTTAATAAATTTGGTTTGATATAGATGATTTAAGATTCATTGTGATAACCGTCAAAATGTGATGAACTAAAATTTTGTACCCATATGCTTTAGAAAGGAAACTATTATATCAAATAAATTAAGGAATTCTTATCAAAGTTAAAATATATCAAACATCAATCTAATGTTTGAACTGCTGTTTTATAGTTATATAATTATTATTTGTAAAATGCCATGGACACACTGTTTGATATAACAAATGATACTATTTTGTTTATATCTAATGAATTACTATTTAAAAAGGTATTCACACTAATTTTTTTTAGTTTATATTATGAAAAGATCGTGTTTGTGGGAAAGAACTGGGATTTACTATTTTCATTTACTATATTGTACAGTTTTCTATAATAATATAATGGTAAATAATATCAGTCGTATTTCATAGATGTCGCAAAACGAAAAAAGATTATATTACATAATCGTTCTTCTTTAAGAATCTTTTGTTTTATTTAGTTATTTTCAAATTTTTCAAAATACTTTCAATATAATTACATTAATTACAGATACAATTGTATACCTTTTATATCTTCCAAATGTATTTCGTTTTGGTGCCATCTATTGCGCATTTGCTGAAGTAAAACGTCAGTAAATGCCCAATATGTTAGATAACTATAATTATAACTAAGTAACAGTAACTTACTGTAAAATAATTAAAAAGACAAATTGTTTGATTACTAAACTAACGGGTGTTCAGAAACATTCGAAGTCAAGTGGGCTCTGAACAAAAAATCGTATATCTTTACTTAAGTATCTGATTTGTAATAATTATTAAATGTCAACTGTTGTCTGTCAAAAATCAATCTATCTCAGACATGACTTCATATTTTCAAGGACTACTTTGACTTCGAATGTTTCTGAACACCCGTTATAATCTTGTAACTGCTGAAGTAAATATTTGTAGTTTATACTACCAGGTTAAGTTCGATCATGTTTTTCAAACGGTGGGAAACTCTGATGCTGTTATTTAGGAGGCTATGTATAACAAATATCTCCTGGTGAATTATATTAAAAAAATTTGGATTGTGAAACTTACTCCAGTTTCATAATCCATAATTAAAACCCATGATCTATCCAAACATAATTGCATTTTCTGCGACCAAATTCCATTCGTCTTTTCTAATTGTAAAAGTCTTCGCATTCCATCTGCTGGATAAATAATTCCAGTTTCTTTGGTAACAGTAAATGTGGCCAAGTGCTCCACCAAGTAAGTGGGCTTGTCGTCCAAATCATTATTCCTATCATCTCTGTCAATGTCATGGTCATCTTTTGAGTAACCATTGGAATGGTACGCCATCTTGCAACATAAAAACTTACTACTGAAAAGTAAATAAAGAAAACGATTTTAGATTACAGGAACGCTAAGAAGATAGTTACCTATTTCAAAGAAATATTGGCTTAGTTTTCCCGTAATAAATTCTATTATAAACATCATGTTTGACATTGAAACGTATTTAATAAGTCACAATAAAGTTATTATCTGAAAATATATTTTTCCATTTTTAATCTGGAAGGTATTTATTATTATTATACGGTTCTGTAATTTATGAAGAGAAATTATATTTATTGATACTATAAACAATGATAAAACGGTATTTGCATCATAAAAATTATTTAAAATTGAATTCATAAAGTCATATCCATATAAGGATCCATGTAAAACTATTTGATGTTTTCATTCAATGTTTCACAAATTTAACATAAAGAGATATTTTTGCTAATACTTTACATGACTTATCTTTGTATATTATAAATTTATACAAGTGTCCCGTATCGTTTGTAGTGTAAAGTAGACTTCCTTTCAAGTAACAAAAACTCAAAACTTGTACATATATCCATTTTTATTTGTTTCCAAAGTTACAGATCTATGATTGTGATTGTCAGATCATGAAAAAAAATGTAATCGTAAAGACAATAAAAACTGATTTTATTAAAAAAAGTTCAATTAATAATATTTTCGAAATGTCCACCTCCTTGTTGAAAGCAGGCTTGTGCCCGTAAGCCAACAGAAGAAGTACTTATCCGAATTTCATACTTGTTTTGTCGGATTTGCTAGGTAGCCAGGTGAATACGATCCAACAACTCTTCTCTTGTGTTCGAAACTTGCGCGTAGACTAAATTTTTAATGTACCCCCATAAATAAAAGTCAAGGGGATTAAGATCGGGTGATCTGGGTGGCCATGCGACAGGACCACCTCGACCAATCCATCTTGGATAATTGACGTTAACCCAATTTCGAACAGCAATTCCGAGATGTGGTGGAGCCCCATCCATGTGAAACCACATGTCTCGTCGAACATTTAGTGGGACATACTCTAAAAAACCTGGCAGTTCGTCAATAAGAAATTGAAGGTAATTGTCCGCATTTAACCTCCCAGGAAGAACGACAGGACCAATCAACAAGTCATCGATTAGGGTCGCTCAAACGTTAATAGAAAATTCATGTTGAAATTCAGACGGGCGTATAGCTTTGGGATTTTCTGATGACCACCTGTGCAGGTTTCTGAGATTTGTAACAACACTTCTCGCGAATGTAGATTCATCTGTCCAGAGGACTGTTCTGCAGAAATTAAAATGAAGCCGTGACTGTCTTAATATCCAGGTAGAATAAACTAGACGAGTATAGTGGTCTGCCTCAAGCAAACCGTGTCCCCTGCGATAGTGATATGGATATAAGCCCTCACGTTTTAAAATTCGCCAAACTGTCGTTCGTGGCACTCCTAGTTGTCTTGCGATTCGACGTACACCGAGAGTTGGATCCCTTGTAACAATAGCTACTGCTTCTTCCTCTAAGTCTGCTGACAAATTTACTCCTCGGTCGAAAAGATAATCACGCAGTCGGCATTCCCGAAATTGTATGTGTACTTCCAGAAACGTTCTGTAATGAGGAATGCGCGTATCGGGAAATCGATGTCGGTATTCAACAACTGCTTGACGTGCACTGCCGTTACAGTAGCCGTACACAAAATGCATGTCCACATACTCTTGGAAAGAAAATCGGTAAAGCATTTTGTATGAACTGAAAAGTAATATAATCCTTTATTAAAAAATGCAACATTAACAGTCATCTGAACATTTTGTTTATTGTATGATATTCATGGTTCAGCACTTACGAAATAAGTCAGAACCTTCTTTATTATAAATCAATTTTCAGTACTTTTTTTTGTAGATCTCCAAGAAATTACTGTATGCACTACGACACGTGTTTATTTATTTTGGATAACATTTTATTATGCGACGTTAACAATTACAGGCCTGTTATTGAATCGCGTAACTTTTTTTACATAAAATCAGTTTGTATTGACTTTAGGATTACATTTTTTTTCATGATCTGACAATCACATTCATAGATCTGTAACTTTGAAACAAACAAAAATGGATATACAAGTTTTGCGTTTTTGTTACTTGAAATGAAGTCTACTTTACACTCTTAAAATTTGAACATAACGGTACGGGACAGCTTGTATACACAATCACATTGTCAGACTTCAGTTCTAGAAAATGCAGGTCCGCCACTCTCTTAAAGTTATAAATACAAAAAGAAGTGAATGTTATTACGTAATGCAGAAATAAAATTACAAAAAAAAATGAAACAACAAACAAAAGCATGTCATTAAACTTCAGATCAGTTTCATGGTAATCTCTTTTTCTTATTCAAAGTATAAACACTGGGAATGAACTGATTCACATAAAAACATCAATTATACCCAACTATGTTTAAGTGGATGCAAACGCAATAATATACAGGGTCGGGCGTAAAGTAAAAATTATTTTAAATAAATATTTAGCATATAAAATTATGACTAAAAAATTATTACAAACCTAAATCATTTTTTACAACAACAAGCATACGTAGCGTTAGTTTGAAATTAATTCCCGAAATTATTTTAATCATTAACCCTTCCTTTTAAATAAATCAAAGAAGAAGAATAGCATTATCAAAAATATAAGAATTAATTCACATCTAAGCTTAAATGTCAATAATAACCTAAAGAAAATTGACAGTGATAAAGCCATGCAAAGTAAAGATTAGAAACCTTTAAGACAGTGTTACACATTTCAAATATGTCAGGTTGGTACCTTAATTTGTATCTTGTTAGGTTCTCTAAGCAATTCTGCAATGTATACAAGAAAAGGCTTGCTAATATAGGCTATATTATAAACTATATCTTCACTAATAACCAGACTACAGCAAAAGCTTTAAAAAGCTCTAGAATGATGTGGGAATATCGAGAACTAAATGAATTATTTCAAAAAATTCATAATTTACTTAAACTCAACATTTATTTATTGCTTAGTATAATATGAAGTTTCACCAAGTATCTTCATCAACAGTTAACGATGTCAAGAAAAACTCAGAGAACTGAGAATTACACAGAACTTATAGGCAATGCTATTGGTGATAGACAAGTCTTGACATGTTTATGCAGCTATCCAGTGCAATATGCTTCAGTCTGATTCAGGTGTTCGACCGATATAGACGCATTTTCGTAGCACTGTTTGCGTAACTATGGAAGACGCGACCAAATCTCGAAGAGCTTCTTTGTGTGGAAAGAAGGTGTGAACACTTCAGAAATTATTAAACGTCTGCATGGAGTGTTTGGTGAGTCTGCAGAATCTAAAAGTACTGCATATCAGTGGATCGATCGTTTTAAAAGTGGTAGAACATCATTAGAAGACGATCTAAGGAGAGGTCGCCCGAGGACGTCGGTAAATGAAAGAAACATTACGTGGAGAACTTACTGGAAGGGGCAGACGAATGACTATCCCTCAAATTAGTGTAACACTAGGAATAATAAGCACACGTCAAGTTCATGGGATCTTACATGATTGTTTGGGCGTAAACAGGGCTTCAGCTCGCTGGGTCCCAAGGCTGTTGGGACTGGAACAGAAATTTAATAGGTCTGATACTTGTCCGTCAACTTCAAGAGCTGTTGCCCCGTTACGGTGATAAATTTTGGCAACGGATAATAACCACTAACGAAACATAGATTCCTTATTTCAATCCTGAGACCAAAAGTCAATCCAAAGAATGGCATAAACCTGTAGAAGGGCCTCCACTTAAAACACGTGCCGTTCCGTCTGTTGGAAAGGCAATGCTTACTGTATTCTTGGATTGCAAGGGGATTATTTTTGTGGATTATCTGGCGAAAGGTACTACAATTAACGCAGAATTTTATTCGAACTTACTATCCCGATCGCTGTGGCAGAAACTTATCCGAAACCGGCCTGGGAAGTTGTATAAACGTCCTTTATTGCAATAGGATAATTCAAGACCGGACACCGCAAGAAACACGAAGAATGTTTTGAACAATTTACGGCTGATGAAAATTGACAATTTTGAACGACTTACGATTGATGAAAATTGGCAAAATAAAAAAATTAGCTAAATTCCAAGAACTTTGGAAACATCCTTTGTAGTACAACTATTAGGAGTGCCGAAACACTGAGCAATCATAGGAAATGAAAGGTTGCTGGTATTAAAAGGATTAGACTCACTATATATTGGACGAAAACCTGCATTGGGAGTGCCTAAATATACAACACAGAACGTACTGATGTCAAAAATTTTCACTTTTGTGAACATGGCGTAAAAACAAAAGTAGTTGATTACCAAACTGATTTTTTTTGTGGTAATTTCGAAGGCATTGAACTATATAGTATTTAGTGGCAAGTACTGAATATTTTAGCAAAATTCTGCGCCGATACGCGAAGCCAAAATCACTTACGCGTTGCTTATTAAACAATTTGCCTAATTTAAATTTTAAAAACGATAAAAACTAATTTAGTCAAAGCAGCAGCCCTTCAATACTATTGGAAGTTCTACGTGTCGTGATGGATGAATGGCGGAACCGTTTGGATGTGTAAAAGCTGAAAGTGGATACATCCAATAAAACCGACATTTTTAATCTATTATATGTTTAATAAACAAAATAAATACTCAGGATTCATTGAGTACTTAGCCGTTATAAAGTTCCTTACAAAACAAGGAAAAACTCCAAAAGTTATTCTTGAAGAAATGGTGACTGTATACACAAATGGTCTCCTTCCAGGTCAACTATTTACGACTGGTCCAAACTGTTTAAACATGGTTGAGAATCAGTGAATGATAATCCCCGTCCAGGTCGCTCTAATAATGTGATCACAAAACCAAGTGTTTGATATTGGAATATACAAGATTTAAGAAGCGACAATTAGCGGATTTACAATGTGTTTCAGAAACCACGAAATCTCCTGGTAGAAATGCGTGAACAATTCTTATTAGCGCTCTGTGAGAACGAACCAGATTTAATTATCGACCAACTTGTCACTGAAGATGAAGGATCCATCATTATAATTCAGAATCGAAACAAGAGTCAATGGAGTGGCATGTTAAGGACCCGAACCACCCCAAGAAGTTTGAAGTCACCCTTTCTGCAGGAAAAATAATGGCAGCTGTTATTTGGGAGTGTCAAGAAATTTTGCCGATTGCTTATCTGAACAAGGGTAGCCTACGACAAATGGAGAGTATTATGCAAACTTGATACATCGTCTCAGTGATTCTATTAAAATGAAAAAACGCGGAAAAGTCACGCAAGGTGTTGTTGCTGCATGACAGTGTACCAATGCACAAGTCAAAGCTTTCAAAAACAGGTCTTGCTGATTGTGTCTTTGAAGAAATTGTAAAAGCATTTTATAGTTTAGATTTAACAATACTTTTATAGTGACTTATTTTTTGTTTCCAAATCTAAAAAAAAAACACTTAGGGGGATAAAATTTAGGGACGATAACAAACTTATAGCAGTTGTACTGAAATCATCTTGCAGAGAAACAAAACGAATATTTTTACGATGGATTAAAGATGTTATTGAGACGGTGTAATATCTGTATTCAAAAGCAAGGAAACTATGATTGAAAAATAAATTTTTATTGGGGCTTTAGCGTTTTATTTTCATGTCTAATTCGAAGATAAATAGATAGTATTTTCTATTGGAAAAAACTTTTGGTAGGACTAGGTATAAAGGTTTCTAATAAAGATGATTTTCTAGATATATCTAAGTGAAAGTGGATTTCATCACAATCGCGCATCATTAATTTAATCTTTCGTTTTCGAAATGATATCAAGTTTGTCTTATATAATTAAAAAAAAAATTGCGACAGTTACTCAAGGAGTTTTCCTACGATCAATACTTTTGATAGTCTGTATGGCTAACCATAGAAATAAAAAGGAAACGATTCCGCTATAATAATTAATATCAGTATCACACAGAGGAAAACGCTTGTTGAATTATAATCAATGACTAATAGCGAATAATAATCATTAGTTTTTAGGAAGAGGTTCAATATAACAATTAAAAAAAAATGCGATGAATAGTAATTAGTTTAAATATTTACGGTACGTGTTTATAGTCACAGATGTAAATCTACGCATTTATACGTAACATGATATAACATAGCTTGTAATATATTACATATGTAATGATATGTATGTAAAATATTCTAATTATAGTACAAATGTATCACATTTATCAACAATATATCCACATATTAATAAAGATATGGACGAAATAACATAAATCACATGTACAGAACATGAACAAAAATACCAAATAGTTACAGGGACTAATCATTAATTAATGTTATTAAAATTAATATTAAATAAAGAAAACGTTAATTAAATGAATGTTATTTAACCTGCACCATTTTTAATTAATTACATTTTTATCGTTATTGATATGAATCGGTTTAATATAATTTATTCAAAGCACTAATATTATCGCAAAAGAGATTAATGGCAAACAATGAAAATTACGAATTAAGACACAATTTTTATAACCTATACGGATATTACTTTTATTTTTTATTAACATTAATAAATCGTGTGAAAAACGTATTTTATTAACAAGATAAAATCGATAAACATTTGACGTGCTGTCCACACCTTAAATGGTTAGTTATGTTCGTGTCATAAATACATAATTGGACGCGAAACCTGGGTACCGACAAAGAAAAGTAGAAGTCGTGAAAATAATATTTCTGAGAAAAATTAAATACGCGAAGGCATAACATAAAAAACGTGAACATTTTTCACTATATTGTCTCCTACTCGCTCAACACACTTATTCCAGCGTAATTCCAAATTAGTAATGTCTTCATTGTAGGTCGGTGAATCCAAGTCCTCGAAATAGCTATTTACATCAGCGATTACCTCGAAATTAGCAACCCAACCCAACCACCAAGATAAACACAGAAATAAATTCGCATGTAATTCAATGCTTTATTTTATTATTTTTACGTATTTTTATAACGATGGTATCAAAGTTTCCTCCCGCACCACAGACCTCAAAACTTTGTTCTGAGGCACGATTTTAGATGTACCTATTCCGAGTATGAATCGGCCGGATCCGCTTATCTTCGCCATATGCGCTTATGCCATCGCTTTGGGCACAAAATAGCGCGACTCCATTTAACGTCGTGTGCATTGTGACTATTGTTTTCGGTGCGTACCGCACGTGTATGATTTCAAAGGCTTGATGTGACGTTTATTATTAATGGTGGAAGCTAACTGTATGAAAAATCTTTTAGAAAACCCGTTATCATTTGAGGAAAAACTTTTTCTAATTAAGAAGAAAGGAAGACCTATTCCTGAACTTCAAATAAACTACACTTCAACAAGTAAAACTCGAACTTACAATAGAATATTCAATAAAAATATATAAGAAAAATATGAGTGGATTTGCGGATGTTCACTAACAAATAAACTATTTTGTTTCATCTGCTTGAATTTTAAGAAAGAGGTTACTGCGTGAAATAAACAAGGGTTGAATGATTTAAAGCATATCGCAGACAGGGCAAAGAAACACGAAAATTCTAGGCAAAGTGGACATACGTGAACAGTTAGACAGTGCTTATTTGCGACATAAAATTAAGTACAACGAAGTTAATTATGTGTATAAAATTTTGCGGAGCTTTTGAATTGGCGTTACGAGGCCATGATGAGACATTAACGTCGGATAATCCAGGTATTTATGTAGGCTTAATCAACTTTGCAGCTGAATTAAACGCTGTGCTTACAATACATATGAAAGGTTCACAAAGTGTTTAAATGCGCCTCAAAAACTATTCAGAATGAATTGCTAGATGCAATGTGGCAAATTTACAAGCAGGAAATATTCAGAGAAATTAAATCTGCAAATTTCATTGCTTTGGAGGACGATGAAACTAGAGATGGTTGCTCTGAACCGAACCTGTTCCTTTGAACCTAGTTCGCGTGCCGGAGCAGGTGCACCTAGTTCGCATTTTCCAAAAGAGTAGATCCGATTGAAACGATTCCGAGTCGTACAATTCTGATTCCGATCGTTCAAGTCGGAGCGCCCGAGAGTTGATCTCGCAGTTGCACCTACATATTCGCATCGTATTATGTAAAAGAGTAGGTCCGCCTGGAACGAGTCCGACTAAGCGAAGCGAAATGTGAGAAATAAACGACGCAACTACTCCTATACCTATGTATAAATAAATACAACTGGCAATTGTAGTTGCTGCGATTCCAATAATTGTATATAGAATTGTGCAACCAAATATGTATATTTATTTTTAAATAATTAGTATGATTTCTAGTCATAAGAAAAACTAAATTTTTAGCTACACAAAAAATATATAATAAAAAGTAAAAATAATAAGAACTAATACATAAAAAATAGTTTTAATTTTTGTATTTAAATCTAAATGAAATCATCGTTCATATTCAGGAAAACTAGTTTTTCTACTTTACTCGCACTTAACCGTGTTCTTCTTTCATTTAAAATATACCCCGCTTTAGAAAAGTCTCTCGCATGGAACTGAAGTAGCCATTGCACAACATATTTCCTTTACAACGATACTTAGATTCGGGAATAAATATTCACTGTCCTTCCACCACTGAAATGGATCCTGATTTCGATCAGCCATTTCACATTCTAAATATCGTTGCACTTCCATTATTGCGCGAGAATTTGCAGACCCTGGGACTTCAACATTAGATAACATTTTATCTATTGAGGTATTATTGGTATTACTTTTGTGATTAGTCTAACGAATGTTTCTTTTTTTCTAACTTTAAACATTCTTTCTAACCGCCGCCGTCAATAAATTAAATACATTCAACACATTGCATATTAGAATGACATGGGATTTTCTAGTGTTGCATTGAAAAGCATACAAAAATTATTTTAAACCTATGTATGTATGTATATCGTATGCCCTTTAATTAAAAAAAAAAATCTATAAATTGCAATCTGACACCTCATTTAAAATGTAATAATTTAACTGCTATTTGTATATCCAAGCTGTGTGCCTAAGTAAACATAAAGATTACCCTGACTGATCGGACGCAAAATATGACTCACAATCGGTCGGAGTCGGAACTGATTTGTGCACCTAGTTTGCCGCACCTAGTTCGGAACTGGAATCCTGGTAGGTGCACCTACTCCGCTCAAGGAGTAGGTTATATCATCTCTAGATGAAACTACACCTCTAATAATCAGCAAATGGTTGTTATCATTCGATACGTGTTTAATGGACAAATTTTTGAACGCTTTTGGGCTTTTTTTAAGCAGGGTGGACATAATGCTGATGTATTAGCGGAAAAATTGCTGAATGAATTGCAAACTATTTTAAATTCTCCTTCTGGGTCTGATAACAATAAACTAATCGCTCAAAGTTACGATGTGAAATCCGTGATGAGTGGTAAGACAAATGGTGTCCAAGCTATTATCAAAAAGAACATTTCCACTTAACTGTTACGCGCATCAATTTAATTTAATTGAACGAGCGGCACAATGCAATAAAAATGTAAAAATTTTCTTTGCAAATTTTCAGTCACTTTCAAGTTTTTTTTCTCGATCGCCAAAACGAACGGTTCTTGATGAAATTCTTGATGAAATAGTCAAACGTAGATTACCACGCGCTGCTCCTACACGCTGGATTTTCAAAAGTCGAAGTGTGAACACATTATTTGAACACCAGGATTCTTTCAAAGAATGTTTAGACAAAATTATTGACGAAGATGGGATGGATTCAGTTACTATTAGAGAAGCAAGTGGTTTATTGAAACATATGAATTGCCCGGAATTTCTCCACTGGTTGAAAATATTTCATTTCATCATGCCACATGTTGAAATATTATTTAATCAGACTCAAATGCGCGGGATTGACAGTGCTCAACTACAAAAGGCAATTGAACAATTCCAACAGCAAATTATTCACATTAGAAATTTAAGAAATTCTACTGACAATGACAATCAAGAACGTAATAATGAAGAACCTGCAAAGAAAAGACAAAAAGCGACAGCTGGAGATAACAGAGCTGTTATTGCAAAGGATGTATGTGACACTATTTTAAGTCAAATTAGCGACCGATTTGCTTTTAGGGATCACTTAAGTGCAGCAATAGTTATTTACGAACCAAGTGCGTGAAATCATATTTCGCGAATGAGTGACCAGTTTAAAGCGCGAGCCGCAGGCGAGCGCTTTATGGACACGAATTCGCGAAATGTTTCACGCACGAAGTTTGTACAATATTTTTTGTACGAGAACTATAAACAATAATAATATTTATATAAAATATAAATATAATTTCAAAATTTTTATATTTATAAGTATTTTTAACAATATTGCTATTATCTGTCAGGATGGCTCAGCGGTCTAAGGCGCCAGACTCAAGGTTTACCTTGCCCGTTATACGGGTTCTCGAGCGTTCTGGTCCTCTCTGAGGGTGTGGGTTCGAATCCCACTTCTGAAAATTTTTTTTTTAGTTTTCTATAAATTTAAAAAATAATGTTTGTTGCTGTTCTGACATTGAATTACATTCCTTCCAAATATAACAATTTCTATTTCATTTCCTTTTATTTTCATAGAAAAACAACGAACTGGGTAGCATATTATTAAGGTTAGGGATTTATGATTTTAAAATGTCACTAAATTAATCAAGTTCCAGGAAGTACCAACTTTACTTTTACGCACTCGTGTTTAAAGTGACTTTTTACGCACGCAAATCGAATCGTGAAATGACAGGTTTTGATAAGCGAGTACAAAAAATTATTTGATTCTCAAAATTTTAAAACTTAGTCATTGATTTCCACAAAAAAATTTGATGAAACTGTGAAATCTTATCCTATGTTGGACAGTGTAAAATTGAAAAGTTAATTTTCAGTAATTTATGAGCGCGATAAAATGTGTGACGTAGGTGGCGTCTTTCCACTTTTGGTGTTCATAACAGACAACAACCTAAAAAGGTTTTGACGGAAACATACAAACTGTTGGATGTTATTTGTACAACGCCCATGCCGACAGCAGAATGTGAACGATGTTTTTCCACTCTCAAACGCATTAAAACTTTTTTGAGAAGCACAATGTCAGAAGATCTACTGAACGCATTGGCGGTCCTATCAATAGAAAAGAAGTTCAACCAGTCTATCCCGGATTTTGACAACAAAGTCATAGACTTCTTTTTCAACATGAAAAAATAGGAGAATGGATTTTATGTACAAAAAATAGATAAGTTTTTTTTTGTGCCCACCCTCTTTCATAACTCACGAGCCGCCACTGGAAATTAGGCAAAAATCTCTTACCGCCTAGCCATTTTTTCAGGTTTGGAAAGAGATGATAATCGCTGGGGGTCAAATATAAGGAATAGAGCGAATGAGGCACTATAAAATTGTAGATTATGTATTTAAACGCTAGTTTTTACGTGGAAAACTATTTAAGAAACTGAAGGAATGTTACTCACTGGTTTCAAAGCTGGTCATGTGAGGAACTCTCAAGACGTTCATTTACTATAACGTTTTCAGAAATTATTAATGAAGTTCATATCGTTGTAAAGAACTAAGTTCAAACGAAATCTAAGTGAATTTTCTCGTCGACCTGTCACTGTATAGATGAAACGTGGATTCGTCACTGTACTTCAGAAACAAAAACGCAGACAAAACAATGATTTTTTTCTGATAAACATGTTCCAAAGAAGGCATATAATCGTTTTTTTTTTTGCCCAATAAGATTATGGCCATCATTTTTTGGAATTCCAAGTACCTACGTATTCTTTATAAATAAAAATGGAAAAGCAATATTACTTAATTTACACTTTATTGAGGTAAAATTCCATTACAATTGTTTCGATACACAGTATCTTCCTCGGATGGAGTTGTATTGCAAACTAAATCTAATGAATGTTGATAAATTTTAACTTAAATAAATTATTATATTGAAAAAAATATAATTATACTCTGAAAGATGGTTCAATAATAACACAGGTCTACAGTGATTTTGATGTTTGAAAGCTGTTTGCTTATTTATATATGTTTGGGGGCCCTTATTCCAAAAAACGCCATATTTTTGCTCTATCACGTAAATTTTTTTTTATAGCGCTCTATATCTTAAAAGTGTTAATTTATTAATACATACCTATGACAAGAATATGTTTGTTCCATGTTAGGCATGATTTTTAAATGAATTGATTTTTATGAAATTAAATGTGATGTGGCAACACTGGTTAATATTAGATTTCTCAGCAAAGCAACAGAGTCGGCGCAGAAGCGTCAATACAACGTTGAAACCTGCTTATGTGCAGTTTGGTTGTGTTAGTCGTCGTGCTACTGTGTCCGCGCGCTTGTTGTCTTCATTGTTGCGTATTTTAAGTGTTCTAGAACGTATAAATATGGAAAGAAGACATTGTGTGAACAATCCGACATTGGACTCAAATAGAATGGCCCTCTAGAACAAGCCTTACACCTGGTAGCAAAAATGTATTAAGAGATAGCTTGGTTGACCCCAAAAAAGTTTTACTGCCTCCTCTCCATATCAAACTTGGCTTGATGAAGCAGTTTGTTAAAGCTCTAGACAAAAATGGACAGTGTTTTAAATATTTGTGCGAGACATTTCCAGCCTTATCCGATGCCAAGTTAAAAGAAGGTATTTTTGTTGGGCCGCAGATAAGAACATTATGCAAAGACAAGGATTTTCAAAACACAATGACCAATGTCGAGAAAAACGCCTGGGTTTCATTTAAAAGAAGTAATTGATAAGTTTCTTGGGAACTCTAAGGACGAAAACTACGAAAATATTGTTCAAAATATGTTACAACACTTTCATCGTCTAGGTTGTAATATGAGTTTGAAAGTGCATTTCCTGTTTTCACACTTGAACTATTTTCCTGAAAATCTTGGAGCAGTTAGCGAAGAACAGGGTGGTGAGAGGTTTCACCAAGACATTAAGGAAGTGGAACGCCGATACCAAGGCAGATGGAGAATAACAATGATGGCGGACTACTGCTGGATGTTAAAACGGGATATGCCCTTAAAAACATACAACCGAATGTCCGGACAACGCAGCTTTCTGGCAAAAAGACAAAGATTTCACTTAAAAAAGACTGAGTAAAGTATTTTTTCCACTTTTTTAACTTGTATTCCACCTTTTTACTCAATAAACAAATAATTTTTTTTAGAAATATCGTTCTTTTTTTCATTTAATATTTGCAAAAAAACCTTACGTGATACAAATATATGCATAGAATTTTTGAAATCAGCCTACCAAAATTATATAAAATCAGTTTTCAAAATAAAAACATCTGTCAAAAAGTTTAATTTTGTAGACCTGTTTATCACTATACAGGCTGATTCATTTTCGGCCCTCACCATGGGGATCTCGCTTATTATTGGAGATAGAGTATAGGTTTAAATTTTGCAAAGTTGTTAAATTTTCTGTTTGTTATAAATCCGTAAAGAAAATAGACCTGTGACCTTCGTTATTTAAAAAAAAAAACGCGAAAACCCCATTTTCTTCTTTTACCTGTAGCACTGACATTTGGCCTTGTAGAGAAAAAATAAAAACACGTCCTTGTGGCCATTTCTAAACCACTATCCAGTGGTGTACTCTAAATTTTTATACGACGTTTTGTTTCTTTCTGGCCATCATCAACTATCTAATTTCTTATAGGCGCCATATTGGATTTAGACATCTTCAGAAAGAGTTTTTTTTTCTGATTTCAACCATGTACCACATGCTGACTAAAGTTTTTGACATTAGGTTTTATTTGAAAGAATAAATTATAAGATTAAATAAGGTAGCCATGGAATTTCAATCTGTCAAACATTTCATTTATTGTTCATTAATAATACAAAAATGTCATACAGTAACGAAGAGAAACGAGATATGATAAGTATTTTTTATTCTTCGAACCGAAATTCAACAGTAGCGAGTACAAGATATCTATAATTATATCCAGAACGACAACAGCCTCATCGTACCATTTTTCTAGATCTCGACAGAAATTTGGTCGAGAATAGATCGTTTACTAAGCCGCGTAATGGTCAAGACAACAGGAATTTAAATGAAAATCGACAAGATATTTTACAAATGGTAAATTAAAAGCGTGTTTTCAAATTTCATGTTAATCTTGTATTTTTATAGATAAATAATAATTCATCAATTTCTACACGCGAAGTAGCGTCAGAATTAAATTTGTGCCAGTCCAGAGTTTACATAAAAGTAGGTTTAAACCATACAGGATCCATGTTAGTCACTCTTTACTGCCTGGAGATAATTTGAGAAGGCTAGAATATTGTAATTGGTTAATGGGAAGGATAGAAAATGACGAAAATTTTTGAAGCAAAATCATCTGGTCAGATGAAACAAAATTTACAAATTCTGGAATGTTCAACAGAAATACGGAGCACTATTGGGCAGTACAAAATCCCCGACAAAACAGGGCTAGAAGACCACAACATCGTTTTGGAATAAACGTTTGGATGGGTATTTTGGCAAATCGTCTCTTAGGACCAGTTATGTATGAAGAACATTTATATGGAGAAAGATATTTAAACATTTTACGTACATACGTATCTGACTATCTTGACGACAATACCCCATTAAATCAATTACAATATTTATGGTGGCAACAAGATGGCGCACCAGCACACAATGCAGCTGTTGTTAGAAATTTCTTAAATCAAGAGTTTGCAAACCGTTGGATTGGAAATAGGGGAATTGTTGAATGGCCTGCGAGATCACCTGATTTAAGTCCGCTAGATTTTTTTTTTATGGGGATATGTTAAAAATAATATTTATAAGGCTAAATGTCGGTGCTACAGGTAAAAGAAGAAAATGGGGTTTTCGCGTTTTTTTTTTAAATAACGAAGGTCATTTGTCACAGGTCTATTTTCTTTACGGATTTATAACAAACACAAAATTTAACAACTTTGCCAAATTTAAACCTATACTCTATCTCCAATAATAAGAGAGATCCCCATGGTGAGGGCCGAAAATGAATCAGCCTGTATATTCAAGATGTAAACTTTATTACATAAAGGGACCAAAGTTTACCGAGTACAAACATAAAAACGGAAAACTAAAATAAATAAAAGAATCAGTTGTAAAATAGGCTTAATATAGGAGAATTGCCGAAATCTATATGATTATTGAGTAAAAGATCTGTATTTTTATATTTCAAAATTTCCATAATTCCAAGAAAATTTAATTTTTGCGATTTGTTTTCTGTGTGTAAAATTTTGAAGTTGTAGAAGACACTGTGTGTCGAAACAATTGTAATGAGATTTTATCTCAAAAAAGTCGAAATTAAGTAATTTTGCTTTTTCATTTTTATTTCATTAATTACGAATTTCCATCAAATAAATGCTACTTCGATTCAAAACAATATCTTCACGTTAATACGAAATTTATTATTAAAGTTATAAACTCTATAAATATTTCTAACATTGTTATTAAAAATATGTATTTCTGACATTGCCATTAAAAATATCTACTTTATTGTTTATTCTAAATAATAACTAGGTGAGCCAATAATTCATTGACTCACTGTATGTTATGATTACGAGAAACAATAGTTTTAAATTCACACAAAATGATTAGATAAGACAGTTTATTACTGACAAATTCTCACAATATTAGCTCATAGGACTAACACAATTTTATCATCTGAAATATAATTTACAAAATTAAAAAAATTTAAATCTATTTAAATATTTTCCATATACAGTTTTAGCGCGGTATTTCGATGTGTGTATTGTATATCATCTCTGTTTGAATGTATATATGTATGTATTGGAAGTGTGGGCACGCGCAGATTACTACGGAAGTATTTTTTAACAATTTTATAGACAAACAAATATATTGCAAAAGATTTTAATTGAATATTTAAAGTAATATATTCGACGTCCTTTGGAATGATGAGATAGAAAAATTATTATCATAAGATTCATAACTATAAGTCATAAAAACATATCATTCGTATAGACTTATAGGCCACACCTTTGGCCATTGAGGAATCTTAAGAATGTCAACAATTCGGTACAGCTTTCGTATACCAAGTAAATACGTCTTTCAATGGGGATAAAAAAACTTGAATGTCTATATGAATTGCATGTTGAATATTTTTAATTTGAATGTTTAAATAAATTTAAACGAAATTAAATATTTAAACATTTTATAAAATAGTGAATAAACAATAACATGTCACAATAAAAAAAAAATAATAAAGTGTTGTGGACATAATTCTTTTAGTTTTCTTCTTTAACAATAGATTTATTTAGAAAAGTAATTTAAACGGTACAATAATTATTTAAATTTTAAACGGAACTTATATTTTAAAACATTATTATTTGAACGCGAATTAAAATACTGGCACTAAAATACAGCCACCGTGGCCATAATAAACTTAGTACTTAGTACAGTAACAATAACAGTAACTACATTAGTAATTCAATTATAATTATAATTGAACTGAAAACGAAACGAATTATACATTAACAAGTTGTATAAATACCTTTATTCAATATAATTACGACATACTTCACATCACCAACTTTTAATGTAGTTATATACACATTTTCACAACAAAATGACACATGAGATACTTAAGTTGCAATCTACAAGTGAGTTATACCTGTTCCAAACACACCTGATGGTAAATAGTAGAGATTGCGCATTGCTAACTTAGTAAAAGCGCCATTTCATTTTACTAGCAGGTAAATATAATTGACCTGTTGCTTTTTTTATTTAGTATTCGTTATCAATTCTGTGTTAAAAATAAAAAATATTTACTTTTATTTATAAAATATTACACGGGTCAACATAAAATTTGACTTTGACTTTAAAGCATAAAATTTCGATATTTTTGGTCGTAATTAGACGAAAAAAAATATATGACATGAAAAAGTTTGCTTTTATATTTAGGAGACCGATTGAACGATATTTTTCAAAATCTGTGGTTTTAATTTTTAATTGAAGATGAAACCATTCAAATAAATATGTTTATTATTTTTATTAAGTTTTACTATCAAAATAACTTACAAAAAAGTGGAAAATAATTTAAAAGTGCAGGCTTTTACTTTTTCTTTTATGTTCATAAGTACTTTCTCTCAATAAACCCCAAATATAGTCTCCCATCATGTTTTCATTGTATTGGCCTTGATAACGTTGTTCGAAGCTCATAATGTCCTGATGAAAACGTTCTCCTTGCTCTTCTGAATACGCTCCCATGTTGTTTTTAAATTTATCTAAATGAAGCATGCAGCATATGTACTTTTAATGACATCCTGCAGCCCATGGCGTTAAAATTTTTTAGCATACCGCAACTAACTTTTCGTAGTTTTCAGCTTTGTTATTTCCTAAAAATCCAGAAACTACTGCTTTAAAACTGTTCCAACTTGCTTTTTGAGTACAATTCAGCAACGTTGGAAATTTTTCATCGGCGAAAATCTGTCTAATTTGCGGACCAACAAAAACCCCAGCTTTAACTTTTGCTTGTGATAACTTCGGAAAAAACTTTTTCAAGTATCCAAAAGCTTTTGAAGTTTCATCCAGTTTTTTAACAAATTGTATCATCAACCCTAACATAATGTGCAGAGGTGGCATTAACACTTTTTCCGCTTCAACAATAGGCTCAAATGTGACGTTTTGTTTTCCTACACAAAGTTCTGTTCTTACAGGCCATGACCGTTGAATATAGTGCTTAGCATCCCATCTGCTATCCCATAAGCATAGATAACACGGATACTTTGTATATCCCCTCTGTAGTCCCATTAAAAATCCCACCATTTTAAAATCTCCAATCAGCTGCCAGTTATACTCGCAATACTTTACAGATGCAAGCAAGATTTTAACACTGTCATAATTTTCTTTAAGATGTACTGAGTGAGCGATTGGAAGAGATGGGAATTTATTTCCGTTGTGTAATAAAACAGCTTTTAAGCTTTTTGTAGAGCTGTCAATGAATAAACGCCATTCGCTAGGAACACAGGGTATGCCAATTTCTTCGAACATACCTTTTATGTCATTGCAAAAACAAAGTCCATCTTCTTTTGTGAAAAACGTTGAGAATGTTTCATGCCTAGTCCGCTGATCCGTGATATTAACATCATCAAGCAAATTCCACTGTTTTAAGCGAGAGCCTAAAAGCTCTGCTTTATTTTTTGGCAAATTTAAATCTCTTATCAAGTCGTTTAAATCTTCTGTAGTAATAATATGGTGTTTTGGTTGTTCTGGTGTAAGTGAAAACTCCTTATCGGAATTACTTTTATTAGAACTAAGAGATGAGCTACTTTTCTGCGATAATTTTTTCCGTGGCTCAGGTACTGGTCGTGTCAGGTCATGTGCAATTGGAGCAGAAGAAGATTCAAGGTCAGGATATTCGATAGGCTTTGCATTTTTACCTCTACGTCTTTTACTCGGATTCACAATGCAAGAGTAGCAGTCATTGACGTGGTCTTTTGGTTGTCGCCAGATCCTTGGTATTGCAAATTTCATGGACCTCCTCTCACCTCGATACCAACCTAAAAGTAGAAATAAAAATTAATATGTCTATTATATTTGATTCACCGCTTAATTAAAAATTGCTTACCTTCCAAACATTTTTTACAATAAGTACAAGCAACATGTGGAGCCCATGGCTTGTCTTGATGCCGAACAGGACAGTCAAAATATGCTTCGTAGGCTTCAAAGAGAACGTCAGATGTCTTTAGTTCGTATTTTACGTCTCGAAGTTTAATATTGACCACAATTTGACCACAATTGACCAGAAATTGACCACATATATAAAAAAATGCATCAGCATGATATTTACGCTTTCGCGACGACATTTTAAGTTTTTCTAGACTTGTACAAAACACCTGATCGTTGTTTATCACTCGAGTGCCATCTAGCGGCACTATGTTAACTTAAAAACCTCACTCTGATCGCGCGGTATTTTTGAATGTATTAAATTTAATTAAAATGTATAAAAAAAAATCAAAAATTAGTATTATTACTATAACTATCACAAAAGCAAACTTTATACCAAAAAAAGCTATTTTCTTTTCGTTTTTGTGATCATTAACCCTAAATTCTTATTTTAATATCTTTCTGTCCTATTTTATTAAAAAAAATATATCACAATGCATTTGACTGAAAAATCATAAAATAAACTTTAGGACAAAGAACGAAAATTTTTTTGTAGAGTCGTGTTATTTTTTAATATTTAAATACTGTAACATAGTTATATAAATATAAGTATTGATATACATATATAATTATCATTTTTTACGTCTATATATGCAGTAACGCGCCAAGTATCTTCGGCGCCGTCGTGCGAAATACTGATAGGCGCCTTTACCCTAAAATATTATTAAAATTTTTATTGCACACTGAAACAGTAACAAAATAAAAAACAGTATTCCAAATTATTAAAAAACAAAAGGTCAAGTATACTCTTTGAAGTAACAATAAAATTATTGCTGTCAATGCTAAAATAATTGTAATAATTGTTTTATGTAAATTTGTTGATTTGTTGTAAACTTTCAAAATATGTTTTTAATATTTTTAAAATTTAACTTATCACAAGTGGCCGTAGGCGCCTTTAAGGCCTTGGCGCCGTTGTGCGCTGCACGACCTTGCCCATATGGACGGCGCGTCACTGTGTATATGTACATAACCAAAACATAAGTTACAAAATCGTCAATGTATATCTTTGAGTTATGTATAATAAAAGGATAATTAAGATTTAAAAATAATCGATTATACCAAAGTCTCTGGGTGTGATGAACATTTTTCCTGAAAAGCTAACCTGTTATCAAATTCTAATAAGCGAATGTTTATCTAACAAATGTACAGTGGCGCCTCGTGAGTTATGAAAGAGGGTGAGCACAAAAAAACTTACCTATTTTTTGTACATAAAATCCATTCTCCTATTTTTCATGCTGGAAAAGACGTCTATGACATTGTTGTCAAAATCCGGGATAGACTGGATGAACTTATTTTCTATTGATAGGACCGCCAATGCGTTCAGTCGATATTCTGACATTGTGCTTCTCAGAAAAATTTTAATGCGTTTGAGAGTGGAAAAACATCGTTCACATTCTGCTGTCGACATGGTGGTTGTACAAATAATATCCAACAGTTTGTTAATTTCCGTCAAAACTTTTTTTAGGTTGTTGTCTGTTATGAACACAAAAAGTGGAAAAACACCACCTACGTCACACATGTCATCGCGCTCATAAATTACTGAAAGTTCACTTTTCAATTTTACACTGTCCAACATAGGATAAGATTTCTTAGTTTCATCAAAATTTTTCTGTGGAAATGAATAACTATAAGTTTTAAAATTTTGAGAATCAAATAATTTGCTGCACTTAAGTGATCCCTAAAATCAAATCGGTCGCTAATTTGGCTTAAAATACTGCCACATACTTCCTTTGCAATAATAGCTCTGTTATCTCCAGCTGTCATTATTTGTCTTTTCCTTGCAAGTTCTTCATTATTGCGTTCTTGATTGTCATTGCCAGTAGAATTTCTTAAATTTCTAATGTGAATAATTTGCTGTTGGAATTGTTCAATTGCCTTTTGCAGTTGAGCACTGTAAATCCCGCGCATTTGAGTCTGATTAAATAATATTTCAACATGTGGCATGATGAAATGAAATATTTTCAACCAGTAGAGAAATTCCGGGCAATTCAAATGTTTCAATAAACAACTTGCTTCACTAATAGTAACTGAATCCATCCCATCTTCGTCAATAATTTTGTCTAAACATTCTTTGAAAGAATCCTGGTGTTCAAATAATGTGTTCACAGTTCGACTTTTAAAAATCCAGCGTGTAGGAGCAGCGCGTGGTAATCTACGTTTGACTATTTCATCAAGAATTACCGTTCGTTTTGGCGATCGAAAAAAAAACTTGAAATGATTGCAAATTTGCAAAGAAAATTTTTACATTTCTATTGCACTGTGCCGCTTGTTCAATAATTAAATTAAATTAAATTCATGCAAGTATCAGTGAATATAATGTGCCTGTGCAAATGTTCTTTTGATAATAGCTTGGACTCCATTTGTCTTACCAATCATCAGGGACGCCCCATCGTAAGTTAGAGCGATTAGTTTACTGTTATCAGACCCAGAAGGAGAATTTAAAATAGTTTGCAATTCATTCAGGAATGTTCAGCAATCAAGGAAAGTACAATAAACTGTTTACATAATGATGAACTCTATAAATACTTAGAAGCCAGATCGTGGAGCCTAAGCTAGATGAATAAACCTTAAAAGAGCCAGTCTAGGCACTCTTTAGCTGGGCAACCGTTTAAGCAGAGTTCTAAAATCACAGCTCAACACAATAAACAAAATAAAAGCAGTTAACATTTATGCAATGCGAGTGATGACTGATAACGCATTGTCTCACGTCCAGCCACAACCAGACAAGATAAGGTTGTCAACTTATTCAAAAAAAAACCTGGGAAATCAGCCATAAACCGTGAAAGGTGGATTGCTTGGGAGCGTAATAACATGGAACGCGATAGATTAAATGTTATGCCTCCGGACGAGGCCTGGATGCTCAGAAAGACAAAATTGCCCTCAAGTACAAATCGGTTTTAGTTAACCGTACAGTAAAACATTGAGTCAATGTGCAAATGTGAGATTGTTTCAATATGCGTGCTTTTTTTAGGATTGTTATTCGTGTTTGCTGGTAATTTAGACGCAGGAAGTATTATTAATTTATACCAAAAGAGACTTCAACGACAGCACGGAAATTTTTATTACGATCATACGATGTGTGAATAGTACTTTATTGTTATAAAAATTATAATTTTTATTACAAACAGTCAAGTTTTTGTGCAATTTTTCAATTTAAAAACACGGACTATAGTAATCGCATGCTCTGGTAGTGTTTTTATACATTTTATGCAAAAGTAACAAAGAAATACCAAAATTATTCAAACAAAATAGTAGAATAGAATTGTAGATTACAATATTGAATATCGTCTACATTATTCGTCTAGCACATCATCTTCGCAAACCTTTTGCTGTTTAGAACTTGAATATATTACACATAAAGTGTATAATGGGCTGCCTAATTTGGATGCCGAAACTCTAATATATTTTCGTATTTCTGTTCCCCTCATACGAAATTATATCATTTAATAAAACCTGAATTAATTTCGTGCACTGTGTTTAACTATTTTTCTACTAATATCTACAGCACGTGATATTTTTTTATTCTTTACTTATTATTAAATTCTTCGAATATGGCGCCATCTAATCGCCATCGTCCAAACTGCTACATGTAATAATTTTAGTATCCAACCCATTTATGATAGTTGATAGTTCAGCTACTCTGTAAACGACGGCGCCACATACGCGTTATTATTTTTATTTATATAACTTTTTATGTACTATTTATATATTACTTATTAAAAACAAATCTACTAAGTACTATGAATTATAAAAATAAACTAGAGTTTTTCAATAATTATAAAATAATTTATACATTAGATTATTGCCTCCTCTAGTAATAAAAGTCATAAATTTATCAGATATTAATATTTTTCAATTTTTCCAAATATTATGTTATACTTTTAAATATATATTATAAATACAAAATATGCTAATTTAAATTCAATAATATTTATAATAATAAAGAATAATTTTATACATTCCTGTGGAAAACAATTAAATTGTAAAATTTAATAGTATTCCACAATACGGCAATGGTTAACAATTGGGGCGCCGCGGCCGGTATGAATACGTATTGATATGTATGCCACCATATATACAAATGTGTATGTGTATGCGTATGTATTGTGCGGTTCACAGCGATGTCAAATCTAATTAGGAATTATAATTATTATAAACCATATTTAAGTTGCGCTTTTATTTGACTACTTATTTGTTGCATAATAAATTAAGGAAATTATTGTAAATGAATCCAATTTTATTTTAAATCTGTTTATTAGTAAGTGTATTGCCTTAAAATATATAAGAAAAACAAAGATTAATAGACGTTATGGGAATCCCCCATTTCCGTATGACCCAGACTGCTGTATTATATTATGAATTTGAGAACTTTATTTATACCTCTAATCAAAACAATATTTCCATTGATAAAAACACACCCTACTTTATCTATGGATAAAAATAAGCGAGACCAGCCATCTGTTTTCTGTACCCTTCCTGTCCAAGGGGTTATAAGTAATAAAGCAAAAATTGGGCCGCAATTTCATTGGTCAATTTGAATCACGTGTTAGTTTCGTAAACTGTCCCCACAACAGATATCGCTGTTGGTGTTGTTTTTGCATAGTCGTTAACAACTAATTCTGCAATAACAGGTAATTTTCACGATTTTCGATTTGTTGTTTAGGTGTTATTGGTATATGTTATTTACTATTTTCAATATTTTTACGTATTTAATTGTTATCATTCCATTCTTTGTTGGATATATCTAATACTACGAGTTTTTTGTTATCGTTTTAATAATTTTTTGAGTGTAAAGTTCTGAAGTTTCTTTTATTTTTTTATTTATTTTTATATATATTTGTAATTCATAAATTTAACGTTTACATCAGTGTATCTTCTTTAAGTCTTTTGTAGCACAATGATTCGTCATTGTACAGTTCATGGTTGTACTTCTAAAAGAGGAAATACAATTTTACATAAATTTCCAAATTATGAAAAGGCACTAGATGAATTTAAGTAATGGGTTAGTTTATGTGGTAATGCAACTTTATTGCAAGAAACTCCCAAATCAATACTTAGATTAAGAAGAATTTGTCATAATCATTTTGCTATGGAGGATGTAACTGGGAAAAAAATTAAAGTTGGTGTAATTCCAAAATTTAACTTGCTAGGTAAGTTAAAATGAAAACACTTATATAAGAACCAGTTTTGATATAAATTGTTTAGATTAGTATTGTGCTTTTATGTATTTATTATCGAAAGTGAAGCAAAACTATACACTTTACATGTTTAATTAGTAGATCCTGTTTTAATTCCAAATTCTTGGGGCTTTGAAATCCTGGATTTGCCTCAGTGTCAACAACAAATTAATAAACATCTCATACAACCCAGTATTTCTGAAATGTGGGGAACATCATATACTTCTGTAGAAGAGACAGGAAGTCCAAGGAAAAAAACACCCAAAACCGATTTATTACTACATACTGGTAAGCTAGAAATTCAAATACTTAATTTTATGCTTATATATCTTATAGATTTTTATAATTTTTATATTTTTCCATATGGAAAAAGTGTGTAAGACAGTGTATGAATATGTTGAGCCAACTACGACAGCTATGGAAACAGAGCCATCAACCTCATTCAGTTTTGTGGAACAACCTATCACACCTATGATGCCAGAATCATTACTTTTAGCTAATAAGAAATATGTGAAACCAAAACGGATACATTCTCCCAACGAAAATAAATGTATGACATAAATTTAAATATAAATGCTTTCTTCTTATGCCAAGTGTTTTTAAATAGATATTTAGAAAAATTTGTACGTAATCTTTCTGTTACAAGATGAGCTTTTGTGACTTGAAATCCAGTCTCTGTAGTAGTAGAATTGGTTAGTGCATACCTAGAGTACAAATTTTTTAAAGTTCTAGATTGAATTAAAAAAAATTACATAAGCAGAAAGCAGTTTTGTATGTTTTTGGTTTAATTTTGACATTTAATTTTTGTAGTGAGTTATTTACAAAACAAAAATATTTTATCTAAGGGGGCATCAAATCCTACAGTTACCCAATACGGAAACATTGTAAAAAACTTGAAACAGTTACAGTATCGATACTATTTTTGTTGTGCATGAAATTTGTTGAGTGTTTACTTAATTACATTTCGTATTTGTCTTGTGTCTTCATTAGTAAACTATATAGCTTACAAACTACTACTACTACTACTACTACTTAATTATTACTTAATAAATTTAGTATAATAGTTTTGTATTGTTAGTAGATACACCATTAGGTTCTTGTTAAAAAAGCAAATTTAGTTTTATTTACTTGTAATTTGAGATGGTTTGAATAAAATTGTTTAACTGATATTCTAATTTCATTTTCGTTGTTTATTTCGAAGTAGATGATTAATTATGTTGAATTCTTTGCTTATGATTTAATCTTGGTAATTTCTTTTTAAATCATAAGCAAATTAACGTTAAAAATAATAAGTAATTTTAAAACCGTAGTGCGTTTACATAGAAGAGTTTCTTTGTCGCCACGCTAGATGGCGCTCTGAAGCAATCGAACAATTTTCCATTAACTTCACATTCTCTTACGATAGTAATTTTCTATGTTGGTAACGCCAATGATTGGTCGATTTGGTAATGTTTGAATTTTAACTGGCCCCCCTGACAGTACGTTTTTGTAACCTTGTATTAGAAAAGTTAAAAAAATAGTGAAGATTAATTTATATTTATTTTAATTATTTAGAACTGTGTATTAAGTTCTTAAAAATGCCTTTTCAAGTAAGTTTAAGAATACATAAAATATTTAGATGAAATCTGTTAATTATCTTTAGAACTATACAGTTCTAAAGATAATTAACAGATTTCGAAAAAAATTAACATTTTTTTCGGCTAAGGTAAAGCATACATCTGTCACCGAATTTCGCAAAAATAATTATTTTGGAGTAAAATAATTAAGGGGGGCGTTTAGAGGACCTTTAGGGAAGTGATTTATCCTAATGAAGTTTACAAAGTTTTAAGAGTAAAGGCACCGCTAAGCTATCAAAAAATCAAATACGTTCAAAATGAGAACTAACCTAGAACATTACGTTTACATCCAAATACACATATATAAATTTTTCTTGGCATTATATAGTATCCTTGATTTATACTAAAGCCATTGGCGTTTATATTTTCTGTATATTAACTTTGATTAACGTATATTTTGTAAATAAACGCTATGGAAAATTCCACTGTAAAAAGGACATTTGAGCGTACTAATTTTTTTTGTAGCTTTCCTCCTAAAACTTTATTAGGATAAATTGCTTCCCTAAAGGTCCAATAATTAATTTTGCGAAAATCGGTGGCAGATGTATGCTTTACCTTAGCCAAAATAAATATGGTACAGCAGTATTTCTTAACCTCACGCTGCCAGTTATATCTGTTTTGCGAAAGTGTATATGGCATACTCTATGAGATCGATATACCAATTCTGGCTCCGAGGCATAAATAATGCTATTTTTACATGCAACAGCCCATCTATGATATAATCCCATATCTTTCTTTGGATTTGGAAATGTATGTCTTGGTGCATCTTCGTTTGTACAGCCTCTCACAGCACATTTTCTATGCCAAACCATTATGATCACTACAATCTCACATTAAATAGGATTGAAACAGTGTCAATCGAAATATATTGATTATAAATATTAAACTTACCTATTCACGTATGCACCAAGTATATATATTATACTAATGGCAAATATTTACAAAAAAAAACTTTAAATTAATATCAATAAGATTTGTGGGCAATAGAGTCAGTAGTTCAGACCAAAGGTAAAATCAGTAGATCTACTAATAAATCAGTAGGTCTGGCAAAACTGTTGTTATTTTATATGGTGTTTATTTTCACCCTCTTATATTTTCCTGTACAATTTTAGGAATGGGAGGATGACATAGCAGGAGGACCAGAATTGAATAATCTCATTAATTAAAGCCAAATAGTGCCAACTGTTGATACCGAAGATAGTCTAAGTCAATGAAAATTTCTATTCAGTAGCTGTATATTGTTTGATTAAAGAAATTTTTAAACATGCTTACAGTTAATTTAGTTTTAAGTTAATTTTTCTAATTAAATATCAATTTTACAATTAAACAGTAACAAACGAGGCAAAATACTATACATACCAACTTTTTTATTTGTTAGATATTGTATTTTTTTTGTTTAAAAAAGGTTGTAGAAGTAATTTTTAAAGCAATTAAGCCAAATGTAATTTCTTATTCTTATTCAAAAAGACGTAATGTAATAAGATGTTTTTGCTTTAGAAAGTCAAAGTCGAACCCAAACCCGAAAAAGTTGTTAAATGTGTCAGTACAGAAGTTAAGTCACCAAAATCTAATGTCAGACAGACAGTTTTACAAGATATTACAAATATTCCACAAATATTTATAAATTCACCAAATAGCGGGTTGACTGCAAATAACATTGGAAAAACTAATCATGCTACTTATCTTATTAAAAATAAAGAAAATTTTGAAATATCGGGAATAGAAAATTTGAGCTTCACTAATACTGTGATTGTTGTCCAGCAAACATTTAGAGCTAAACGTTTAATGCGAGATGAACGTGAAAAATTTATCAAACTAAAGACAACTACAATAATGATCCAACAACGATTCAGAGCTATTAAAGCAATGAAGGTTTGTAGGCAGCAATACGAAATTCTGCGAAATAATACTATTTATATACAGAGAAAATATAGAGCAAATATCTTAATGAGAATCGAACATGATCGCTACAGGAAAATTTACATTGCAGCTTTAACAATCCAGAAGAGATTTAGAGCTAAGTGTTTGATGCAAAGTGCGCGTGAAAGATATCTCATACTCAAGAAAAGTACAATAATAATTCAACAACGGTATAGAGCTATTAAAGCAATGAAATTAGAAAGAAAGCGAAGGTCGCTTGTCAGAAAGCAGCAGTACACAAAACTCTAGCGTATAGAAAACAAAAAGCGTTAAACATAATAGTCAGTCTTGATCCGACTATATATCAAATTATAAGAGGACTGCAAGACTTAGGTAAGAATACATCTGTATTTATTTATAAACCGTATTAAAAATACAGTAATATATCTAATTTTATTAAGAGACTTTGGTTATGTCCTAGTATTTTTCGAAATTTTTTCTAAAGGTACACAGCTTCCTTGCAATATGTATAAGAAACGGAATATAAACATAAAGCATGCAGGGGTGAACTAAGTATAATGGTTCTGTTTACCTCATTTTATATAAATGGGTTGTATTATTTCGAAATACAGGTATCCTTGAAAGAAAAAGACAATGTATGAAAAATGGAAAGTTGCAATTACATATATAGAATATGAATCCAAAAAATTGTGAGTCAATTACGACGCAAACACCAAAACCCCTGAAAATTGTATTATGTGCCTCCTATATATTCAGAATGTCTATAAATAATACCTCTATTGTACCCACACATACACTACAGCGTACGCATGTGTTACATACGTAACAGCTGTCGATGTTATAAAAACTACAACACTAAGATAACCAAAATTTATATTTTCATTTTGTATGCAATTGAATTGTTAAAAATTAAGATGTGTGCTCTACGAGGCATTTCACGTCCGCAACCATCGTTAATTTGGTAACAATTTACCTGTTTCCCTTAATCGGAACACGTTAATAAGAAGACGTAAACCTTGTCGAATGTACACATGCACACATGTAATGATCAAAGAGCAGACTGAAGCGATTGCATGACCAATTGCTCCGATAAAACGTGGCGGTCTCAGGTATAGTATGCATGTTATAACAGCCCCACTATTGGCTTGCTCGATTGCATTCCTCGAGCAGGTGTTATTTCCGTCGTTGTGAATAGTAAAGCTAAAGTTGTACCTGTATATAAGAAAGGGAACAGAAGCGATCCAGGATCTTACAGACCAATATCTATTCTGCCTGTTATGTCGAAGGTGTACGAGGATTTATTAAAGACCAGATTGCTGGATTACTTCAACAACGCTGCTCTCTTTTGTGATCAGCAATATGGTTATCTAAAAAATAAATCCACAATCCAAGCTATCTGTGAACTAGTTGATAGCGTCATAAGTGGTTTCGACATGTATCAGAAAATATTTGCAATATTACTGGATTTATCTAAGGCTTTTGACTGTATTCGTCATGAGATATTACTACAAAAATTACAATACTACGGCATCAGGGGACAACCTTTGAAATTATTCCAATCGTATCTTTCAGAAAGAAAACAAGTAGTAATGATACAAAGCAGTTCTTCTAGAGAACAATTGGTCAAGTATGGAGTTCCGCAAGGTTCCAAGTTAGGACCAATATTATTTCTGATATATGTCAATGATTTATGCACAAGTCTTCATATGTGTAAAACACTCATGTTTGCGAATGATACCACCCTAGTGTTCAGTGCTCCTACAACTGAGGAATTGACAATAGCGGAGTCATTTGCAATATTTGCCATTAAACAAATTTAAAATACTAATAAAACAGAATCTAATACATAGTGCCTTCTATTAAAATAGAAGATTTCTTTACGTCTAATATGTAAAAACCATTTTATATAAATAATAGTAACGAGCCATCGAAAAAATTCATTATTGGAGTAGACTGTGAAATTGGGTTGGTACTTTAGCCACTTCCACATAATGACACATTACTTGATGCTTGACAGTTTCATTTGGTTTCATTGTAAAAAAAAGGTTATGGCATTGAAATGATACTACAACAAAAAAGAAAACAAATAATTTATTTAATATCGAAATCATAATCGAAATTTACATATAGCTGCAGAAGTTGTTGAAAATGTTGTCCATTTACATCCAAACACAATTAATTTTCTTAATAAGAGTTTTGAAAAATTTGACACAAACTTATAGTTTCAATGTCGAATAATAAATGTCATTATGTGGAAGTTCCTAAAGTACCAACCCAATTTCACAGTCTACTCCAATTATGAATTTTTTCGATGGCTCGTTATTTAAACTATATTAATATATGTATAAATTTCTTTCCATTGTGACATTCCATGTAATATATGTATAATTTTCTTTCCATTGTGACATACATGGTGTCTATTCATTCATAAATTCAATTCAACAGTGGCGTGTAAGACGGAATATACATTTATATATTATTTCGTTAGACGTCGTTGAAACAATCGCTTAAAAAATTATATCCGCTAATTTCCAAAGTGTATTCTCATGTTTACATTCTGTTGTACATGCATATACATATATGTATTTATTGTTCTTGCGATAGTATATTTTTTATTCTCTTCTATAAGGGTAAACTTTCATGACGGCCAATATCCCATTAAAAAAAGCTTAGCAATCCAGTCCTTAAGAGGTTCCTTACAAAATGTACTGATCGTCATATACCAGATGAATCTACTTTACGAAAATACCACTTATCAAAATGTCATTTGAGAACTATTGAAAAAATACGAACCCCCAAAGATAATGACCAGATGGTCATTATCTTTGGGTAAGTGCAGACGAAACAACGGATGTAATGGGACGATATGTGTTAAATGTTGTTGTTGGTATTCTTCATCCGACAACTTCATACCAACCATACTTAATTGCAACTAAAATATTGCCAGTTGTAAATGGTGAAACAGTTGCAGAAGTAATTAATCAATGTATTCATAGTAGCTTTGTTTAAGGAATGAATTTGCAATGGTTTGAGATTGTAAATTAATGCGGCATGCTTGGTTCGCAACTGATTGCAAATTAAACTGCTTCTTTTTCTTCTGTGAATATTCTTTGCCCTAGTTTCAAATTGATCCTTAGGTGTCGCTTTAGATATTTATATTTGACAATTAATATCATGAAATGAAATTGTTTCAATGAAAATTGTTTCTGCATACACCAAACTTTTACGAACGGTAAGAATTTCTATATTACATTATACAGAAGAATGAAGAATGTAAAAGTATATTTATTGCAGATGTCAGATACTGAAAGTAGTACACTTTACATGTTTAATTTGTAGATCCTGTTTTAATTCCAAATTCTTGGGGCTTTGAAATCCTGGATTTGCCTCAGTGTCAACAACAAATTAATAAACATCTCATACAACCCAGTATTTCTGAAATGTGGGGAACATCATATACTTCTGTAGAAGAGACAGGAAGTCCAAGGAAAAAAACACCCAAAACCGATTTATTACTACATACTGGTAAGCTAGAAATTCAAATACTTAATTTTATCCTTATATATCTTATAGATTTTTATAATTTTAAATTTTTCCATATGGAAAAAGTGTGTAAGACTGTATGAACATGTTGAGCCAACTACGACAGCTATGGAAACAGAGCCATCAACCTCATTCAGTTTTGTGGAACAACCTATCACACCTATGATGCCAGAATCATTACTTTTAGCTAATAAGAAATATGTGAAACCAAAACGGATACATTCTCCCAACGAAAATAAATGTATGACATAAATTTAAATATAAATGCTTTCTTCTTATGCCAAGTGTTTTTAAATAGATATTTAGAAAAATTTGTACGTAATCTTTCTGTTACAAGATGAGCTCTTGTGACTTGAAATCCAGTCTCTGTAGTAGTAGAATTGGTTAGTGCATACCTAGAGTACAAATTTTTTAAAGAAGTTCTAGATTGAATTAAAAAAAATTACATAAGCAGAAAGCAGTTTTGTTTGTTTTTGGTTTAATTTTGACATTTAATTTTTGTAGTGAGTTATTTACAAAACAAACATATTTTATCTAAGGGGGCATCAAATCCTACAGTTACCCAATACAGAAACATTGTAAAAAACTTGAAACAGTTACAGTATCGATACTATTTTTGTTGTGCATGAAATTTGTTGAGTGTTTACTTAATTACATTTCGTATTTGTCTTGTGTCTTCATTAGTAAACTATATAGCTTACAAACTACTACTACTACTTATTTATTTCTTAATAAATTTAGTATAATAGTTTTGTATTGTTAGTAGATACACCATTAGGTGCTTGTTAAAATCGCAAATTTAGTTTTATTTACTTGTAATTTGAGATGGTTTGAATAAAATTGTTTAACTGATATTCTAATTTCATTTTCGTTGTTTATTTCGAAGTAGATGATTAATTATGTTGAATTCTTTGCTTATGATTTAATCTTGGTAATTTCTTTTTAAATCGTAAGCAAATTAACGTTAAAAATAATAATTAATTTTAAAACCGTAGTGCGTTTACATAGAAGAGTTTCTTTGTCCCCACGCTAGATGGCGCTCTGAAGCAATCGAACAATTTTCCATTAACTTCACATCTATTACGATAGTAATTTTCTATGTTCTTGTCCTTATTTGTTCTTCATCCACTGGTACGAATAGAAGAAAATTCAAAAATGGATATTTTGAATATAATCGAACAAATACTTACTAATGACAATGCGATAGCGTTTTTACGGGAACGTGGAGTTTTAAGATCCGTACCTGTTAGATGTACGAATTGTAATGCAATTACAATTCGTACTACAAGTATTCGTATTACAAGTACATAAATTCTTAAAATCAAATGACAGCAATGATATTTATTTCTGTATTCGAACAACGCCAACATTGAAAAATGAAAAAAAGCGTAACGAAATGAAGCTCATTTCGATACTGTTTTGGGTTTCATAATGAGTTCATTTCGAACGCAAAATAGAAAAACCATATAATGAGTAAAATAATAAAGATGAAGACATTAATTTCATGATATTTTATTTTTCAAATTACATATATATTATTTCTTTAATGCATTTGCAATAGCCTGCAAAGAATCTGCAATGCATGCCATAGCAGTCGCCATTTTTCCAACATTCTTGTCAATATTCTTTAGTGTATTTAATGTTGCTGTATTTGCTTCTATAAGGCGACTGCTTAATCGCAGTTTTTGAATCTTTGTACGATTCTCTAGTTTTTCTTTTTTTGCTGTGTGCATGCTGGTTGAAGTACCTTTGAATAACCTCTTCTTACATTCTGTCTTTGGTGTGCCATAGTAACATCCTTCCAAAGATAAACTATTACTAGAAGAAGGTACATTATTCCTTAATGTAAATAACTGAGGAATGTTACAGTTATCCTAATGAAGAAAGAAATAAAAATAGATATAATAATTTTTTTTGTTAAATATTACTTTACCTCTACTTGGATTTTGTCTAATGTATCATTAGTGTTTGGTGTTAATGACACTGATTGGCTAGTCTAAAAATTATATAGTTCTTATGACTTTCAATATATTAATTTCACAATAAAATTTACCTGTGAGAAACCTAGTTCTTGCACATTATCTCCATCTATACTTTTTCTGCCTAATATATTCAGCAGCCGCTCTTCACATTTATTTAGAGGAGGTTGCTTCTGTTCACCTCCACCAGTTTTCTCGATTTCTTGTTTCACTTTTGCAGCTTTTGCCTTCACTTTGTATTTCCACTCAGTTACAGCCTAAACAAATAAAATTATTAAAATATTGCAAGAAAAATTCATAATAATATGTATTACTTTTCTCCACTCTTCTATTGTTTTAGTTCCATAGCCAAGACTGTTCAACATTCCCACTAATTTAGACCATAATTTTGTGGCCTCACTTCTCCCATTAGGGTTAGAAAATTTATTTGTTAATGTGCAGGGATTTATTTCAGCAAAATCCAAAAACGCACTCCAATGGTCTTGATTCACCTTCATTTTTGAATAGCTAAAAAACCAAAAATTGGAACTGGACTTTTCAATATAAATTATACGCACAAAATATTTATAAATATTTACAAATAGTTCGTTTAATGTGTATTTATTATTAAAATAACTACAAAATATACAAGACTAAAGTAAAATCGACTTACCTTATATGCCAACGAACATAAAATAAAACAGTCGCCATAAAATTTCAAAAGATGTAAAATACGTAATATTTTCAAATTTGTACAGAAAATTATTATTCATGTTCTTTCTCTTTCTTACACGTGTGTAAAGTTTCATAGCATGTGTTTCTCTGTTCAACGCAACACCGTTTATCCTGTCGCTTTGAAGCGATAGTTTTGTTATACTGGGGGAAGCGAAATTTACAATAGATATACACAAGATATCTTTTTAGATCGTCTCGAGTCGACAATAGATATAGATAGCAGACAGAGTCCCACTACATATAGCTAGTGAAGGATCCGCATTTTTGATTAGGGATTAGGGATCTACATGTTGTGATGTGCGATAAAGCATGTTTTGAATTATTTAAAAATTAAAATTTGAAATAATTCGAAATATGTGGCGCCATCTTCTAGAAAATCGCTGAACCACGGGCATGAACCAAGTTGTGGGTTTGAAACTTAAATTGTGCCATCCCACAGTTTGGACACTGTTGATTAGATGGCGCCACGATTACATTTTCTAAATTAATTTTAGAGGGTAAATTATGAGTTTTACCGCAATTTAAATGGCAGTATCGTCTTTAGGAGGCAAAAGTACGTATGTATACCAAATTAGAAAGAAATCTATTTTTTTTTTCAAATTCGAACTAAGGTTGGAAATTTTCGATTCTCGGTCGGCTTGGAGAACATTCAAATCATAGCGCAGAATTTTTTAAATACTATAGGAAGGATGTGTGAGACATATTAAAAGCACAAGCGTGTAAATTGTACGGTTTTGTAGAAATAAAATCCTGAAAGTCCGATTTGAACGAAATTTGAAGCCGGATAACTCATGAAGGACAATTGGACCCGAATTTTTGATTAGGGATTCGTAATCTACACATTGAGACGAGCAATTTGATGTGCTATAAAGCAAGTTTTTGATTATTTAAAAATTAAATTTTAAATAATTCCAAATATGTAGCGCCATCTTCTAGACGATCGCCGAACTACGGGCATGAACAAAGTCGTGGGTTTGAAACTTAGATTGTGCCTTCCTGCAGTTTGGACACTGCTGGTCAGATGGCGCCACGATTACATTTTCTAAATTAATTTTTAGAGGGTATATTATGAGTTTTACCGCAATTTAAATGGCAGTATCGTCTTTAGGAGGCAAAAGTACGTAAGTATACCAAATTAGAAAGAAATCGATTTTTTTTTTCAAATTCGAACTAAGGTTAACCTAACCCCTTTGGAAATTTTCGATTTTCGGTCGGTTTGGAGAACATATCAAATCATAGCCCAGAATTTTTTAAATACTATAGGAGGGATGTGTGAGTCACATATTAAAAGCACAAGCTCGTAAATTGTACGGTTTTGTAGAAATAAAATCCTGGAAGTCTGATTTGAACGTACTTTGAAGCCGGATAACTCGTGAAGGACAAAAGGACCAGCATTTTTGATTAGGGATTCGTAATCTACACATTGAGACGAGCAATTTGATGTGCCATAAAGCAAGTTTTTGATTATTTAAAAATTAAAATTTGAAATAATTCCAAATATTTGGCGCCATCTTCTAGAAAATCGCCGAACTACGGGCATGAACCAAGTCGTGGGTTTGAAACTTAAATCGGGTTTGAAACTTAAATTGTGCCTTCCCGCAGTTTGGACACTGCTGGTTAGATGGCCCCACGATTACATTTCCTGAATTAATTTTGGAGGGTAAATTATGAGTTTTACCGCAATTTAAATGGCAGTATCGTCTTTAGGAGGCAAAAGTACGTAAGTATACCAAATTAGAAAGAAATCGATTTTTTTTTGGAATTCGAACTAAGGTGGAAATTTTGGAAATTTTCGATTTTCGGTCGGTTTGGAGAACATATCCAATCATAGCGCAGAATTTTTTAAATACTATAGGAAGGTTGTGTGAGTCACATATTAAAAGCACAAGCGCGTAAATTGCACGGTTTTGTAGAAATAAAATCCTGAAAGTCTGATTTGAACGAACTTTGAAGCCGGATAACTCGTGAAGGACAAAAGGACCAGCATTTTTGATTAGGAATTCGGAATCTACACATTGAGACGAGCAATTTGATGTGCTATAAAGCAAGTATTTGATTATTTAAAAATTAAAATTTGAAATAATTCGAAATATGTGGCGCCATCTTCTAGAAAATCGCTGAACCACGGGCATGAACAAAGTCGTGGGTTTGAAACTTAGATTGTGCCTTTCTGCAGTTTGGACACTGCTGGTCAGATGGCGCCACGATTACATTTTCTAAATTAATTTTTAGAGGATATGTTATGAGTTTTACCGCAATTTAAATGGCAGTATCGTCTTTAGGAGGCAAAAGTACGTAAGTATACCAAATTAGAAAGAAATCGATTTTTTTTTTCAAATTCGAACTAAGGTTAACCTATAGTAGTATATATGTTGAGCACTTGTGAAATGATTACACTATTAAACTTAAATAAAACACCTTATATTTATTATTATATTGTGAAATATAAGGTGTTTTATTTAAGTTTAATAAGGTTAACCTAACCCCTTTGGAAATTTTCGATTTTCGGTCGGTTTGGAGAACATATCAAATTATAGCCCAGAATTTAAAAATTAAAATTTTAAATAATTCCAAATATGTGGCGCCATCTTCTAGAAAATCGCTGAACTACGGGCATGAAGCAAGTCGAGGGTTACAATAACAACAAATTTTATTTTTAATTCTTTTAAACTTAGAGGCACTTAGAGTGGAAAAGTTGCTGGAAAACTAAAATATTACCCACTTTAGAGGTTGTTACAGGAAAGTGAAAATGTTCACGATATATCAGCGATATTGTCTCTAAGCAAACTGTCACGAAAAACTAATATAAAATGCCTTTCACTGTCGAACAAAAAATACAAATTGTATTACGATGCGAGGGATAATTCATATAAAAGCGTACAAAATTTATTTATAGCAGCATACGAAAACCATCCGTCTCCCTCTGTGTCAGCTATCTACAATATTGTAAATAGATTTCGTACAGAAGGTTGCGTTAATTAATTAGTTCTTTTTTATAACAATTTTATTTTAGGTACAATTTTGTTTCAGTTCAATGTTAACGCATACATACATCAATTAAAAAAATGGATAATCAAACGGTATGTACTAATAGCGGATGGAATTCCTTAAAGCAAACTTCTACATCCACACTTTCATTCTGCCGTACTAAACACATTAAATACGGACCGAAACTGACTAATGTATCCCCACTATTGTGACTAAACTACGTCTCCAGTCATTAGAGTCACATGTACGTGTAAATATGTATGCGCTAGTGTGTAATACGCCTCACAATTTCCACCGTTACTTCAGTCAATCTGTATATATGCAGAAAACGACCGTTTCAACGTATTTATTAAATCTATGATGTGTTAAAGTAAAAGAAGCAGTTTTTTTTTATGGAAAATATTTACTTGTAAATATTTGTATTACAAAAAATATGGAACTTAAAAAAACAAATAGCAGTCTCTTTTGTCGTATAATATAACTAATAAAATACAATAGATTCACAAAATTACACGTTCTTGATTTTATAATGTGATATTAAGTGGTGTATGCAAAATTATAAATCACGAAAACTGTTCTTAGCACTGGTTATATATTTCAAGAAATAAGAAAGTTAAATTTGGCTTATATACAGCATTTATTGTACCTAAAGTTGCTCCTGTTTGTGAATCTATCATAGGTTTATATGCACATACTAATATTTTGATGTTTTTGACTTGTATACACTATCAAAACGAAACTAACAAATAATAATACATTACACTATACTTAAATACATAATGTTACATGTTAAACATAGTTTGATCGAATTTACCGGTTACAATGCTATACAATTTCCAAATTAAATGTAAATCTTCGAGAATATACAATAATAAACGAAATTAAAATATTACTTCCATAATGACTATTATAAATATTTTCGTCTTCAACATTTATATCATATTTATTTATAATTTAATTATAAGTGTATCAGAAAAAGTTGTAAAAGCTTTAAATGTAAATTTTAAGAAATAAGACGGATTTGATTTGAAAGATTAGTAAATTGTTTAATAGTAGACATATATAGTACTAATTCTTTTGGTCATTGTTTGAATTATGGACAATATTTGGATAAATTGTTTGAAAAGTATGTAGTTTCATGATTGCAATAGTTGTCAGATTAACAACGTTTTAAAACCCTTTTTTTAATTAAATAATTAATAAGTTTGTAATGTTTTGATTTGTAACACTAGTTAAGATTCGTATTAAATAATATACTAGCGAAAGATTATTTTTTACAAAAAAAAGGATTTCAAAGTTCAAGCCAAAACAATAGAAAATCTAGTGCGATCGTTCAAGAAAGTAGAAGTGTCAGTAAAGAAGAAATAACTAATGATAAGTATACGAAACTGCAGACGGATTAATTATAAAAATCAACACAAAATATGGAAAACATTAAGTGGACGGAACCAATATGTTAAGAAAAAAATAGAAGTACCAAAACTAAGTAAAAAATACAATCAATGGGAGATAGCAATGAACAATGGAATAGGGAACTTTGTTAGAATTATAGGAACAAGAGCGATATATAGAAGATGGGAAAGGAAGTTTGTTATAGTCAAAAGTCAAATATGGATCTGACGATGAAATATAATCAGCTGTTCATGACTAAGCTTTGTACACAAAGACCAAAGTACTTAGAGCACGTTACCAGGTTACCAAATGAAAAGCCGACAGATCAAATGTTAAATAAACAATCGATAAGTACTTAAAAGAGATCAATTGCGATCACACATCACAAGGAAGGTTATCCTAGAAAGAAGCAAATGTGGAAACGTACAAATTTTATCGAAAATCATGATCTCGAATCACAATGCTAATTGAAGGTTTAGAAATTGAATTAAGTAAATACAATTGCTCAATTTGCCATCTACGTTAGTGTAATATAACGCTGTTTAGAATAAACCAATTTTCACACAAATTCCACAAATTGTTTCCTCGTCAAAAACACCAGATTGGCCTTTGATAAAAACCAAATTTGAGACTTTCAGATGAAAGAATTTTTATGGGACGAATCAAGTATGACCCTCGCTATAAACTACGAAGATGCTTCATTTATAAGTCGTGGTTGTTTTTGAATAGTAAAAACGTGGGATTTTAAAATTAACAAGACTTTGCGAAAAGAGGATTACATGGCTCGATCTTAATTTCTTAGGGCCTGGAGTTGATGATCTCTGCGTTTAGAACGACCCCAAACACACACAGTGATTACAGTGATCTGTAAAAATTGTTTAAGCACCCAAGCAGAAGTTAATATCTTACAAATAATGCCGTATTCACCTTGAGGTTTAGCTGAACAATTTTGGCAGTGTCTTCAATCTGTATAAAATATTACAATCGGAAGTTTTTGAAAACTAACAAGCCGTAAGTATTGCAAGCCTCATTGAAAGCAAAAATATATTTCTAGGTGGAAATGGAAGGAAAATAAAATCAATTTACAATTATAAAACTTCTGCGAGCAATAGTATGTAATACCAGTAGTATTATGACAGAAATAAGTAAATTGAAATTTGTTTGAAGGCAACTATAACCTACCGTCCTCTATAGAATAAATCCTACCGCTCATAATATTTGTACAATTCTCTCTTGATGTTAAATTGCACGTAGTTTCTTATCACATATGAAACATCAGAATTTATAAATATCACAATGCATTTATTCAATTCAACACAACACTCTAATTTCGCTAGTATATTGTAGTATAAACTATTATTAAATCAATAATATTGTATATTTGAAATCGTATTGTAAAATTCTTTTAAAAAAATATTAATTTCCCTTCATGTTCGCACATATAAATGTTACATTTTTAAGTAATTCAATCCCTTTTACAATAAAACTAGTGCTCCAATTACAAAGTTATTCATCATAATTTAAATTTTCGATTATTAGATATGGGTTTTTATTCAATATTTCATGAACTGTACTAAAGAAAATTATAAAGGACAAACAACATGAATTAATATAAGAACAAAAAGCAGGATTATTTAATAATTTTAACCGTGGTCATTTTAAATTTAGTTATCACAACGAATGTATAGCATCTCCCTGTATTAAATTAATAATAGGCCATAAGAGATTTTGATTTGCCTTTATTATACCAACATATTAGCGTTCAAAGCTTTATCATTATAAACAGTAGCTCCGTAGATATAGTAAAGTGGCTTCTATGGAGGTCTAAAAAACGCCATTCAAGGTAATTTTGGCTCTTGTGACATGATATAGCGAGCATATTCACCGAATGCGTAAAATTCAAACACTTTTAGTCTTGCTGATCATTACCTTGTTAGCTAGCTGTTCTACTTAGCCTAAAATACAGTAACACTCCGCTTTACGCGAACCCGTTATGCGCGGTTTCGCTTTAACGCAAATTTCAAATTTCGCGTTAAAATGCCTCGTATTACGCGAATTGCTTTCTTAAGAATATGTATGTATGTATGTATGTATGTACATAATGTAGTCATTGACTTCTCTTTGGTCGCGGGAATGCCCGCTTTCTCTAACCATTCTGATTGAAGAATTGGGGATTCCCTATCCTACGACTTTGTTCTACGGGGATTCCCTCGTTTGTTCTATATGTTTATCTCGGCGGGCAGTCGTGTTTTAACGTTTGGTATATACATAATTTAACGCTACGTTAAAAATGCCACCTATGAAGAAAAAAGAGCGTAAAAGCATAACTTTGGAATTGAAGATGAAGGTGTTAAGAAGAATGGAAAATGGAGGCAAAGCAACAATTGTTGGCAGAGATTTTTGACTCGCAGAATCGACTGTGAGAACGATTTTTAAAAATCGGGAAAAAATTAAACTTTCCAGCGAAAGTTCAACACCTATAAGTGCAACAAAACTTTCTCGTTCGAGATTCTCTATCCTAGAAAGAATGGAGAAGTTGCTGGCAGCCTGGATCGAAGATTTAAATAAGAAGAACACACCACTGAGTCAAGATCTCATATGCACAAAAGCAAAATCTTTGTATGAGATGCTAAAGAAGAAGGTGAAAGGTGTTCCACTCCGACTTTTGCTGCCAGCAGAGGCTGGTTTCATCGGTTCAAGCAGCGTTCCTATCTTCACAATATACACATAACAGGTAAGGCCGCCAGCGCGGACACTCAAGCTGCAGCTGAGTTTCCAGAGTTCGTAGCACGAGAAAAAATTCCTGCTCGTCTCATCTTCAATGTTGATGAGACCGGGCTTTATTGGAAAAGAATGCCATCTCGAACATTCATTTCTAAAGAGGAACGTCAAGCCAGCGGTTTCAAAGCTGCGAAAGATCGACTAACACTTCTGCTGGATGGTAATGCCACTGGTGATTTCAAACTGAAACCTTTACTGGTGTACCGTTCAGAAACACCCCGTGCAATTCGAGGTACAGACAAGACAAGCCTACCAGTCGTGTGGTGGTCCAACAGAAAGGCGTGGGTTACACGGGAAGTTTTTCAAGATTGGTATTCTAATAGTTTTTGCCCGTCAGTCAAATCCTACTGTGACAGAAATGGGCTTGAACGTAAAGTTATATTACTCTTAGACAATGCCCCAGGACATCCAACCTCACTTGATACGCCGAGAGACTTAAAAGTGTACGTGAAGTTCCTTCCACCAAACACTACGTCAATATTACAACCTATGGACCAGGGAGCAATAGCAAACTTCAAAGCTTATTACCATCGCCGCACTTTTAGCCAACTAATTCATGAGACTGACGGGGAAGGAAGACAGTCTATGCGAGAGTGGTGGAAGTCATACAACATCATGAAGGCTATTCACAACATAGACGAGGCTTGGAACGAAGTTAAAAAGAGTTGTATGAACGAGGTGTGGCGTAATCTTTGGCCAGATGTAGTGGAAGCACCTAGAAGAATTGTCCAGATGCAGAGACAAGTGCTTGAAGACATTGCTGCAATGATTGAGGAGTCTGAACTTGAAGATGTCGCGGTAGAAGATCTCGAACAACTTGTAGCACCGTACGACGAACCTCTCAGCAATGAAGATCTGATCGAGTCCCAGAATAATCCCATTAACGATGAGGAAGAACAAGTAGAAGAGAGAGTTTTATCTTCAAGCGGAATACAAAATGCTCTTTCAAAAATTTATTCAGGTTTGGACATATTGCAGAGTATAGGCAGTGATGATGACCGTGTTTTCACCGTGTGTTAAACAATTAAAAACTGTGTTGGGTGTTATGAACGTATTTTACAAGAACGTAAATGAAACGCTACCCAAAAGACAATAGATGTATTTTTCCGCAAAAAAACGTAATACTGCATAAAGTGTGATTGATTCAAATGATTTGTATTTTTTTGTATTAACTTTTGACTATGTTTAATCGTAAACTCCGATATACGCGAATTTCTCTTAACGCGATTTTTTGCGAAACGTATTCCTCGCGTAAAGCGGGGTATTACTGTGTACGGAATTTATTTAAAATATATTTTTTTAAAATTTATCCTATTATTAATAGAATTTGGTTGGAATATGCGGTATATTTAAAGACAAACCGCCCCCTGCGCTCGCAAAAAAAAAAAAACGAAAATATTAATTTAATAAATAAATCTGCTTTTAATTATTTTTGAAATAATTATGGAAGATTTATATAAGATATATACATATATAAACTATTATAATTATTATATTTTAACATCATAAACACATATAATATACCAGAGATTTAAATTGACTAACCAGAATATCTCGAAAACAAAACTTGTTTAATACTTATTGTTAGTGCTATTTTTAAATCATTTCTCCAATTTTAACACGTTTATACATGCTATTTTGTACCTTTTGCAACTTATAACATTTTATTTTTCTTATAATCTTTTAACTTACTTATTAACACCAATCTTCTAATCATTAATTTTTGTATAATGAAATAATTATGGAAGAATTATATAAGATATAAACGAGGGCGACCTGAAATGTTTCCGAAATCGACAAGAGATGGCGCACGAAGGTTGAAGTGGATTCATTGGTCGGCAAGGGCAGCCTTTTTTATGGCAACTGTCAAAATTTAAGACGTCTACTGTCAATAGTTGTTGTTTAAGAGTGTTTTGTGTAGCAAGTCAGGCGGTTTCCGCAAAAATTCGTGCAGTGATAAAACACTTCTGGATGGCTGGGAAAACGGCCACGGAAATTCGAAATATTTTGCTAGAGGTTTGTGGCGGATCTACTCCATCATTTTCGACCATTAGCTTCTGGGTGAGGGAGTTCAAACGTGGCCGTACAACCACAAGTGACGAACCACGCAGTGGACGCCCAAAAACCGCTACCAACGATGAAATGGTCGACAAGATTCATGATGTCGTGTTAGCCGATCGCCGATTGAAGCTGAAAGAGATAGCAGAGACAACAGGCATTTCAGAAGAACGTGTTGGCCATATCCTACACGAAATTTTGGGTATGAAAAAGCTTTCGGCGCGATGGCTACCGCGTTTGCTCACACCGAGGCAAAAACGAAATCGGGTGACCGTTTCGGAGGAGTGTCTGGCCAGGATCCAACGCAATCCAAGGGATTTCTTCATGCGTTTCGTATCCGTGGATGGGACTTTGATGACTTGGACATACCGGAGACCAAGGAACAGTCGAAGCTGTGGACTTTTCCGGACGAATCGGCTCCGAAGAAAGCAAAGCCCGTTCCATCGGCCAGAAAGGTCATGGCGACCATTTTTTGGGATTCCCAAGGTGTGATCCTGATCGACTATCTGCAGAAGGGAAGGACGATCACAGGGCAATACTACAGCGATTTATTGACCCGATTCGATGCAGTATTGAAGGAGAAACGGCCTCGTTTGCAGCGGAAAAAAGTGCTTTTCCACCACGACAATGCACCGGCCCATTCATTCCGCATCGCCGTGTCCAAATTGCATGAGTTGCGCTACGAATTAGTCTCTCATCCTCCATATTCACCGGACCTAGCCCCCAGCGACTTTTTCCTATTTCCAAACCTGAAAAAATCGCTGGGAGGAAAGGGATTTGCCTCAAATCAAGAGGTCATCGCCGCTATGGATGGCTATTTTGCAGACCTCGGAATATCCTACTTTTCGACGGCTTGAAGAGACTGGAGCACCGTTTGAAAAAGTGTATTGATCTTCGGGGAGACTACATCGAAAAATAAAAAAATTGGTGTTTTTTTATTTTTCGATGTAGTCTCCCCGAAGATCAATACACTTTTTCAAACGGTGCTCCAGTCTCTTCAAGCCGTCGAAAAGTAGGATATTCCGAGGTCTGCAAAATAGCCATCCATAGCGGCGATGACCTCTTGATTTGAGGCAAATCCCTTCGGGGAGACTACATCGAAAAATAAAAAAACACCAATACCGTGTTTTTCTTGTCGATTCCGGAAACATTTCAGGTCGCCCTCGTACATCTACATAAACTATTATAATTATTATAGTTTAACATCATGGACATATAATATACCAGGGATTTAAATTGACTAACCAGAAAATCTCGATAACAAATTCCACGGTAATTTTTAGTATATTTCATATTTTGAAGTTGGCTATTATGTTAAATGTCGTCAAAACTTTAGTGGTGAAGTTGGCTATTATGTTAAATGTTGTCCAAACTTGTGGCAACTCGTTATTTATATGTTTGGTTCCTGTTGTATTCCTTAGTTTTGTCTACGTTTATTTTCACTATTTGTTTTGCTTTTATATCAAAAACTATCCTTATAAGAACTAAAATTTTCTATTTTTCCTTATTCAGATAAGTTTAATAAAAAGCTTAAATCAATACAATTTAAATAATTGCTGCTATTTTTAAAGCATTGTAGGAGCTTTTAGGGACACGTTTTTATGTGCTTTTAGAATAAAACAAACCTTTTATTCTAAACGCATATTATCGTAGTGCGAGCAACGAATGGTTATATTCATTACAATCCCACATCTGAACACTATTCTGACCAGATTGCTTCAACGAAGGTGGTTTCACAACATTGACATAGGATTGTGTATCGTTTTGAACATAAAAATAGTACTTAAAAATCAAATCCAGTGGACGACCAACAGAATATGCTTGATGATATTAGACAACGGATTGAGGCAAGCCGTAACAAATCAATTCGAAACTTAAATGCATTTAAATTTTATTACTTTTATTTCATTCTCTTTTTAGGTTTATCTTATAATACTACTAGTATATTTAGGTGGTTCTAGTTAGGGGAGTTCCACTGTATTTCTATATCATTGTAAATATCATTCTCTGTCAATAAATTATAATTATTGTGCTTTTTATTTCGTAATGTAGACACGCTACTGACGGAAACTAATAGAAACAGATACTATGGCGGTAAATTCGAACTCAGACAAAAATCACACTGTAAATGAATCCACTTTTGATTGCAAAACAATATCTTAATCTCCAATATTGTCGAGTTGCAATAAACTTTTTGTGAAATTATACCAAGTGTTTATTTCTTACGTTAATTATTTCCTGTTTTATCAATTCAATACAAATTAAGGACATATACCTATACATCGGTTTAAGTACTTCAAACATTGCTTGCAAATTTTTTTTTCAGATTTTTTAACGATTATAAATAATATGAAAGTATGTCATTTTAAAATAAAAAATATAATAGTTATTGTACACTTATCAAACTCTTATTCTACAAAAATATTTAAACAGCAATAATAGGTTAGTTTATATTATTAATTATTATATCTATTTATTATTCTTTTGTTTTCTTTACATAGATAAATTACCTAGACGTAAATTATAATTATTAAATTCGTCAAAACGAAATATACTGGTGTTTTTTAAAATTATTATTATTATTACAATATAGGGTTATTCAAACGCTAAATAGATGTAACCAGAAGGATGACGAATTCAAAAAAAGAAAGTGTAGCTTAGTTAACGTTTTAGTAATAAGATTTCAATAATTTAGTTGATCAGTATATATTTGATAAAACGGTTTATACATACTTGGTTAGCAAGCTAGAGAATTGAGATGTGATATTTAGCTTGTTTCTGAGTGGGTTGAAAGGTATCAAGGTTCTTCTGAATTTGGCAGTTAATTTGAATAAAGTGATTCGAATATTAAAAGTATATATGATTTAATAATTCATGAAACAAATGTTACTATAACAACTTTATCAAAAATACTTTGTCTTTAAAATTGATGTAATTTTTATTACTAAATATGAATAAACAAAATACAAGCAGTAAAGCAAGAAAGGTAGGGATTTGATACACACATATTATAATAGACAATATTTATGAGAAGGTAAATATTTAATTTAATCCCATTATTTTATTCGCCTTGTTTATGTTTAAATAATCGACATTGACATAAACATATATATGTGCATGTAGAAAAGAATTTATTTTTTTAGATACAAACGTGACGTGAGAAACAGATTATAAAATAAATCTGTTATTATGAATATTTTAATTTCAGAATATATATGTATATTCTGTTTTGTTTAGTTTTTTTTTTTTCATTTTCACACTGAATCAAAATCGATATATCTTTCTTAGAACAAAAACTCATGAATAAGAATGTTAAATAATGGCGTTTTTTATTGAAAATTGTTTCTAATGTATGGCTGCACAGCTGTTGATGTAGATTATCTAAATTTACAACTGAAACTTGAAAAAATCTAGTTCAACTTCTTTAAATTTTGTCACATGAATAATGGAATGGAATTTTTTGTTCAAATAATCTGATTTATGCATATTAATTCAACATTGAAGATGTAATCTTATGTATTTGACATTAATAATATAAAAAATTGAATACAAAATTAAAAGTAAATGATTTTAATAAAACAATTTAGGTTGGAACATATAAATTATGCAAATTATGCATAATATTCAAAAATTAGTAATTGTATAATTAAAGGAATGCGATAAATACAAACATAATCTTATATAAAATTATATAGGCCGAAGAAGCAAAGTTTGTTATGTCGAATGAATATTGTGGATATTGTTTTTTCAATAATGTTGCAATGGATTTAATAAAGTGATAATACATCTAGCTGTTTAATAAAAGTAAGCACTTAAGAAGCAAAGGTACATTTACATACATCACAAATAGCAATTCAAGACACATAAATACAATATGGGGATTTATATTCAAATATATTTAACACAATATGATTTAAAATCCCAGTCGGCCTTAGTAAGAAGTATGTAAGTTTCTGGTACATACAGTACCATCGCAAAGTTTGGACACAGCTATCAATTTCGCAGGAAAATTTAATTTATAATTAGCGTGTTGCACATAATAAATTTTAACATTAAATATATAGAATCTAGATTCCTGGACAGGCTATTTTAAATTTATTTGTTGAATTATTATCAGAAACAAGAACCATCACTATGCAAGTGTTCAGTAACTCTAATGCAATAGTGTTTAGTGTTAATGAGCGACGTTTAGCGCTCTAGCGAGTATCGTTCATGGAAAAATCTCTTCACAGCAGTTTGTTGTGCGGTTGCCAGTTTTTGAGCAATCGGTCCGTAATTTTTCGAGTTAAATGGCGTTACGGTAGCAGTGAACTCACGTGTTGAATCCATTTCTCGAACTAGAACTTCAAATGCGAGAGATAGACATGAGAAATATTTATTTCTAACAGGATAGTGCCACAGTGCACACTGCCCAAAACATCGAAGGCAGTTGTGAGAAACATGTTTCCTGGTCAGCTGATTTCGCGTTTTGGTGACGTACCGTGACCGAATATGTTCTCCTGTGGGGATATGTGACCAGAACTTCAAATGCGACGAATAGACATGAGAAATGTTTATTTCCAACAAGCTGGTGCCACAGTGCACACTCATGTGAGAAGAAACATGTTTCCTGGCCAGCTGATTTCGCGTTTTGGTGACGTACCGTGACCGAATATGTTCTCCTGTGGGGAAATGTGACCAGAACTTCAAATGCGAGGAATAGACATGAGAAATATTTATATCCAACAAGCTGGTGCCACAGCGCACACTCATGTGAGAAACATGTTTCCTGGCCAGCTGATTTTACGTTTTGGTGACGTACCCTGGCCGCCAGGGTCACCGAATTTGTCCTCTGCGACTATTTCCTGTGGGGATAGGTGACCAGAACTCCAAACGCGAGGAATAAACATGAGAAATGTTTATTTCCAACAGGCTGGTGCCACAGTGCACACTCATATGCGAAACATGTTTCCTGGCCAGCTGATTTTACGTTTTGGTGACGTACCCTGGCCGCCAGGGTCACCGAATTTGTCCTCTGTTACTATTTCTTGTGGGGATAGGTGCCCAGAACTTCAAATGCGAGGAATAGATATAACAAATGTTTATTTCCAACAATATGGTACAACAGTGTACACTCATGTGAGAAACATGTTTCCTGGACAGCTGATTTTACGTTTTGGTGACGTACCCTGGCCACCAAGGTCACAGAATTTGTCCTCCTGATTATTTCGTGTGGGGATATGTTATCAGAACTTTAAATGCGAGGAAGGACAGGAGAAATGTTTATTTCCAACAGGATGGTACCACAGTGCACACTTATGTGAGAAAAACGTTTTGATCATGTACCGTAGCCGCCAAGATCGCTGAATTTGTCCTCCTTAGGGGATATGTGAAAGAACGTGTCTATGCTCACAAACTCCGTAATTTAATAGATTTAAAAGATGCAATTACAAAATAGGTGCATTTGATCGACACATGTTGATCCGAGTTGAGGATTATTTACGAAGGAGAGTGGAAACCTGCATTCAATAGGATGGCCACTACATGAGTGACATAATTTTCAAAAAATGACTATGTTTAATTAAACGGTATGTTCTGACCTTTCTTTGTGCAACAATAAGATAATATAATTTTGTAAATTAACTTTGTACTGCTCATTTATGAACTGTCGGTTTCCCTAAGTCTAAATAACTGAAAGAAAGGCTTCAAAGCTACGACCAACATTTTATATTACACATTTCGATAAATTTTTTGGAATATCAATAAAATACCAGTGTTTAAAATAATTTTCTTTACTATATTTTTGAGAATAACACACGAATAAGGTATGATTCTAACAAAATATTGCATTAGAATTTTAAAGGGCTTCTACAAAAGTTTTACATCGTTGGTGGTTTGAAATATGTACCTGGAATTTTAAACAATATTGTGACAAGAACATAGGAATCTTTATATATTCTTAACAGCCTCTGATTAAATTTTATTTAGGATGAACAAGTTATTACAAAACATTTATCTTAAAACAACAGATATTTTATCCTTGGTATTACGGATAAAAGAAACACGACCAATAAATGATAGGTGCATACACATATTAACGTTCTGCTTTTATACATCTTTATACTCTTAATCTTTCTTCTTAAGGAATACATTTTATATTATTGTCATTGTCACAAAACCGAAAGAAAATGCAAGCAATAATTGCATAATAAACATGTCAGTATATGTTCTTAATTTGTATTATATTGGTATAAAAGTCCTATAGATTTCTATGAACAACTGCGCTTGTAACAGATTTCAATTATTGTTGCACGTGAAATAATGTAGCAACTTTTTTCATTAATTGATGTAGCAGACACTTCTTGGTGAAACATTTTTAATTAACAAATTATTATAAAAACACACTTGGCTATTTCACAATTTTTTATTAGATCTATGTCTAACATATGTTTCGGCTGTTATGCCATTGTCAAAGAGTATCTTAAAACTAACTTACAATACGTGTCCTTTTAACTTTTATACCTATATTTTAGTGCTAGGGTGCTGGTTGGGACATATTTACAATCACGTCTATTATGGGAGTGTTAACAAATTCTAACTGTGTATTCGTAATTATTCTATTTTGTTTTTGTGATTTTTTAATTTCTAGTATTTCTAATAAATCTAGTCTTCTACTTTTTATTACGTTATGTAACACGGTGGAGCTATTCATATCGGGCAAATGGTTTTGTTCGATACAGTGTGTCGAAAAACCTGTGTTTTTATTACTATACTTTATATCTCTTACGTGTTCGGATATGCGTTTTTTAATGGATCTTCCACTTTGCCCTATATATATAGCTTCACAGTCATTACATTTTATTGTGTATACTCCTGATTTTTCTATATTTTCTATTTTATCTTTGTTATTATTTAACATTGTACCTAATTTTGTTTTATTGCTACATATGATGTGAATATCAATAAAACAAAATTAGGTACAATGTTAAATAATAACAAAGATAAAATAGAAAATATAGAAAAATCAGGAGTATACACAATAAAATGTAATGACTGTGAAGCTATATATATAGGGCAAAGTGGAAGATCCATTAAAAAACGCATATCCGAACACGTAAGAGATATAAAGTATAGTAATAAAAACACAGGTTTTTCGACACACTGTATCGAACAAAACCATTTGCCCGATATGAATAGCTCCACCGTGTTACATAACGTAATAAAAAGTAGAAGACTAGATTTATTAGAAATACTAGAAATTAAAAAATCACAAAAACAAAATAGAATAATTACGAATACACAGTTAGAATTTGTTAACACTCCCATAATAGACGTGATTGTAAATATGTCCCAACCAGCACCCTAGCACTAAAATATAGGTATAAAAGTTAAAAGGACACGTATTGTAAGTTAGTTTTAAGATACTCTTTGACAATGGCATAACAGCCGAAACATATGTTAGACATAGATCTAATAAAAAATTGTGAAATAGCCAAGTGTGTTTTTATAATAATTTGTTAATGTAGCAACATAATTTAACTCTACAAAAAAATCGTTATGCATTTATGTATATGTATTGATTGTATGTTGGAAAGCTAACTGCTATTAAAATTCCATCATAATTCGGGGATTTCCCACACAATTTAAACTGGCAGCGTATTTAAAATGAGACTTTTAATTTTGTAATTTATTTCAATACTTCAGTAAAATATTATGTTCATTTAGATGTAGTATAAATATCTAATGCATCTCTACCTGAATAAAAAATAGGTCTGCAAAAACTATTGTGCAGCTTGCGTTCATCAGATAATTAATTCGTTCACTTGTTCACTTTGCAAACATGTTTTATAATTAAAAGTAGAACACAAAAATCGAAGTTTAAAATTAGGGATATCCAAGAAAACCAATGGATTAAGTATATGACGCAATATAATTAATTTATATGATAGAATAAGAGAATAAATGGGAATAGACATATGGAAATTAGACCCCAATAGGTACGACAATTAAGCAAAAAAAAAAAACGCACAAAATGCTATAGACTTATCTATTGATACTTGCATCATATAGAAACTCTTAATAGCAGGGTAATTGCAATTCTACACATATATCAATATAGACTGGTGCTATTTTGAAGTAGACCTTAATAGACTTGACCCAAAAAAGCAATGAAAAACACAGCATACTCGAATATTCGTTACGCTCATCTAAGCAAAGTGGAAGATACCATTATAATAAATTTAATATTCTTTAACAAAAGTCACAGAATAGTTACAGAAAATATCTGTTCAAATCCTGAAATGGACCTCAGAATCTTTAGACCCCAATCTAAGATTCAATAATAGAGTGATTGTAAAGATAAAAGGGATAAAAGGGCAAAAAATGGTTACAGAAAATATTGGTTCAAATCCTGAAATAGCTCTCAGAATCTATAGATCCCAATCTAAGATTCTATAATAGAGCGATTATAAATATTAAAGCTAAAAAGTAAAAAAATGGTTATAGAAAATATCGGTGCTAATTCTGAAATGCCCCCAGAATCTTTAAGCTCCAATCTAAGATTCTATAATAGAACGATTTTAAAGATTAAAATTAAAAAATCAAAAAATTATTACAGAAAATATCGGTTCAAATCCTGAAATGCCAATCTAAGATTATATAATAGAGCAATTTTAAAGATTCAAATTAAAAAGTCAAAAAATGGTTATAGAAAATATCGGTTCAAATCCTGAAATAGCTCTCAGAATCTATAGACCCCAATCTAAGATTCTATAATAGAGCAGAGCGATTATAAAGATTAAAGCTAAAAGGTAAAAAATGGTTATAGAAAATATCGGTACAAATCCTGAAATGCCCCCCAGAATCTTTAGGCTCCAATCTAAGATTCTATAATAGAACAATTTTAAAGATTAAAGCTAAAAAGTCAAAAAATGGTTATAGAAAATATCGGTACAAATCTTGAAATTCTCCCCAAAATCTTTAGGTTCCAATCGAAGATTCTATAATAGAACGATTTAAAAGATTAAAGCTAGAATGTCAAAAAATTGTTACAGAAAATATCGGTTCAAATCCTGAAATGGCCCCATCAACCTAAGATTCTATAATAGAGCGATTCTAAAGATTAAAGCTAAAAAGTAAAAAAATGGTTACAGAAAATATTGGTTCAAATCCTGAAATGGCCCCCACAATTTTTAGACCCCAATCTAAGATTTTATAATAGAGCGATTTTAAAGATTAAAGCTAAAAAGTCAAAAAATGGTTCTAGAAAATATAGGTACAAATCCTGAAATGTCCCCCAAAATCTTTAGGCTCCAATCTAAGATTCTATAATAGAACGGTTTTAAAGATGAAAGCTGAAAAGTAAAAAAAAATGGTTACGGAAAATATCGGTTCAAATCCTGAAATGGCCCCCAGAATCTTTAGACCCCAATCTAAGATTCTATAATAGAAGTATTTTAAAGATTAAAGCTAAAAAGTCAAAAAATGGTTATAGAAAATATCGGTACAAATCCTGAAATGCCTCCCAGAATCTTTAGGCTCTAATCTAAGATTCTATAATAGAACGATTTTAAAGATTAAAGCTAAAATGTCAAAGAGTCATTACAGAAAATATCGGTTCAAATCTTGAAATCCAGAATCTTTAGATCTCAATCTAACATTCTATAATATAATGATTCTAAAGATAAAACCAAGACGGCAAAGAATGGTTATAGAAAATATTGGTTCAAATCCTGAAATGACGGCCAAAATCTTTTGACCCAAATCTAAAATTCCACAACTTAATAATTCTAAAGATATAAGCCAAAAAGGCACAGAATGGTTACAGAAAATATCGATTAAAAGCCTAAAATGGTCGCTAGAATCTTTTGATCCCAATCTAACATTCTATAACTTAATGATTCTAAAGATAAAAGCCAAAAAGGCAAAGAATGGTTACAGAAGATATCGGTTCAAATCCAGAAATGGCCCCAAGAATCTTTAGATCTGAATCTAACATTCTATAATATAATGACTCTAAAGATAAAAGCCAAAAAGTCGAAGAATAGTTACAGAAAATAACAGTTCAAGTTCTGAAACGGTCCCAAGAATCGTCAAACCTCAATCAAATTAAGAATTTATAGCGAGGAGTAATACAATTGCTAAGGAAACACCAACCACAAAATAGTAATTATGGGAACAGTCTGAATGATGTACAGTTTTGACTAACAATGACTGTACAATTCACCGAATCTATTACTTTTTTTGGTTATACAATTAGAATATTGCTTCTTCTATTATATATCAAAGCTACAATTTATTTTATTTGATCAACAGTATTTATAATATAATTCATTTAAACTAGAGATGGTGACGTTCTCCTTTCTTTGTACCACTCTATTCAGACTGCTATTCCTTCCCACACCAATTGTATTTGGTAATTACTTCAAAATTTAAAAAAATCTAATGAGTTTGAAGTTAGTTTTTATATTGACACGTATCTTTTAGATGAAACTGTACCATTTAAAACGAGAGAAACTATCAAAAACTTGAGAAACTCCACAATCTTTGTTACTCCAAACTCCAAATTTTTGCGCTTTTAAAATATCTCGGAAAGGCACCACCTAAATTTCGCTAAGATATTTCTTAATAATGTTCAAAACCAATTAACTTTTCGTTATTCGCAATACGTTGAATAGAAAGAAATAATCTAGTCTTTGGAAGTGATTAAGGAACACATAATTTGCGCGCTTCAAATCTCGCTTAGTTGCAACATTTCCCAACACTCCTTCATATAAGCAAGACACAATATTAGATTGTAGATCAACTTCATTACTTAATTTTGTAAGTTGACGAATTTGAAAAATATGTTCATTAGTCAAGTTGTTAGTCAAGAATCAACTTTAGATAAACACATTGGCATGTCAAGTATTTTTTGAAATAATATGTATAAAGCAAAAAAAAGAGAATTAATTTTAAAATGCCTTTGACAAATAAGAGTGTTTCTCCCCTCCTCTTTTTGCCAGAAATATTTTATTTAAAAACACGCTTTCGAGATATTCAATTGTACCAACTCAAATGCCTCATCGGGTATATAAATATTTATTCAACATATTCATTTTTTCCTGATAGAACATGAGTATTTTTAGTTCAAATTTAACAGCGAAGAACGCATTTAATAATTAGCAAATGCTATAATTACATTTCAATTTACACCCTGTAAATTCCCTGATACAACATTTATCCTTATATATTTGTTTTATTAAATTGTTTAGACGAAATGGGCAGTACGTGAAACATAAATTCCATGTTCTATCATATATACATATATCACAAAATCCACTAAATCATAAATAATCGGTATATATTCATAAGAAATTAAGTTGAATTGTAAGAAAAAATTTCAGAATCCTTTTCAATACAAATAATGTTTTAAGAAGATTTAAAAGTTATCACAACCCGAAAGGTACAATACATGTGACAATTAAGCGTTTTGTATGTTTATTAATTCAAGTTAAAATATGATGTTTGAAATCGACACCATGTACAGACCTTCCCAAGCTCTGTTTATTATATATACAATTTAAGGATATGCAGTTTTTATGCACTTTTCTTTGTTTTTACAGTAATGAATTGAATTTTATTACAATCGAATCTATTAATATTGAATACGCGTATTTAGACAGTAATTACTAAAGTATATTTAGACAGCGTGGATGGGAGGCGAGCGAAGCTGGTGCGGATGTCTCCGTCAGTCTACGCCGTCACTGTTCCGATGGATACTGCCTAAATATGCCCGCTTTAGTAATTACTGTTATAGTAATTACTGTTATATATTCAACACAATATGAAATTTATTAAAATATCTGGAATGTTTTTGAAGTTTTATCAACATAAATCTTGTTCAATTGATTCAGCTCTTGTAATTTAGGATTATATTATGTCATCTATCCTTCACAACGTTGTCAGAGTATGTATGAGTCTATATTATATATATATAAGAGTTTCATTCGAGTAACATAGCACCAGCGATTTTGTTACTCGCCACCGGACACTGCACTGAACGGTGTTCTGACGGCGACTGACAAAATATATATACGCGCTAAGACGAGCTGTCGGTGGGATGTTACTCGAATCTCTTTCATTACGTATCACAACTGTCATTAATTAGTGTTGGTTTTTTAATGCTATTTTCTGCGCATTTAAATTGATCAATTATAACCTGAAACGCATTAAATGGAAATATATAAATTAAACTTAGCAACGCTGTGTGACCAGATTATGACGTGCCATATTTGTAATCGTACATACACTATACTTGACGAAGATCCATAATTCATGATCGAAATAAAAGTAATTGTTAAATTTTCACTTAATATATCGGGTGTCAATTAATTTTTGATATCGCCATTTTGAATGAACAGTGATTTTAGTAGGGAAATTTTTTTTTAGTAACTTATTTATCATTATATTTATCAGTGACGCCTCGTTGTTTGGTTATTGTAGTTTTGCGTTATAAATTACCAATGTTTTTAATTATTTAACGGTACCAGTTCTTTTAATAACTCACTGATAGCATTTAGTGGTTAAAAGCGTAAGTTTAACAGTTATTTCACGATTTAATGCGTTGATTAATGTTATTTTTATTAAGTTAGGTTTACGCATATGGTATCTACACATGAACAAGAAGAATTTATTGTAACAGTTCACTCCCGGAATGCCACAAGCAACCAGGAGAGTTTTTCGATTTATAGTCTTAATTCCTGTATTCGAGAATTTCAGAGAATCAAAATTTTCGTCATGTAAATGTTGACCGTCAATATTTCACAAACATTATTATTAAAGAGGATATCTACAGGTCCTCCAAAGGTGTCAACTAAAGTTGTTGTAGAATCCTACGAAATCATTAAGATGTCCCTAATGTGATGTCATTATCTGCGCAAACAGGTAGAAATTATCGATTTTCTTATTTATTTATAAAAATTATAATATTGTAGGACTTTCTCTTGGAACTGTTCATAAGGCATTAAAGAAGGAACATCATATACCAGGTGTAGAATGGATTTTCGTACATAGGGATTTTACATGCAGAACTAATAATTTGCGAATATTCCCCCCCCTAATTATTTTATAGGAAAATGTTTAACACAAAAGTTGTGGACAAAAAAAAAATTTATCTAAATTCTTTGTTATTTATTTTCTAACACCTTCTGGACCTGCTAGACTTGAGGAAAAAGTATTAGGAATGAACCGATAAATAGTAGTAGCCATGAATCCTGACAGCAATAAATGTCACGTTTTGACAAACAAAATAAGTTTGCTGATTCTTAAAATGAATTCCTATAGCCAAGAAGAGAAAGTCAACTTTATTAAATGGTACTACTCGGGATTGTCTTTTAGGGACATACAAGCAACTTTTGCTGGATTCTACCCGGAGCGACCAATTCTAAATTTGAACACCCTGAATAGAATTGTTAGGCACTTTGAGACCAACGGCACTGTTAATAAGAAATGTAAGTGCCAGAAAGTAACAGCTGGTGCAAGTAGAGAGAAGGTAGATGCCGTTCTCTTAAGCGTTGCAGAGAACAAAAATGTCTCCTTAAGACAAATAGGTAATAATTTGGGGATTCATTTTACTACTGCTCAGAAAATTTTAAAGAGTCAAGATCCGCGGTTTCGGTCTTATAAATACGAAAAGCACCAAAAAATATTCGAGGAGGATAAAGAAAAAAGAATGCAGTTTTGTGTAATAATGATGGATATGGCCAATGATGACCGAAACTTTTTATCTAGGATTTTATTCAGCGATGAGTGTCGATTTCAGTTAATTGGTGAAACAAATCAACAAAATTATCGCTACTGGAGCACACTAAATGAACATTTAACGTTGCAGACTCATACGCAATACCGGGGTAGTGTCAATGTTTGGGCTGGCATACTAGGTCCTCACTTAATTGGACCGTTCTTTATTGCAGACCGCTTAACTGGTGCTGCGTATTTAAATTTTTTGCAAGAAGAAGTCGGGCCAGCTATCGACGAATTGGGAATTAATTACGAATTTTGGTACCAACATGATGGATGTCCGGCGCATTATCAGCGCGATGTTGTAGACTACTTAAATCATGTATTCCCAAATCGCTGGATAGGTCGAAGTGGAGAAATTCATTGGCCTCCAAGATCTCCGGACCTTTCGCCAAATGATTTTCTTCTGTGGGGCACATTGCATGATCGGCTATACAATGAAAGGACGTATCAAAATGTGGACCCTTTAAGAGCTACAATAGTTGCAGAATGTCGTCAAATATCATACTATCAACTGGCCGCAACTAGAAGAAATTTTTACGATAGATTGGGGAACTGCTCAGCTGTCAACGGAGACTTGTTTGAGCATTTAATTTAGTTATTACTGCAACTACCTTTATTACCACGTTCAATAAAATTTTAAAATCTCTTCAGCACGTTTTTTCTTTTCTGCAAACGACTTAAAACCTATGCTTAAAACAAATTTAAACGCCTCTACTAAAATTGTCACATTCTTTTGTTAAATGAAAGAATTTTGTTACTTTGGTTGTCACACGTCACGGCTTTTGCTATTTTGTATCATTTCTTCAATTCTTTTAGCCTTAAAAGTGAAGTCCCGGAGGCTGTTAATAAGCAAAGAAGAAAAAAAATGGGAACTATTTTTAATGCTCTACAACTTTTGTGTTTAACATTTTCCTATAAAATAATCATGGGAGGGAATATTCGCAAATTATTAGTTCTGCATGTAAAATCCCTATGTACGAAAATCCATTCTACACCCGGTATATCCATATTAAGTGACTATAAACGTTGATTGCAATATTGCCAGTGGTTTAACGAAGATTTAGCCGGAAACAATTTGTTAGATTTGACATTTTTTTACAGACAAAGCGTGGTCTATTTGCCTGGTTTTGCAAACAGTCAAAATTACCGAACGTGGGCAACTGTAAATCCACATGAATTAATATAAATTCCTTTACATTCTGTTAATGTTGGCATCTAGAAGGAAAATACTTGTACTTATATTTTTTCATGAAATCATTAATGCTGAAAGATATCGAACAAACGTATTACAATTTCTCCAATTAATTAACCCAGATGAAACGGGTATTTTCAGCAAGGCACCTACCGCAAGAGAAATAATGGGATTTCTGTAACAAGTTTACGGTGATTATTAGTAACGGTTTATGATCTCCAAGGTCACCAGATTTAACATCCGCCAGACTTTTATTTATTTGAATATTTGGAAAACAGTTTTTCAAAATAGCATACAAAGAATAGAACAATAAGAAATGCAATTACTAGAGAAATTAACGAAATTCCTCAAGAAATGTTGCATAATTTGTTGGATAACATGACAAGGAGATTAAACCTGTGTATTGAATAAGGACATAATTTTCAACAATTTTTATAGTGACTAATTTGAGAAGTGATATGCATCAATAGACAATCTATGAATAAAAAATCAGCAGTAAAATAAAATGTTATAATTCATTATCTATCAAATATGTTTGTACACAAGTATTCCATATTTTCTTAGTTCATGTTTTTTCACTATTTTTAACCTTCAGGTTTAATTCATATAAAATTTTTATATTTAAATTCTGTTTCGTAATTAATATTTATATTATGCTACTTCTTAAAATGTGAAAAAATTAAGGCATTTGTAAATATGTAGATGAATTAACAATTTGTTGAAATTTTATGTTTATTATATCCCATTTGAATACTACGCCACTGATAAGTAGAATTATCAAGTTTATTAAAATATAAGTAACCATGCACATTTGAGTTGCATACGCATCAGTACCAATAATTAACACACGATATGTACCGACTGTTTTTGTCAAACGTATTAACCATCCTTAGGAAAATCAAAACATGTAATTAGTATCTTGTAGTACCCGAGAATTACTAAGAACCACAATGAAGACAGAATTTGGAATCAAAGTCAAGCAGTTCGGATAGTAACAGACAACAGACAAGCTGATGCATTAAACCTGATACTTTTCAACATTGTGATTGTATTAATAAAATTATACGAAATTTAAATAAAAATTAATTCCTAATAGACGTGAACAAAAAGTAATTTTAAAGAATGAAGAAACTTTTGACGGTCATTCGACTATAAACAATGATATCATTTTTAATTTCCAAATCATTACTGTATATACTATATGAACATTGATAATAATAACTGCATATATCATGTGTTCAAATAAATTTGAGGCGATAGTTTCCTGTAGAAATATATACATAGATACCAGAGTTCACAAATATATTATCATGTTAATGTATTTTAAAAAACGTATTAATAAATAATTTACTGATAATATATTAAGTAAATAAAACTTATAGCTGTATCTGTTTAGTATTATATCAATAGACCCCAGACATAAACTGAAAAATGTATACTTTTTATATAATTTGATCAGCAACAATTTGAATTTTTCCCGACAGCTAGCTCTCTTTATTATGTGGTTTGCTATATTTCCCAAACATTTTTTCTTCAATCAACCTCCAAAATAAATGTGATATTCCAACTTTTATTATGCAAAAATTTCCACTCGCAATATCCCTTAAACATTCTTAAATACCATTCAATACCAGCTGGAGCCCAAGTCATTGGTAATAATTATATATTTCAGCACGACAAACAGCACAGCCCAACTTCCATACATCTACTTACATATTCAACAGGCATCAAACAAGCCGATTCGTTAAGCTGGTTAACATAATAATGGACCATATAAAAGACCACACCAAAAGCTTCGGAAAAGGGTACAAACTAACAACAGGAGAAATTGAAATTATATGCTGATGACACGGTGATAATAACTGAAAATGGAAACGACTTACGATTCCTTAATTTATTCTTCCTGAAACCCAGGAGCCTCAACATGCAAATATCGCAAAATCGCTGGTTATTGCTAAAGGTGTTAATTCGTAGTCAAATCCAATAGAACAGGCTATAATATTCAATTACCAAGGCGTGGAAGATTTTACAAGTCAAGATAGAACATACGAAGTCTGAAGTCAAACCAAGCATGCAGACTCTAGAACATGCCATGATATTCAATTACCAAGGCGTGGAAGTTTTTACAAGTCAAGATACGTACGAAGTCTGAAACCAAACCAATAAAGCATGCAGACTATCTGGAAAACACAGAGATGTCATTTGGTGTAATCAATTCATGAGTAAGCAAGTCAAAATCGGAATATATAAAACATGCATCTGAGCCATAATGACGTAAGCTATGGAAACAAGAGCTGATAATAAACGGACACAAAATACATTGCGAACAACCGCGATGAAAATACTAAGGAACATATCGGTGCACACAGCGAGAGACAGAAGCCGAAACTGGACGTTGTAAAATGTGTGTGAGAACAAAGAAAAGTATAGAAATCGGATGAGACGGAATCTTTGAAACACAACCACCTCTTCTAGATCTTCTAAACGCTGGAAGGAATCATGGGTATCAACATCAAGCCAAAACTATCTTGGAATATACAGACCCAAAGGCATTAATTAAGAGTAATAAGAAGATTAATACCTGGGAAATCTAGTTCAGAAACCCTAAATAAAAGGTCAAATAAAGAAAAATAATCAGGTTTAGGAAGGATATTTGCAAAACTGTAACTGTAGATCAACGTACCGAGAGAGCAAAAATGATTGTCGTGATCCTACACCACTTTCCACGGCTCATATATCAATACATTCATCCATTTTTCCATCTGAAGTTAGCGCTTTAGTTGATTTAACAAAATATCATTTTCTGTTTAAATAATCGTACATTAGGTATGCTTTCTGTCGATTAATATTTATTATTTTTGTGCAAAATTTGAGAAAAACGCCGCTTACAGTAGAGCACGACCAATTTAATTATAAATTCAGTTATGCTTGAGTATATTCATCACGAAAGTGTCTAGTAAGTTAACCAATGCTTTTTGTAGAACCCCTTCGTTTGCACGCACATTGTGCTTATCCATCATTGAAGAGTTGACATACAGTACATGTTATAGACGCTCTCCAACTATAGTAGATCGTTTCTTAGACTCGATTGTCTTTGTGGGATCGTGACTATTCCAAATTCCATCGTTTAGTTACGGATCGTAAATTGATACATATGCGAAATGAACTTTTAAAAGATGACATACTGAACCGTCAGCAATAAGAAATATGTGTTTGAAAACACGAAAAGGGTGAATACATTGTGTGTATGAATGGAAATGCAAAGGATCAATCCTTGTTTTTGACTTGGCAACGACAATTTTGAAACAGCGTGTTCTGTGATATTCAATGTGATAAAAAGTCTTAAAACACAGAGGACGGGCGTCAGAAGTAGATTCCTTGGAACTACGAAAACAGCCAAGAGTGCTATTCCAGAGAGTTTACACAAATTATTATTTTATTTTGGTGTTCATATAACTTCAGAATTTAGTTTTATCCTAAAATCATTTGAGAAATTTCGTCGTGTGTAAAACAAGGTGAACCAGTGAGTTCTGTTCAAAGAAAAAAGGAATGGAAACGTGGTATACTGCTAAAATTCGCGGAATCAAGTACTCCTTGAATTGCCAGCATTCCACAATTATCATATTCGTAAAATTTGACATTTTTAACTTATAATTCAGTTGACAGTTCGATTTGAAACCGAACAGTTTTGTCTCGACAGAATTTAACAAAGTAATAGTTGTGACAAAAATGGAAATTTTGAATCGTGATTTTCGAGTGATGATTTTTTACGATTTTCGATGCGGTTTGACACCAAAGCAATGTGTCGACAAGCTTACGTTGCCTATGTTTATGACAAAATACAAAAATCGCGCGTCAAAGTGTAAGTAACTATTGATATGTGATTAGGGAAAAGTGGTGTAGGATCAGGACAAGAATTTTTGCTCTCTTTGTATAAGAAATCGCCCAAAAATGCTAATGAATTATATTAATTTAGTACAAAGTTACCCAAGCGTCTTTAAAGTGTTATTAAGACAATTGATGGTTATAAAAAATATAATTATTCTACCTATTTTAAGTAATTTTTAAAAGTAAACTTATTTAAGGATATACAGCCATTTTCTTTAGAATTCATAATTTTGAAATAAAGCATATATTAAAAAAAAATTGTAGCGGTGACTTATGTATGCCACTGTATATATACATATATATTTCTGATAGCTTGTTATATTGTTTGTTCACTTACTCATCATCAAACAGCGTTGGATAATAATGATCAGTGGCTATGATTATTTATACAGAGCTACAATCAAATTTATTTAAATACAGGGGACAATGATTAATTATACACTACAGCAAGATTGGAAAAGTTTAAAAAGTGATTATAAGATATATTATTACAAGCTAATACAGTGCCAGTTGTAAATATGGGAACAACTAACAAAGAACGAAAGAAGAAATTAAAATAAATTACGTATTCTTGGCTAAAATTTTCACACCTTATTTAGCTTAGATTAAATATTTTTAAATTTCGGAATTACTTTTTTTTTTTATTCGGAAGACATTCTCAACAAGTTGCTAAGTAATCCTTAAAGAATATCTGTATGATTAACAATTCATACTTATAAAAGGCAAGTTTTAAGGTTTGTAATAGGACAGGTCCATTACAATTGGAGTTCTTTGGTAATTTGTAGCACGATCCTAGGTAGTAAATTTTAGATTTTGCGCAATTCCCAGTGTTATTCCCATATTTAAAGCAACTTACTGTATGTATATTGTAACAATTCTGCAATTATATATGTACAGAATTGTTACAATAACCGTGGTTTAGAAATTTTTAAAACACTCTGTAAGTAATTGCATCTATTACGTATAAACACCTCAATATATACCTTCATTTCCAAATATACAATTATAATAAATAGAAATAATATCCAAAATAGTCACGGAATGACTTTTTCTAAAATAGACTTTACATTATACAAACTATAAGATTTTCTGGTAAAAAATAGGAGATGCATTAAGTAAGATTATGAGTTGATAATGTGTAAATATTTGGAATCTTATTTTAATACAAAATACTTTAAGAGCAACGCAAATTACTGCATTAATTTATTATAACAAATGGTATTGTATATATATATACAAAATTAAATATTAAATAAATAAGTTTACATATATAAAAGATATGTAGTTATTGTTCGAATATATTTAGCTGCTGTTACAGAAATGTAACCCAAAAATAAGGATATAAAACGGAATTCTTCGCAATCAATTTTAAGATATTAAATATTTTGAGATTTCTTTATTTCTTCTTAATAATTGATAAGAAAGTGCGTTAATTGATAAATAGGACCGCCGCATTTGAAAAAGATTAGGGTACAAATAATATATACAAATAGTACTACACATAATAGATACCATACACTTAAGCATCAGAAGTAAACACACACTTGTCATCCCAAAACGTCTAGAAATCAGAAAAAACTGACATCCAAATTAAATCATTGTAACGTTGTAACAAAACGGAAATTTCACTGGGTTAGAGCTCTTAGTATTAGTATCAGAAGTAGATAGACACTTGTGAAAATTAAATTTCTGACTTGAAAAGGAGTTATAAATTATAAATTGGATTAAACGATTTTATACGTAGAGGTATTGTGAGTTAGTTAAAGAAGGCATATTACTATGAGGAATTAGTGTTTTGTTATACTAGGAATAAGCGTAAAAATCTAGAAAAAAAATTACTTCGGACTCCGCAAACGAAGGCACGAATACAGTTCAAAATAACAAAAAAAATTGCTATTCAAATTAAAACGTTATAATGTTTAAAAAGGAAGTTCTTCTTAACGAAGCGGAAATCTCAAGTCTTAGTTTCTGTATGAGAAGTAGACAGACGCAATTGTTAAATTGTATTTCTGAGCTGTAAATTGTACATTGGATTAGACGATTTTACACGTGGCAACATTGTAAGTCAGTTAAAGAGCGCGCATCACTATTAGAAACTAGTGTTTTGTTAACCCTAGGACTACCGAGCGGGTCCAATGGACCCGAAACGATTTCTAACCATTGTTTTATCGTACTTATGGTTGAACTAATTTACTGGTATTAATAGACTTTTTAAGTACGAGCTATAGGTTTAAAATATTGACAAAAAAATTATTTTAGAAAGAATGGTTTTGGCAGTATAAAAATACTTTCGCAATTTACAAACCGGGTCCGTTGGATATGTCGTTTACTATATAAATGTAGGTAAAGCGAATGTGTTTTACAATGATAGTGGTTCGCTTATAAATTCCGGACTTCCCCGCTGCTGATAAACCTTTCTTGGCATTCCCCAATGTATAGAGAAAGGAGAAATTCCTTTATCATGCGGATTTTGGGGACTTCTCTCAGCATATTTATAGCCGCACATCGTGAACAATGCATTAGTGCTTGCCGAATCTGTGTAGTGTTACTTTGTTACCGTGAATAAGATAAAATTTATATTTTGTTCAGTTGTGATTTGCGATTTGATATTTTAGCATCATTTTCTATCAATTGTCAGGTATCTGAATCTTTGATTCGTCTTTTTTGATTTATTTTCGTAAACCTCTTCTTGAAATTATTCTAAAGTGGACGAATGAAGGAGAGATTGCTTTCGGCAAAAATTGGATAAAAATGGATGTCTAAGAATTGAAGAAATTTATTGGAGTTTTAATACTAATAGGTGTATACAAATTTTATAACGAGGACGTAACACAACTTTGGAGCAAAAACAATGGTCGAAAAATATTTGGTACTATTAGCGCTCGAATTTCAAAATATACTTCGTGTACTTAGATTAGACGATGCAGCGGAAAGACGAAGAGAAAGGAGTGGCGACAAAATAGCACCAATACGGGAATGCTTTGAGTTATGGCAGGGGTCGGCAATCTATGAACCGCGGGTCACCGAGTGACCCATTTACTAATTTCAAGTGACCCACTTTAGTTCCGAAAAAAAGTATAATATATAAAAATAAATTATAAAACATAAACATAAACGAATGTTTTGTGAATAAAAAAAAAATTGAAAATAGATACGCGCAAGTCAATTTCGTCCCTTACGTCGCCGCCCTAATGACATGCGCCGCGCGCTGCAGAGTAATGGCGGAGACGTGAGACAAAATTGGCGCGGCGTGTATCGTTCTCTCAGTTGTAGCACATGTTCAGTAGCGGAGTGACGCAGTTACGCAGCTAAATAATTATTAAGCAGTTACCTAATGAAATAATTATTATTATTTAAAAAAAATATTACCATGAACAAACAAAAAGCAAAAAAGAGGTTATTTCAAGATGTGTGGAAAGAAAAGTATGGATGTATCGAAAATGGTGACAAATTGGTATGTACTTTATGTACAGATGTAATTACCGCCAGGATTTACAATATTGAGCGACACTTTTCTTCAAAACATATAGATGTAAGTGAAATGACAAATGAAGATAAATCTGAATACATTGCTAAACGTGTATTAAATTTTGGAAAACAAAATAAACTCTTAAAGAGTTTTGTTACCCGCTACAATCACGCTACATCTGCCAGCTTTGTTGCAGCTCTTAGCATTGGTACCAACGGAAAACCATTTACAGACGGCGAGTTTTTGAAAAACGCATTCATAAATTGTTCGGAACACTTATTTAACGACTTCGCAAATAAAAAACAAATAATCGAGAGAATCAAGGAAATGCCATTGTCAGCTAGAACAGTTCAGCGTCGCGTTGAAGATATGGCCAAAAATATTGACGAACAGGTCAAAAATGATTTGTTATCTAGTGACATAATTAGCATTGCACTTGATGAAAGTACTGATATAAATAGTATGGGTAGGCTTGCAATTATTATTAGATTTGCATCAATAAATAATTCGAAAGTCAATGAAGAACTGTGCGTTCTTGCTTCAATGAATGACACGACCAAAGGCACTGATATTTTTCATCAAGTACAAGAGTTTACAAATTTCAAAAATGGGCAAGTATTGGATTTAAAAAGTAAATTGTTTTCAATAACAACTGATGGTGCTCCAAGTATGAGAGGAAAAAATGTTGGATTTGTAAAACTAATGGAAAATGAACTTGGCCGCTCACGTTTATCGTTTCATTGTATCATACATGAAGAAAATTTATTTGCAAAGGCATCTACGCAACAACTTATGGATGTAATGGAAAAGGTTGTTAAGATCGTAAACAAGATAATAGCACGATCAGCATTAATACACAGGCGATTCAAAACTTTTTTGGAGGAAATTGAATCGAAATATGGAGATTTGCTGTTACATTCTGAAATACGATGGTTAAGTCGAGGCAAAGTTCTTAATAGATTTGTAGAGTGTTTTGATGATATACAAATATTTCTTCACAAAATCGGTGAAAATGATCTCGAACTCAATGATAAACAATGGCTTTTAAAACTTTTGTTCTTAACAGACATAATGAATCATTATAATGATTTCAACGTACGACTCCAAGGAAATAACCATACAATTTTGAAAATGTATGAGGAATGGAAGGGTTTTACATCGAAATTAATATTATTTGAAACTGACATAAAAACTAAAAAATGTATTTTCTTTCCTTTGTTAAAAAGGGAACATGAAAAAGAAAATAATAAAATAAAATAAAATAAAACAATAACTTTGTTTTACCACTTTATTCACATATAATCGTGACCGCGGTTTCGACATACAATGTCATTATCAAACTGCCAACGATTATATGTGAATAAAGTGGTAAAACAAAGATATTGTTTTATTTTATTTTATTATTTTCAAAATGAATTACCACAAAGTTACGGCTACCAGTATTAATTTTCTGAAAAAGAAAATATCGATGAAAGCAATCTAAATATGTTCGAAAGTTGGATTTTCGTCATTAAAAGTGAATATGAAAGTCGATTTCAAAGTTTTAAGAACCATGGCGAAATTTTTACATTTATAATAAAGCCCGACGAAATAGACGAAAATGTTTTAAATTTGCAGTATTTTCAATATCTAAAAATTGAAAATTTTAGTTTAGAAATGATTGATTTTAAAAATTCAACGTTATGGACGGATAAATTCAAGGAATTGCGGAAAGATTTGGAAAAAACAGAAGATAATAATTTCCTCATGATATCAACGTGTTGGGCATCACTTCCTTCGAAGTTTTCATCTTTGAAAAAAATTGGCTTTGCCATTTTGTCCACATTCGGTTCAACTTATAAATGTGAGCAAATATTTTCACAAATTAAATTTATTTTAAGCAAGAACAGGAGCAGGTTAACTACCGAAAATTCAGATGCTTGTATTCGTCTTAAAACGACTGACTATACACCAGACTTGACTAATTTGACGTCACAAGTTCAACATTAGGGGAGCCATTAATATCGAAGAGAACGTTTATAAATAATGTTCATTCAAATATGTTTGTTTTTATAATAATTAGAATTTTATTAGTTTTTCTAATAATAATTAAAGTTTAATGGCGTATTGTAATTATTTTCTTAATAAAATGTATCTTATTATTCACTAAAAGACTGTTTTAAAATGAAAATATCACTGACCCAAACGTCCCTTTAATATTCACATTGTGGTTGATTTTGACCCGCAGCCAAAAAAGGTTGCCGACCCCTGAGTTATGGAATACTAATTTGCGAGATGCGTATATACCAAATTGGTGACGGTTAATGAACAGCTTGTAACTTTCAGAGGCAGATGTCCCTTTAGACAATATATTCCATGAAAACCTAGACGATAAGAAATAAAATTTTGGGCCATTTGTGATAGTGTAACAACCTATGCATGGAAACTGGAAATTTATCCTGGAACGCAGGGAGAGGAATAAGACAAGAATCAAGGCGAAAAGGTTGTAAAACGTTTAGTAGAAGAAATTGAAAACTCTGGAAGGAATGACACCTGCGACAATATACTTCACACAATCTTGCGAAGTATTTGTTATCAAAAAACCGAACATTAGTAGGTACGATCTGTAAAATAAGCCTGAATTGCCATCTTCATTTGTTGATCCAAAAAATCGGCAAGTGTTTTCCACACAGTTTGGTTTTACAGACGATGTCATAATTATTTCGTAGTGTCCAAAGAAACGCAAGCTTGTAACGTTGTTGAGTACTATGCACAGTGCGAAAAATTTTTATAATGGCTAAAAAAAGAAACCTCAGGTAATCCTGGACTACAATAAAACAAAAGGTGGCGTAGACAACATGGACAAAATGACACGATCATATACCGTGAAAATATGACGAAGATGAAAATACAAGATGGCCTCTTGTATTTTTTATAACATGATAGACATCAGCGCCATGAACGCATACATACTATGGAAGCTTTTGAAACCTAATTCAGCTTTTGATTTGAAAAAGAGAAGAAACTTTCTAATTGAGCTAGGACAGTAGCTAGCAGAATACAAGGACCACGAAAAACCAGAAGCAGAACCTGAAGCATCTACTAGTTCTGAGATTCCAAGAAAGAAGAAGAGATGTGATGTTTGTCCATCTTCAAAAGACAGAAAAACAAGAACTTGTCCACGTTGTAAAACCAATGTATGCGGTGAACACTCAGTAGTTATATTTAAGAAATGTGTTTAACCCACTTTTACTTTTATGTAAGTCATTTATATATTTTATTTTACAATATTTATGTCTTATTATTATTACTGCTTCGGTTTATTCTAATGGTCCTTTCTTATGTTGAATAAAATAAAAGTCAAATATAATAATGCTTACGCTATATTGAATTCAAAATAATCGCGGAATATTAGCTCAAACCCAGCATATAGTAATACGAGTCCAATGGACCCGCGCGGTAAGTAGCGATAGGCCGTTTTCCTGGTAGTCCTAGGGTTAAACATACTAGTACCAACTGTAAAAATCTAGAATTGCTTCGAGATCAAGAAGTCCTGGTCCTTCAGACTGTACAAAAGAAGGTACTAAACATTTCAAAATCAGAGAAAAGAAACCATCCAAATTAAAACGTTGTAATTAAGCTCATCTTAACAAAGAGGAAATTTCACCGGGCTACAGCTCTTATTCTGAAAGACCAACACTTTTACCAGTGTGATACTATCAATCCAGCAACAGTAAATGGTTTGACGCCGTTCATCAACACAATTGAAGGATCAGCGCTTACATCAGAAATGTTAGTGGTAGTATCAATGTCATAATATGAAGGAAATTTCATAATTTTCTGTGAAGGGAATATTACGTTTCCATGGAAGATGGAGTAATTTGTAATCGAATACGAAAAACAGCGATGTGACCCTTCAAACTATCAAATTAAAAAGACTGACAAGCTGCATTGAATAAAGGTTGGAATAAGTATTCCGCAGAAACGAATTAACAAATTGAAACCATGTAAAATGTTGGTGAATTATTAATATCATTTTGTATTTTAGGAATTAGCAAATATCTATTTATTCCTGAAACATTAATCTGTATGTATTTCTTTCAAGGTTTACCACGAAAATATAAAATTGTCGACACGAACAGAATTTTAAAAAAATAACAAATATAGTTACTTACTTTTGGGACACAGTGTACATTTGTATTGAAACATACAAAACATGTAACATAAAAACTCTGTTATAGAAATATATATATATACAAGCTATAGACGAAGTTTTTAAAAAATAATTACACTGACATATCAAACTCATTGCCTTGTGTTCACATACACATTCGTACATATAAAAACACAAATATGTACACGTATTTGTGTGCAAAAAAGAAGATAAATTTGTTTTCTTTACTTTTTTTACATATTTTGTTTCTTTTGTGAAAAAAAAAACTCTTTTACACCACACACATTTCCTTTGTACACATTTTTTCTTTTTCTTTTATAATTTCAATCTTGGTTTTATTTCTTGTGCTATACCACCCCAGGCTAACCTGTACACTCTGGATCGCCATCTAATATCCGGATCGAATAGCGCTAATAGGAACAAATAAGGACCAGAGCATTCACGAAACAACCAACCCACGACGAAATCAAATTTATTAAATGGTAGTGACCCATTCTGTAAAAAAAGATTCGGAAACTTTAAGAATATTTATTATATTGCACTAAATTGGTGGTATCCCTTATAAATTAATTTATCGTCGACTATCTTATGGTAAAGATAATTAAACTAAACTTCTTTATCGTTATTGGTTTGAACGCGCTTTGGTTAGCATTATTTCTGAGAATAATTATGCATACTAACCTGGATAATAGATAGTAATATCCAATCACAGATAAACCACATTAGTACGTGGATTAAATAAAATCCCAAGACGTCCCATTTAAATAATATATTTACCGCCCATGCAGCGCCGGCGCCAATAACCATACATTCCGAAAGTGGTTCTATTATTAAAATTAGAGGTAGCATTGCAACACGCAGTTTTGCCCATCTGAAACAAGAAAAACGTCAAATGTTCGAATGTTAGCTGAAATTTTGAACACAATATAAACACCGTCTGTGCACAAGCGATTATCCCTTAAAGTTTTTAGGAAATTTCTTATTCTGATCATCTCGATTTGCCTTCCGGATATTTTAATATCACCTACTTAGAAGGTTGTGTCACATATCAAATAGGTACTGCGAAAGATACAATAGATAATTAAAGCTATGCCACACAATACAGCGTTAGTAAAAAGTCCCGGAACGGTCGAATAACTTTGTTATTTGAAAATTATGATTTCTGAAATTTGGTATGGGGGTATAGTTAATATAAATGCATTTTATGCAATACACTTAATATTTTTTTCACTTCCGGTTTAATCGGCAATACGTCCATCTTTTTTTTTTTTAATGGAACGGCCAGTTTTTTTTAACACTATTGAATGCAAAATAAAAAACAACGTTCAGGAAGTTTTAAAATGTTTATTTTTATTCACAAGAAAACAGTTAAAAAATTAAAAAAGTGTCCTAATACAGAAAAATCAAGGTATCTGTCTATTCAGGTTGCGATTACAATAATTGTTCAAAATTCTCTCCATTTACAATTTGACAAAAATGTAAACGGTCAGTAAAATTTCTTATTGAATTTTGTATTTGTTCTGGAGTGATGCGATTGGCTTCTTGAACTATTCTCTCTTCCAATTGTTCAAGATTATGGGGACGATTTTTGTACACTTGACATTTCAAGTGACCCCAAAAGAAAAAATCTAATGGCGAGAGATCTGGCGAACGTGCTGGCCATTCGAATGCTCCTCTACGTCCGATCCAACGTCCCGGAAAAATGTCATTCAAATAATCGCGGACATTATGGGCAAAATGGGGGGGAGCTCCATCTAGTTGAAACCAAAAATGCGCATTAGGGTGATCACCTATGTTTGCATTTGGGAAGAGGGCCGCAAGTGCTGGAACAATCTCATTTCGCAATAAATTTAAGTAGACGTTGCCAGTTAAATTTCCTCTTATAAAAAATGGTCCTATGATGTTGTTTCCAACAAGACCAGCCCAGACATTCACCTTTTGAGGACGCTGTGTATGGACTCCTTCAATCCAATGCGGATTTTCAATTGACCAGTAGCGACAATTATGTCTGTTCACAGTGTCGTTGAGACAAAACGTTGCCTCATCTGAAAAAATGATGTGATCTAAAACATTAGGCTGCTGCTCGATCAATTCCGTCATTGTTTCGCAAAATTGTAGTCTACGATCTGGATCATCTTCAGTTAACTCATGGACGGCATACATTTTATAGGCTTTCATTTTTGCTGATTTAAGAATTTTATGAGCAGATTTTTGAGAGATCTCATGAGTTTGACCTAATTCTGTTGTGGACACGTGATGATTTTCTTCCACTGTAAGTAACACATTCAAACTAGTTTCTTCATCTGTTGCTGTTAATGGACGTCCCCTTCTAGGTAAATCCTTCACCTGACGAAATACTTCAAACTTTTGAATTGTTCGGCATACCGTACTTTTACTAATGTGACGATCCGGATAAACAGTATTAAACAAAATACGAACCTCTTCAAAAGAACGTTGACGATCACCGTACCCACGCATCATTAATATCTCAATTCGTTCTGATTCAGTAAGTTTTACTGCCATTTTCAAATGTGTTAATGTCTAAAATAAGTAAATTTATAGCGATGCAAAAGTTAAAACGCTTTTAAAATTGTCAAATGTGACAGCAAAAAGAATGAAAACACTAAACAACAACTATTTTCAAAGGTACCTTGATTTTTCTATATTAGGACACTTTTTTAATTTTTTAACTGTTTTCTTGTGAATAAAAATAAACATCTTAATACTTCCTGAACGTAGTTTTTTATTTTGCATTCAAAAGTGTTAAAAAAATCTGGCCGTTCCATTTAAAAAAAAAAGATGGACGTATTGCCGATTAAACCGGAAGTGAAAAAAATATTAAGTGTATTGCATAAAATGCATTTATATTAACTATACCCCCATACCAAATTTCAGAAATCATAAATTTCAAATAACAAAGTTATTCGACCGTTCCGGGACTTTTTACTAACGCTGTATATATCGTCTATAAAGCCTGAGTTACATTACACTTTATTCGTCTAGAAACTTGGACAAGTTTTCAAACTAGATGTACTTGTCGAAACTTTGATAGTGTAATTCAGAAGAAATACATCAAAGTTTCTAAACTACAAAACTAGATCCGATCCCACTTTTCATCCAAGTTTCATACTAGACTTGCGCATTAAACACCATTTCGTTTGTACCAACTGTTTCTTTTAAATAAAAATCATATAATAATTGCAGGTTACGTAGTGTTTGTTTTGTTCTGAAAATTCATAGAAATTGTGTCAGAATGTTCAGTAACAAAATATGGGGGCACCGATATATCGGTTTTCGAATTATTTTTTTAAATATTTTTGTATCTCTAAGAGGTAATAAATAACCACAACCCGTCTAAACGTCAAATATATAATATTAAACAAACAGAAATTTTTATTTTATGTTGGTAACGCACTCAAAGTTTGGTGCCCTCTATTCAATATAGCATAAATTAAAACTTGTATGAAATCTTGTACAAGAACTTGTTCAAGTTTCTAGTACGAAAAAAAGTGTAATGTAACTCACGCTTAAAACTGCAAATTTAATATTCCAGTTTTAAAAAATATTTAAGAATCTGAATACCACAATAGTTAAGAAAGATAGTACAGTTATATTAACAAAAAGGTTGACAATCTAAAACGCAAAATCAATAAAATATTTTTAGGTCTGGCCTTATTTTTTATATGAATGAAATTTTACTATAGACGATAGCGTTCAAGTTACATATAACGGGTGTTCAGAAACATTCGAAGTCAAGTGGGCTCTGAACAAAAAATCGTATATCTTTACTTAAGTATCTGATTTGTAATAATTATTAAATGTCAACTGTTGTCTGTCAAAAATTGTCAGAATCTAATATCGAAGATACTAATTTATATTTTTTAATTTTGAAAATGGTATTTACGTACACAAAGCATTCATGGTTGAAGCATATTTTCGAAATGGT
>OW285244.1:36114021-36294021 GCA_935421215.2 Melolontha melolontha | reverse complement strand
GAAAATTCTTGCTAGTTTTCCATTGTTAACTATTTTTTTTCTTTGCCAATTCTGAATGTCAACTTTTCCTAAATCTTTGTGTCACAGTACTGTCTCGCCTGGTAGCCGGGATATCCTGACAGAGCGTGAAGTTCAGCAGCTGATGTGTAAACTATTTAGCCCCAATATGTATTGCTTAGAGTACACAAGACGTTTGTTCATGTTTGATTTGTCTGTATCTGCTAGCCATATGAAATGTATCCTAAATCTTCTACTTATTTTAGCAATGTTGATTTATAGTTCATGAAGTGTTTCTTTACAATTCGTACTGCCCGAGTGCGAACCGCAAGTTGTCCTTTACCTCTTTATAACACACATAAATACGCCCTGTAATACTACACACATTAGTCATTTTAAGGTATTCTAATGCCATAAATTTGGTCATGTGACCCCAAAGAAATATTTTATGAACTGTAGATCTTTCTTTTCATCTTTTATTGCTTAGTTTTCAATCCATTTTCGATCGTATTATTGACATCTCTCGTTTATAATCCAACCACTTTTGTTCTTCTATTTTGGTTGTCTCTTGTGGTTTTTTTTCTTCCATTTTGTCTTTTTTTCGTGTATCTTTAGACCCAACGTTTTTTCTTTCTCCTCTACTAAGAGTTATACAATAATTTTTCGATTTCTTCATATTAATACATCACCTGCATAACCCAGTGATTATCAGTTTGTAGCTTTTCATCCCCAAGATTGAGAATAACTATTCTAATTCAGTCCCATTCGACAAACCAAACAACAACATGCTTTTCTACTTTCTACATGTTTTCTTAACTTGTTTTTCTCATCGTCATCCATATTAGTCTTTGTAATTTGCAGTGTGTGCTTATTGAAAATCCACGACCTATACTCATAAGCTTTTCCTTTTGTTAAGTAGTTTTCATTAAGTATGCGTAGAAAAAAGTGACAGTCTAAAATTCGGACGAGTATTGTGGTTGATGTGTGTGTATTATAAGAAAGTGTGTTACCGTGATGCTAAATCTATGAATTCTTAAAAAATTAGGGCTTCTTAAATCAACTGCTTCCTGATTTACTTTCTGTGATCATTGATTTTATATTTTCGCCCGTTTTTGATATTAATGGACACCTAGGATTGTATCATCTTTCATTGGTTGACTACCAATTTTAAAACTAACGTGCTTTTGATTAGCCATGTCTCGTCACTAATTGTGTTGAAAAAATATCAATTTCTCCATTAAAAGATATCTCTTTAGCAACACATTTTCTTTGGAGAAAAAGAATGTTTTGCTACAAGACGCTGCAAGCCCAAATAATCATTTACAATACTTTGAATTGGTTTTATCAACCATCTTCCTAATTGGTACACGTTTATTTCCGTAACAATTGATTAATTTTTTTTACGTAGATGTATCTCCAAGTGAGGGTTATACTTTCAATGATTCAGAACCACTTTATAAAATGACTGTAGTCCTCGATTGTTCTGATTTTCGATCAAGAATTACTGTCAAAACGTTTTTTAACATTTCAGTTTCATTATTCTTATTTTTTATACAAAGTTTTAGTGCAAATTCTTTGTTCAATTATTTCTGCCACAGTAGTATCTAGTGAAGCGAGAAGTTACTATAAACAAATTGCTATAAAAATAAATTGACTGAAGAAATATTTTAAAACATGTACAAACATAAAAAACAATTTAAATCTACCTAATTTTAGATTTACAATCTCTTCAAATCAATTGATCAAATTAGGCACTCCACAAATTTAAATAAATAGGACATATTCATTTAGATTTGTGGAGTGCCTAATTTGATCAGTTGTCAATATTTTTGTGAAGTCTTTCTTTGGAGACTGTTGTTAAATAAAAACTTAAAAAAGGTATAACACACCCTCACATATTTTGACAACTGGTGTCGAAATACAAGGGATGTTTTTTATGTTTTGGATACTGGGACACAGAGGGCGCCACTAATAAAATTTCAGTACTAAAAATTAACCTCCATCTTTAGTTAGCCTAAATCCGAAGTTTCAGTGCGATACGTGTGATGTAGCTACAACGAACTGTCAAAGTTGGCAAGTTAGTCGAAAAATGGAATTAAACACTGAAAATTTTCCAAGACAATTATCGCAACAAGAATACCTCGTCAAGTTAGTTTCTATTTTCGGTAATGAAGCAAAATATCAGTCAATAATTTCTGGTTTGTATGGAGAATTCAAACGGGAACGGATTAGTCTTAGCGACGATCCAAAAACGGTGGTCACTCAGGAATACGTCGATGCTGTGCGCAAACTCATCAAAGAAGATCGGCATGTGACATATCGCGAAATTGCTGCATCATTGGGGATTTCAAAGACCTCAATTCAAAAAATTTTGCATGAATTGTGTGTAAAAAAATTAGCTTCCCGTTGGATGTTGCATCTGTTGATCGAAGAACAGAAAACAGTTAGGGTGAATTGGTGTCAAAAAATCCTATACTGCTTTAGAACAGTAGAAACGTGTACAACATCGTGAGTGGACCTTCGATTTACAAATAATGAGCCAGAAAATAAACGTCAGTCGTCTATTCGAGTGTTCCAAGGTGAAAATCCGACAAAACTCATCCGTTCTCGAAGTGTCTTTAGAAAGGTGGTCGCGATATTTGTCTCGAAAGCTAGCAACTTTTTCTCTACAAGATCAATGAACTGTTACTGCCGATTGGTATACAACCATTTGTTTGCCGCAAGTCATCGCTGAGCTTCCAAGAAACCAAGCTACAACAACGAACCATCCTCTACCAAGGCAATGCAAATTCGCGCACAGCTCGCAAGACAATTGAATTTTTAACGCAACAAAACGTCTAATTGTTAGATCATCCTCCGTACAGTCCCGACCTAAGTCCTAACCATTTCTTTACCTTTCCGAAAATCAAGGACAGACTACGTGGTCAAAGGTTCCAATCGTCAGAAGGAGCAGTCGATGCCCTCAAAAACGCAATTTTGACCGTACCAATAAATGAGTATAATAACTGCTTCCCGAGTTATTTCGAGTGCATTAATCTTCGTGGAGAATACTTTGAAAAACAATAAAGTCTTAAAAAAGTTATCTACTGTTTTATTCCAGTTTAATATGCAAAATATAAAAGACAACCCATGTACCACTGCTTTAACTTAAACAAGTTCAAATAAAACAACTGATGCCTATTACAAATCATAGATAGCCGTGTTAGTTTCCTGTTTCCATCTAATTTAAAAACATTTATATTTACAAATATAGGTGTAGGTTTCCGCGGTCGTTCTCTAGATGTAGATCTCGGTTTCCGGGTTGGAACCGCGTCGAGTTAGGCGTAATTGCCAACGTTTCGTCCACTGTTTCAAGGGACATCTTCAGGGCTGTACGTAGATGTTCGTCGTTTCGCTTCTGTCCCGTGAATCGCATTATTTTCCTAGGAAAATTCGTGAATCTATTGAAATTTACAAACATCCCCGCAATCTCTATAGAGACAATGGCTATATGTTACATCCGACGTGGCAAACTCTACTGCACTCAATTAAGAATCACCACGCCCATACGACGCATGCCATTGGCTCATTGTCCCCAGCCAATAGCAGGTCACCATCTGACCCGGTCCCCCCTATATAAGTTGTACCGGTCTTTGTCATAGCATATTCTCACTGCGATATCTGTTCACGCAACATCGCAGTTGAGAGCATCTACGACGATACAACGTCAAGCGACGCCGGAAGCAATGGCCGGACAAAAAAGAACAATAACCAACCTGATGATTAAACCAGAATACCTGAACAAATGTACACCCAAGATACTGGAAGATTTGAAAAATCTAATCAACATACTCGACGAAGAAGAAGATATCCAGAAGCTACTACAAAAATCAGGGGATATACTAATGGTTAACCCAGAAGAACCAACGATCCAAATCGAGTTAAAAAACAACCCCACAGAAAAACAAGAAGAAGGAAGAAAAGCCTCCCGTAAAATCGAAGAAGAGCCAACCGGAACCGAAAATCGAAAACGACGAATTCAGACACCCGAAAAAAACAACAAAAAGACAGAAAACTGACCACACAGCGCCACCAATCGAAACAAAAAATTCCTACGACGTCCTCGAAACCAAAACCGAGGAAAAAATGGAAGAAGAAGAAGCATCCGAAATCAACCCACAACCGTCAACATCAAACAGCACACCCAGGGTAAGTGACAAAACAAACACCACACAAACACCGAAACACGCAAAACACACAAAATCGCACCAATCATAATAACAGACAAAGACAAATGGACATATATACGACAAATACTTAAAACACATAACATTAACACAGTACAAAACAAACTTGTGAAACCTGGCATTCACATCGAACCGAAAACTGACGAAGACTACCGAAAACTTAAACACATACTCGACAATGAACAAATACAATTTTACACTTTTCAACTGAGAAGTGAAAAGACACTAAAGGTAGTTATGCGTGGCATTCCTACCTTTATCACAGACACTGACACTACCGACGACCTGACTGACCAAGGCTACCCGACAATAAAAATAAAACGCATGAACGGCAAACACGGAATACCAGCACCACTTGTACTAATAGAACTGACGAGACAATACAAATCAATTTACAACATACACGACTGCTGCGGACTCACAATTAAAATCGAACCACTAAACAAACGGACAGACATAATACAATGCCACAAATGTCAGACATTTGGACACCACCAAAAAAACTGTAACATACACTACAAATGCATGAAATGCGGAGACGAACACTCAACACACCTATGTACAAAACCCAAAACAACCCCACCAAAGTGTGCAAATTGCGGTGGTCCTCACTTATCCACTTTCCTTAACTGTCCTAACAATCCAAACAACCCTGTAAACAAAACCACACCCAAACCCGAATAACCCGAATACATACCAGCACCACCCCCAACAACGAACCCATGGACACAAAAACAAAGAAACACAACACCTAACACAACTGACGAACTAGCACTTGCCTTAGGCAATATGCTAATAACATTACACTCCACAAACGCAACAACAGAACAGATACAATACTTCGTAACGCAAACACAGAAAATAATCACACTCTACAACAACAAACATTAAACACACACATGACTGAAACGCAAAAAACCAATGACCAGTGACTTAAACGCAAAAAGCGACAAACACACAGACAACACATACGCAACACAGGACCGCTCAAAAACACACAACACACGATTATTTATTAATCAGACACAAACACGTCACAACCCTGGGAAATACAAAACAATGGAGTGGAAATAGAGGCAACTCTGACCACAACAAAATTCAAGTCTCATATAAATTGTCATAGCATTCTTCAAGCTACTGCGAAACGACGAACATCTACGTACAGCCCTGAAGATGTCCCTTGAAACAGTGGACGAAACGTTGGCAATTACGCCTAACTCGACGCGGTTCCAACCCAGAAACCGAGATCTACATTTATATTTACATTTGATATTTAAAGAATGCTTCTCAAATTCGATATCTATTGCAATAGATATCGCAAACTGAACTGTTTTTCATTTCTTGTAATACAATATGTTTAAGTTATTGAGCAAATACAGGGAAAAAAAATATCCTGCTAATACTAACAATTTTAATAAAATATAGGTGTTTATATTAGGAAGTTAACCAATAATTTTACGCTTATAAAACAAACTAAAAATAAAACTAATGACTCCTTAATTTTATTTTGGACGAATTTCTTGGAACGTGTGTGAATTTTACATTTTTATGCAATTGTACATAAAATATAATTATAAAAAGTAGACATCGCTTTTTTTATGTTAAAATACACCGACAAAAATTCTCAGTTCATCCTACAATAAGTTACGCAAGTGTAATAATAAAACAATGATTGTATTGCCTCGTAAACAGGGATTATCCACAGTTTGACTTTTAATTGTCTGTCACATATTGTAAATTGATTTATTTCTATAAAACCATAACTGCTGCAAACATATTTTAGGCTTATTTTTATTATATTATTATATTTTTACAAGCCATCGAATTAAATTTGAAATTTTTCTTTAATAAATTATATTCATGTTAATATTTGACTTAACACTTAATTAATTTGAGAGATTGAGTATGCCCTGTATACTCTTGAAATAAAGAGACAACGTTTGATAAAGGGAGAAATGTAATTACATATATAGAGTATAAATCTCAAATATTGTGTCATTTACGATGCGAACCCTTAAAATTATATTGCGCGACGCCAATGAATTCAAAATATTCAGTAAATGTATAAATAATAAATACCTCTCACACACATACGCTACGACATATATTTACACGCGTAACAAGTGGATGGGATGGACAATAACAAAACTATTCTTTTTGTGATGATTGTCAGCCAACTTTTTTTTTAACTCCATTTATTTAGAAATCTACATAAGAGTAACAATCCATTGGTTTCATAATATAACGAAGTAACTTGAGTAGGATGTTTCCAATGAAACAATCTACACCTTTAAGATATCGCCTTTTATAATATAATCGATCGTACAGTGGCGTGACAAAATTTTTTTTAAGTATCTTTATAATTTTTTTTCGCGGTTATGAAAGGGAATTTTCGGAAAATATTTTTGATTTGTATTCTATATAATTACATCTTACCATTTTTCATACGTTGTCTTTTTATTTCAAGGAAACCCAGTATATTATAAATTCATATTCTATGGGCGAAATTTCAATAAACCCTAAAAAATAGACTAATAAATAATAAAATGATTTTCACAATTTTTATTATAATCGTAGTAACAATTGTTTAATAATTATTATTATTTAATAAATAATACATTTATAGTTAATTAATTCTACAAAAACTTAGTGATGAAATATATACCCTTTTACCAAAATTGGTTTAAGAATCCCTTTTTTAATTATCTAATCGAATCCTCTAGTGTTAAAAGTAAAATATTTTGTCAGTACTTCGTTATTCCAGATTCAAAAGATCATTGACAGTGTCATATTGTTTATTATAAACGTAGATTTCCTTCCAGAATTTCTCATATGTTTTATAAGATTTAAATCTGGTAAATTAGGTGGTTATTTTAATAGTTCAATATTTTTTATTAAACCCATTCTTTTAAACCTTTTCGAATTAAGGATAATAATGGGTGATCCATTTCCAGTTTCATAATTTTTATTTAAGAAAGAACACAAAATGTAACATTATTTTTTTATTAATAGAACATTTGGTATGTTCTCTAGATCTTCTGTAGTAGTTGATTCGTTCGAGGTAACTTTCGATGACTTTTTCCGGCTATAACCTGGCGGATATTAGTTTCTGGGTGCTCCAACGTTGCAGGTTTGTTGGCGTAGACGCAACCCTACAGAAAACCCCACAAAAAAGATTCAATGGCGTTAAATCGTATGATCGTATGATGAAATAAGGCGACCTCTGAACTTTTCACGCAAAACGTCTAACATTACACGCAATGTGTGTCAATTTGCGTTATCTTGTAGAAACCACATGTCTTCAGCGTCAATATCTTCGATTCCGTGCCCAAAATAATCGGTTCGCATGCTTCTATAGCGGTCACCATTGATTGTTACTGTCTGACCTTCATCATTTTCAAAAAAGCAAGGCCTAATTACGCCGCCTGACCGCAATGCGCACCACACAGTTACTTTTTAGGTATGCAATGGTGTCTCGTGTATTACGTGAGGATTTTCCTCGCCCCATATACGGCAATTTTACTTATTAACATACCCAGAGAGTTGGAAATGTGCCTCATTTTGTTTGAAAAATCAGCATCAACTTCCTGCTGCTCTAACACCCAATCTGCGTAAAGTATACGCTGACCATGATCTCTGAGCTTCAGTTCTTGTGTTAACTAATTTTTTTACGGGTCCAGATGCAAAATGCGTCAAAGGGAGTTATAATAAGGAGCTAAAGTCTGAGAATGACGACGAATCGATAATTCCCGGTCCCAGCCACACTATCGCTCGCAACAGCAATATTCTTGGCTGAACTTCCGCTACTATGATGCACACTAGTTACCTTATCTCTAATGCTTCCAGTTTCCTCAAACTTATTCACTACGTTGCGAATTGTTCGCTCAGTGGAACGATTAAATTGACCATAATGTTCCCGTAAACGTCGATACACAGTTCGTAGGTAATAAGTGGTGGTTAAGCTATCGATTTTGTAAATGTGTTATTTCAAACTAACATTTGATGTGTTAAACACGAGCCATTAACGACAGCGGACTAATTTACAATGGAGCCAATCTAGGAAACTCGAATTGGATCACCCATTGGTATTATTTTATTGAAATACCCATTTTTACCAACCGAAAAACTTTATCGAGACTATTTCTAAAATTTTAACACAAAATTTAAATAAAGAACTTCGTGTCCATAATAATATTAACTTTAAAATTTTAACAATCCAGATTGCTTTATTCAAATTATGTAAGTAACATAATATAATAGCATATTTCTCTTTCTTCCTTCTTCTTTTGCTTCTTCTTCTTTTTTGGATTGTTCATATTACATGGAGGCTTACTTTCCTCCTGTTTTTCACATCTCCTAAGTCCTGGTCTTGCTAACCAAGCCCGTGCGCTGTACATATGCTTTATTACCACAAATTAGGTTGTATGAAAGCCTAGTGTACAGCTCCTCTAGTAGTGTCTTAATTTGGAGTCGACCTGCCGTTAGTTTCCATTTTCTTATGTTCTCATTCTAGCCGTAATAAGATCTCGCTTCTTACGATTCCACATGCTGATTCTGGTCCTAGGAAGTTCTTCTTAGAGCCTTTCTTCCCATAAAAGCTATTTTTTCTCAATTGTAGACGCGCAATCTTTTAATTAAAAATAAACTTAAATTAGTTCTTATTTCTTACAATCCCACTAGAAAAATAAGTGAATATTTAGAACAATTTTTGGTGAGACCATGTATTTTCTCTTAGCAACAGCTCGGTTCGTAAACTTACTTTACATAACACTTTACCTTGGTTTTTACTTTTTCAACAATTTTCTTTCCAACATGTGCAGAAACCGATACACGAGGATGATTAAACATAAATCCAGACTTGTCTGTCAATGTTTGTTTGTAAAAAAAAATGGTATTACTTCTAAGTAGGCAATGTTTTTACAAGAGGCTATTTAAATATTCACTATCGCCTGATGTTTAGTTTGACAGATACAGTTGCTTAAAGAACTCGTGTTTATTGAAAGTTGTAAAATGGACAAAATCGCTAATCGTAGCGAGATTCAGTACTTGCTTTAAGATGAGATTTTGGCGGATATGCAGCAAATATTGAGCAGCGATGTTCCATTGCGCGCAACGATTTGTAGGTGGGTTGCTCGCTTTAAACGTAGCAGCATGGGTCTCGAAGATGAAATGCGTTCTAAACCACCAAAACGTTTTACGATTCCAGAAACGGTTGAAAAATTCACGATGTTGTGTTACGCCACTGAAGAATAAAAGTGGAGGAGATTGCCAAGATGGGCATATCTACTGAACGTGTACATATTTTGCATGTCGAATTAGACATGTCTAAGCTCTCTGCCAGGTAGATGCCGCATTTACTCATTCTAGATTAAAAACGTGTAAGAGCATGAATTTGCGACGGCAATTTGAAACTCTTTGACATTAACCCTGTAGATATTTTTGTGTTGCTGAAACTTGTCTTCATTACTACGTGTCAAAATCGGAAATGCAACCTCAGCAATGAGGATGTATCATAGCAGTCCTCCGCCAAAGAAGACCAATACGTTTCCTGCGACTGGAAAAGTAATGGCCATCATATTTTAGGATTTGCAGAGGATATTTCTTATCGACTGTCTTGTAAAGAGTCAAACAATCAACTATACTGCTATTCTGGACAAAGTGAAAGTTGCTATTGCCGCAACACTCGGATTGTTCGGGAAAAACTGGATGTATTAACGATTCCAGATTGTGCCCCAACTACCATATCACCGTATCTAGCCTATTCAAACTTCCCCATATTCTCAAAACCCAAGCTATTCCTCGCCGGAAGTAACTTAAAAACAGATGAAATTATTGCAGAAGTCCAATTTTGACGGCTTTATTGCTGATGATTATAAAACTGATATAATGGCATTACAGCACTGCTGGTCCAAGTGTATTCCAAGTTGAAGGGGAATATATTGAAAAATTAATCTTTAAATCTTACCACCTCAAATATCGGCGGGATATTTTCAGCTCTAACACTAACAAGCCCCTTGTAAAATGTGTAGATTACTTGCAAGTAACATTACCTGCCCTGTTACAAACTTAGAGACCTTTAAGAATACTTGGAAACCAATTTGAACTTTATATAAAATACCATACTGTCAAGCTATGTGGAAGCAAAGAAATTTTACATATTTTGATCATATAATAGCCTAAATTAATTTCCTAAAAACCTTGTCTCTCGGGTTCTTTTAAATAAAACTAACGGTAATTAAAAACATTATATTAATAATAAATATACACTAAAAACACTTAAGAAATAATATCAGTATTTATTTCACAATATTTATATAACAATATTTGTCGCCGGTCGCTGGTTGAATAATGAGTCATTCTCTTGATCTCTTTTATAGTCTATCACCCGATCTAGAATCTTTCGTCTTCTAATTTGTTCTACGTCCACAATATATATATATATATATAATAACTTCGTGACCTTGACATTTATATCCTGTCATTCATATTTTGTATTCTCTTGATAAAGGCGTACACAGCCGAAACATGTAGAGTTTTTTAAATACATATATTTTGAAGTAATATACAGACCTTTAATCGCCTACTGATTAGGGTTACCATATATATATATATATATATATATATATATATATATATATATAACAGCTCTACAGGCCCTTGAGGCCCTTGGCTTTTATTTCTTCTACTACTTTCTTCCATTTCTTTCGGTCCCTCACTCTTTTTCTCCAGTCATCAATTCCTTCTTCCTCTATATCCTTTAGCATTTCCTGTAACCACTTTTTCCTTGGCCGACCTCTTCTTCGTTTACCACCCTCTCCTCCGTGCAACACTTTCTTCACAATTCTTTGTTCTGGCATCCGTGAGATATGTCCCAACCAACTAGCTCTTCGTGATCGAATTAATTGAGTTATATTTGGTTTTCTATATATTTCTTCTAACTCTGTGTTTGTTCTTCGTCGCCACCTGCCATCCTCCTTAAGTCCTCCAAAAAATTTTCTAAGTACTCTCCTTTCCCAGATTTTCAGATTTTCTTCTTGTTGTTTTGTAATGGTCCATGTTTCGCTTGAGTATAGAACAGCTGGCCGGATTATTACGTCCACAATATAGTTATCGTTATGTTATGTTCAAAATCAGTTTAAATAATTGTAACCTTTTAACACAATAAACTTTTTCTAGAGGAATCACCAAATTTTGCAAAGCTGCGAAATTGTTTGTATATATTGTTTACCATACTACACATAAAATCGTAAAAAATATATATTTCATTTAAAGTTATATATGATCGATTGTTTAACATAATTATCTTTTTTAAGTATTTCAAAATGTTGAATTTATTCCAATTTTACTCGATGCAAATTCGTTTAACTATTTTAATTAAAAAAATATAAAATTTATATAATTTACCTCTAAATTTAATTAACAACATAGTATAAAACATGTTTAGAACGCATAAGCCGATAATACAACTGAATGAGAGAAATATAAATGATAAAACAAACATTTTGCGTTAGATATATCCATGGTTGCGAACTCCTGCACGCTAATCGATTCCGAGAGCGAAAAACTAACTTTTCAATGACAATGCTTGATAACAGTTAATGCATATTTCACTACGCAAGTATGGAAATAGATAAACGTATAAATGATAGAATTTCAGAAAAAAATTTGCCAAAAAAACCGTGTTTACCACGTTTTCATTTAACCAGTAAAAATATAATTTTTAATTATTAAAGATGGCATAACTATATGTATATTTAAATAAAATTTATTTAAAACTCATGTGAAATTGTTAACATTAGTGCAAGTTTGGCATGTCTTAATATAGTAACAATATTATATATTATTTCGAATGTGTGCAAAAAAATATTTATAATTCTTTTTAGCTGTAATTTACGGATAGTTCGAGAATTTTTTCGTTAAATTGTCTCAACGTGAAATTTGAGGTCGAAATGATGTCCAATGGATTGGATGCTGGCGTTGTAGGACAACAAAATGGTGGAAACGGTGGCCAAGGAGGTGGTCAAGAGGAATCGAAAACGAACCTTATAGTTAATTACCTACCCCAGACTATGACCCAAGAGGAAATTCGTTCATTATTTTCGAGCATTGGCGAAGTAGAAAGTTGTAAATTAATTCGAGACAAAGTGACAGGTAAAACCTTGTTTTTGGCGACAAAATTTACAATTAGCGCACAAATAGAAACAAATAAAAACAGATGAAATTTATCTCCGTCCGTGCTTCGGAAGTTTGGTAGATAAATTTTATATGGGCTACCATTTTCCTTTGAAATCTCCACGGAAATTGGGAAGTAATTGCTTTGGAAGATATTGTTTTCAGGAAAATCGTGCAAAAGACAGAGATACTTTTAACATTTACTTACTTAATCCATATAACCTTCCTATTTTTTGGAATAGATTAATGGGAGTGTAGACAATGTCTTCCACACCCTCTATTTTTTCCTCTATTCCTTGTCACTTCTTTTCTTGATTTACTCAGGTTCTTTTTTCTACCAATCTTCGTGGCTTCAAAAATCTATCGCGCTAGACGATTTTCTTCTCAGCCGGCCGATAATCTGCTGGTAACACCTAGCTTATTGTGCTGAGGGTCCGTGGTTTTCCTTCTCGTTAAAGGTGATTGCTGATAGCTAAACATCTTAAGTCCCTTACAGGCGTGAGCATAATAATAACCCATGAGTTGGAAATGTGCCCTGGAATTGACTTAAGTCGTTAAGAGAAGATCTAAGGCATGACTTATTATAAAAACAGTTGCGTCTATTCTATTATCAGCTGTTCTCTATAGACAACGTTTTCTAGTTTTGCTTAATTGAGAGTAAAAGATCTCATTGCTACACTATTAAATTTACTTCTTGGCCTTTCCGCTTTCCCGTCCCAATTTCCACTTCAGCATGGTCGAACCGGTCTCCGGTTGGGTGGAGGTTTGTCTTGAGGATCGACTAACTGCCTTACCACAGTATAAACCTTACCAGTAGAATTTATTGAATTATTTAATTTTACGTCAAAAGATTAAAAGTACTGACAAGAAGTGATCCTGCTAGTAAGGTTTATACTGTCTTGCTATCGCATACTCCAAGCTCTCTACTCTAGTCCACGTTCCCGCGGCTAATATCTTTAGGTACTGCTGTAGAGTGGGAATAACTAAATCTCTTTTTATTTCTGACAAACCATAGAGCGTTAGCGATCAGAAGTTTGTTCTGAAGTGATGAAGCTTTTCAAGTCGTTCTTGTTTCGGTTTAGACTCGAGTAAACAAATACCAAATATCTACCTGTTTCTAAACATGTTTGAACTCCAGTATTATCAATTTCTGAAGTTAAAATGGAATCTTCAAAATCTACATTAGCAGTAGATATGTATATAAGCATAAATTGCTATTACCTGTATTAACAGGTGAAGTATGAACATCGTACAATATGACACTATTTCTTGACTGAATAAAGTATATAATTGCCTTTTGTATAAATACATTCTTTGGGAAGAGGAAAACAATGTCTTAATAGATAGTATTCTAGTACTTAAAATTAAATCTAAAAGAAAATGCAGTATTACAAACACAAGCCATACAAAAATATCTACCGAACTACAAAATAAATTAGAATCAATTTGATAAACTTATTTATCGATCAAATTTAGCGACATCTTTTATATTTGCAAACTAATCAATACATTTATATTCTTATCTATCATTACATGCTTACTATCTTACATTTAACTACCCACCCCCGGATTGACCCCTCACAACCCTATGTTATTTACTTCGGTCGATGATCCTGTCTTTGTCTTTATGGCTCGTTTATAATCGATTCCTCGACCCATTTAAAAAGTTTTAGCTTAGAAGTCATAGAACTAAAGAAATTAAAAGAATTGGAACTATGTACAGTGACTAACTTTAATATTCGGTTTATAAAGTGTTATATATTTATATAGTTTAACGCAAATTAAACAAAAATTACAATAAAGTGAATTATTTGGTATATTACGTACGAGGGTTGTTTCCAGAATAACAAACGAAAGCAAATATATCATTGAAAATGGTTTAATTATTTTTCAAAATATTCTCTGTGGTGATCGATGCAATTTTGCATACATGCATGCCAGGGGCGTGCGCATGCAATTTTGAATTTAATTTAAATTATAAGAAAAACATTATAAAACGTGCACAAAACACTAACCGTTATGAATCATGAATGGATTCAGATTTTTAAAATATTCCAATCATCAGATATGTCTCCACAATTGTTTCACTTAAATTAGTTTTAATGCCGGAAACAACCGTTCCACATTTAATGAAGTTACATTTGCATATTCAAAATATAATCTTGGAAACCAAAAAATTGTTAAGTCCTATAGAATAAAAATTAATACTTAATACTTCTCTGATTTCCAGGCTGATTTAATCACTATTTGGATTTCTTTAAATCCTCACTGCAGGGTGTCTAATTAAAGTATTCAATCATCAGAAAGCTTATTTTCTTATTTATATAAGTTTATATTATAAGAGGACCCTAAAACTTTTTCACATTCTTTAAAAAATTTCGGTTGCAACTAGAGTTCCGTGAATAGTTTGTACATGTATAACTTTTCCACATTCCAGTTGCTATTATGAATGCAATTTTACAGCTATCGTTTTTAATTTTTATGATTATCTCTTCGGCTTCTGTTAACTTATTTAATTACCCTTTATGTTTCATAAATGGATACAGTGTTCCTTTCATTTTTATATCGTCATATGATGTATTCTATTGTACTTTTGCTCATTATATAATATATCAGCAATTTATTAATAATTCAATCCTTTTTCGTAATTATATACTGGCAGTTCGCTTTGTTCTACGGTAAACTTTTGCCCCTTGCGTGCTTTTATCATTTTAAATTTAATTAACCTAAAACACTCAATGCTTAACACGAATGTATACACTACTAATATTGATTCGCGTTTAGTGTAATACACAAAAATTTGGTTGCAGTCTAGAAATCGAATATTAAAGTAACATCGACTTCGGGGATTTACCGTTTTTCTTTTATTTTGGACAAATTACTTATTATGTCACATATACGCACTTTTGAAAGAAAAATATTAAATTTTTAATAATATAAATTAAATAAATATGTGAAGAATTACAGAAACCGAATATGAAAATTAGTCACTGCTATTTGTCATATAATTCATAGTATTTACCACAGATGGCGCTAATTCATTTCTGTATCATGTATGTATGTATGTATATATGTAACAATTTTGAAATAGATCATATGTATTATTAATCACCGTATGAAGACTTTCACGGCCGTTGTAAATATCAATGTTCGATTCAGGATTGTGTTCCTAAGGAATTTCTTCCGTACGTTATTTTCACAGCTGTGGTGAAGATCATCAGCGGCGAGATCGAAGAAGTATTCTTGAATTCTCGTCGTTAGTGATACTGCGATCGCGAAGGTGTCACTATTTATAGGGTCGGAGGTGGGTCGGTTTTTGAGAGTGGTAAGGTTATGTCCGTCTGTAATGCGAAGTCATAGAGATTTGCAAATATAAGGACAATTTCACTAGAAAGGAAGAGGTTCAAGCTCTTAACAAAATCTGGTACCCGGCACTACGGCTCACGCTAGTTAGGCGCTTAGGGGGAATATACATACCGCTGTCGAAACAAGCGATAACGCAATTGGTCAGCTCGACCAAACACGCCCACTCCTAAGGCCCAACCGAATACGCCCAGTCCTAAGATCCAACCGAACACGACCACTCTCGAAAACCGACCCACCTTTGACCTTTTACCAAGAGTGACACCTTCGTAATCGCGGTAGCACAAAACAACGAGAAATCAAGAAGAGTTCTTCGCCTTCCCCGCTGATGATATCCACCGTAGCTGCGAACGAAACGTTAGGAAGAAATTCCTTTGGACAACGGTTCTACAGCCCGGAATCGAACTTTGATACTATTATTAATATTAATCAACAAAATAATGGCCAATATATTGCTGACCAAGATTAAATTTCTTGTCTGTCTCATAGTTACTTATTTATATGCAGACTTCTATATATTTTTAAAAGGAATTCACTAAATAAAAGCGAGAATACGAGGTCGGATTGATATATAACGTCTCCAGCTCTAGAAATTAAGAATAAGTAAAGACAAAATAATGAAACCAGTCTCAAAATAATAGTAGTTTATCCAAGAGTTAATGATGACGGTTATTATTCGCGAGAGCTGAATTTACGAACCGAGCCGCTAAGCGGCGAGGGAGTAACTCACCTCCAGGGAATAATAGTCATTATTGCGAGTTGTATACACTACTTTATCTACGACTAACTGAAAATTACTAAAAGAAAAACAAACGTTATACTATAATATAGAAGTTTTATCGTATCGACGACACGTTTGACAATTAGAATATCCGGGCTTGTTTATCGTTACTATAAGACTATGTTTTTTTGGCGGAACGCAGGGAATAATGAGATATCTCGTTATCATTATTCCCTGTATTACGCCAATAAGAAGAACTGTCGCATTTCATTATTCCATGCGGAAATTATATGAGTTCCGTTTTTAACTAATAATCATAATATAATACCTACTTTATTGTTTAGTCGTAGATAAAGTAAATTTATCGTACACAATTACTTTCCCACATAACCATCATTTAGTGCAACACATTTCTCCAAACGCTGAATCCATTTCTAGATTCCATCCACGAAACAATTTTCTTGTTTAATGCTAAGAAATAAGTAATTAAACTTCTAGTTTCAAAAATTCTTTTATTGTAAATACCACTACAATATTGTTTCGCCATACAATGGCTTCATCAGGTGGATGAAATACTGAAATTGTATTGCAAACAGCAGCCCGAACTTCAGTGTCTGATGAAAAATCTTATTTAATTAATCGTTGATCCCTTCGGCAGTAATTCGGTGTGAATAATCACAGAAAGTGGCGAGCTTGACTTTCTGCGATGGCTAAACACTTTTAAATTTTTTTCGTACACGCGGAAAATCAGGACGACGATATTCCATTGACTGTCGTTTGTTTTCGGGGTCACAATGATGAACCCAAGATTCGTCCTCGATAGTGATGTTCATAAGAAAATCATCATCTTACGTTGATACTGGTTAAGGAGTTCTTGACAAATGTTTTTCTTTGTTCTGTCATGATGTCCGTTAATTGTCGCGGGATCCATCCGGCGCAAATTTGCCTGTAAGTCAACGTCGGAACAATGTACTGAACTCTTTCTTAACTAATACCAAATTGCCGAGAATTTTGTTTTTGTTAATTCGGCGATTTCTTTGAATCAACACATTCATTTGTCTTTGATTCTTCTCATGCGATGCACTGATACTGGTCGAAATTACTATTTCCAGGTTAGAGCTTATTTCTGTCCCCACTACTCGCACAATGGCGTTGTTGGAGACCTTATATATAAAAAAATATATATTTAGTGTTTATAAGAATTTTATTTTTCTTATTTATTTTATTGGCCGTGTCTTAATATTAAAAATAATAGACTTTTTATTGGTTTAGCGACCTTTTATTGAATTATGATGTTTTATTCTACGACGTTTCGACTTTTACTATTTTTCAGTCTTTTTCAAGTATCGTTTCTTTTGGTTTTCAAAATCACGCATTCTGTGTAACATGTGTGTCGGGTACCCGAGACCTTTTTTTGTAACGAACCGATCGCACTGGTTGGAATATTGTAAGTGTAAGTAAACACTTACAATATTCCAACCAGTGCGATCGGTTCGTTACAAAAAAAGGTCTCGGGTACCCGACACACATGTTACACAGAATGCGTGATTTTGAAAACCAAAAGAAACGATACTTGAAAAAGACTGAAAAATAGTAAAAGTCGAAACGTCGTAGAATAAAACATCATAATTCAATAAAAGGTCGCTAAACCAATAAAAAGTCTATTATTTTTAAAATATATATATATATATATATATATATATATATATATATATATATGTGTGTGTTTTCTTTTAGGTTTCCTCGGGTAGTAGTTTGTGTTGAACTGGATTCCGGGTTTTCTTGCGCGTTTCCACAGTTTGGTCTTCGTAAAGACCGGTGCTGGTTTCTAGACGACGTTTCGGCAAAATCACATTTGCCATATTCAGATCTGCGATAACTGTCTGCTTCTGGTTACTCGTAAACTGACGTAGTCGAGTTGGTTGAGTGTGTGCGCGGCTTCGTGTCGTTGGGCCTGTAGCTGGAATGTACTCGCCTTGTAGGTGTTTTTGTTTGTTGTTGACAACTTTTTTGCTTAATACTGGTTTCCATGCTGTTGGGTCTTTAGCACCGGTCTTTACGAAGACCAAACTGGAAACGAGGAAGAAAATCCGGAATCCAGTTACAACATATATATATATATATATATATATATATATATATATATATATATATATATGTATATATATATATATGTATATATATCAATCCGCCATGGTAGGTTACAAATTTGGAATAGATACTATTATTATTAATCAACAAAATAATGGGCAAAATACTTGCTGAAGGTTTTTTAAATTTTTTGTTTGTCCCATGGTCATTTATGCAGATTCAGATATACAGTGCTTTCAAAAAAAAAAAAAAAGAAACAGTTTCAGAGTTGGCCATGAAATTTTTAGGTATGTCGTAACTTAACCGCACCGTAATTTTGTTTATTCATGACAGGAAGATTATAACCTAGCAATTAACCATGCAATTTTCTAAAGTCGTCTGTCGTTTAGATGTAACTGTCATTTAAGAAATTCATATTATAGGTCTTTCACGATAGCAGACGAGTCACGTGATAAATTGAGACGAAACAGGGTTGACAAATCTATTGCTTGTCAGATGCGGTTAATAAATAATCTGTGAGGTTATGTTTATGTTGTCATTTTAAAATATATTAACTCCTATTAATATGCTTTAATTTACTTTATTATATATGAAAAAAAATACGAAGAAAATCAAAATACATATGCGAATTTATTTATTTTATATTACATATACAAAAATAATACACAGAAAATAACGAGCCATCGAAAAAATTCATAATTGGAGTAGACTGTGAAATTGTGTTGGTACTTTAGCCACTTCCACATAATGACACATTACTTGATGCTTGACAGTTTCATTTGGTTTCATTGTAAAAAAGGTTATGGCATTGAAATGATACTACAACAAAAAAGAAAACGAATAATTTATTTAATATCGAAATCATAATAAAAATTTACATATAGCTACAGAAGTTGTTGAAAATGTTGTCCATTTACTTCTAAACAAATTTAATTTTCTTAATACGAGTTTTGAAAAATTTGACACAAACTTATAGTTTCAATGTCAAATAATAAATGTCATTATGTGGAAGTGGCTAAAGTACCAACCCAATTTCACAGTCTACTCCAATCATGAATTTTTTCAATTTTTTCACACATATTAGAGATTAAAGGCCTTGGTAATAGACATATGATATAGAAGTTTTTATTTAGAAGATGATGTTCGGCTTTTACTTTTAATAGCACTTGCTACTCTCTATAATAAATAAATATTGATGTTAAAACGTTTATAATATAAATAATAGAAAATATAACATGTCGAACAGCAGAAAGTGGGAGTAATAGTCCCTTATTATCGCGTTCTTTTACGAAATACAGTTGTTTACAGGTGCCGTAAACTACATATCTATCACTTAATAAATTAATAATTTATTAGGGCAAAATATACAAGTGTCCCGTATCGTTATGTTCAAATTATAGGAGTGTAAAGTAGACTTCATTTCAAGTAATAAAAACGCAAAACTTGTATATCCATTTTTATTTGTTTCAAAGTTACAGATCTATGAATGTGATTGTCAGATCATGAAAAAAATGTAATCTCAAAGTCAATAAAAGCTGATTTTATTTAAAAAAGTTTAATTAATAATATTTTCGAAATGTCCACCTAGTTGTTGAATGCTGGCTTGTGCCCGTAAGCCAACAGAAGAAGTACTTATCCGAATTTCGTACTTGTTTTGTCGGATTTGCTCGACAGCCAGGTGAATACGATCCAACAACTTTTCTCTTGTGTTCTAAACTTGTGCGTATACTAAATTTTTCATGTACCCCCATAAATAAGTCAAGCGATTAAGATCGGGTGATTTGGGTGGCCATGCAACAGGACCACCTCGACCAATAATTGATGTTAACACAATTTCGGACAGCAATTCCGAAATGTGGTGGTGCCCCATCCATGTGAAACTACATGTCTCGTCGAATATTCAGTGGGACATCCTCTAAAAGACCTGGCAGTTAGTCAATACGAAATTGAAAGTAATTGTCCGCATTTAACCTCCCAGGAAGAACGAGAGGGCCAATCAACAAGTCATCGATTAGGGCCGCCCAAACGTTAATAGAAAATTCATGTTGAAATTTAGATGGGCGTATAGCTTTAGGATTTTCTGATGACCACCTGTGCAGGTTTCTCAGATTTGTAACACCACTTCTCGTGAACGTAGATTCATCTGTCCAGAGGACTGTTCTGAAGAAATTAAAATGAAGCCGTGACTCTCTTAATATCTAGGTAGAATAAACTAGGTCTGCCTCAAGCAAACCGTGTCCCCTGCGATAGTGATATGGATATAAGCCCTCACGTTTTAAAATTCGCCAAACTGTCGTTCGTGGCACTCCTAGTTGTCTAGCGATTCGACGTACACTGAGAGTTGGATCCCTTGTAACAATAGCTACTGCTTCTTCCTCTTAAGTTTGCAAAAATTTACTCCTCGGTCGAAAAGATAATTACGCAGTCCGCATTCCCGAAATTGTCTGTGTACTTCCAGAAACGTTCTGTAATGAGGAATGCGCTATTCAATAACTGCTTGACGTGCACTGCCGTTACAGTAGTCATACACAAAATGCATGTCCGCATACTCTTGAGAAGAAAATCGGTAAGGCATTTTGAATAAAGAAAAGGTGTTCACTCACTAATAAGGTGTTGTATGACCTGAAACGTAATGTAATCCTTTATTAAAAAATGAAACTTAACAGTCATCTGAACATTTGTTTATTGTATGATATTCATGGTTCTGCACTTACGAAATAAGTAAGAACCTTCATCATAAATCAATTTCCAGTACTCTTTTTTGTAGATCTCCAAGAAATGACTGTATGCAGTACGGCACGTGTTTATTTATTTTAGGATAACATTTTATTACGACGTTAATAATCACAGACCTGTTATTGAATCGTATAACTTTTTTTAAATAAAATCAGTTTGTATTGACTTTAGGATTACATTTTTTTTCATGATAAGACAATCACATTCATAGATCTGTAACTTTGAAACAAATAAAAATGGATATACAAGTTTTGCGTTTTTGTTACTTGAAATGAAGTCTACTTTACACTCCTAAAATTTGGACATAACGATACGGGACACTTTGTTTAATATCGATGTATAAATACAAAAAAATCGGAACTTATAAACTCGTTCTAAACAACTAATTCGAATGACATTTGACAGAATGCAAGCTGGCAACCATGCCTACTTCTGACAACATAATATATTTACCGAATAGAGAGAATTACTAGGATCATTAGGTATTATTGTTATTTAAATGTTACTTGGTCCGAAGTAACTGTTTATCACGTGTCTCGTCTGTTATCGTGAAAGAGTAAAATTATGACATACTTTTTGATGTTACTTAGAAATCAGGGGTTTTTGTTTTTGAACGCACGATACTAGTAACTCAATAATTTGTTGTTATAAGTGGTCATAGTTTCATTATTAGATTTTATTAATATTACTCTGCTAGTTTCGTTGGTAAAATAAATACATTAGCTCCATTTAATTATCATTATTATTAAGTTAAGTTTAAAATTGTGTCAGCTTTTTAAGGCTGTAGATTATACAATTCCGGCAAAATACGCAAATGCTAGTATTTCCTCTGCGACATAGAATAAAACGACAGCTATAATTAAACTGAAGCAAACATACAAAATATTAATTTTTATTCAAGAAATTCCTAGGTTTTATTACATACATATGTACATACATTGCTTGATATATTTTCTTTTAATTTAATCAAAGAAACTTAAGATGTATTTAAGATTTTAACAGCGAACAAAACTATTTTCTTTTATTGTACGTCTTTCCTGAAAGTAAATATATTTTACAAGCAATTACTTTTTGTAATTTATTTATACTTATAAAGTAAAATAAATTACATTACTATGTGGGGCATTTCCTGTAACTTTATTAAATTAAAGAATTCGCCGATATATTCGACAATGTAATATACGAATTACGTTTTTTTAGTGATGTGGGAGTTAAGTGTGTTCAATTAAATTGAATATACGCATGCCCAACGTTCTACAACACAGTTTAATTTGATTCTATAAATATTTTCATACACGTCATTTTATATTATCTTTCTCTACATTCGATAGTAAATGCGTATTATGTGTGTATTGTTTGTGAATCAGCGGCACGTGCATTGTTTCAGGAAGATCTTATCACATGTGTGCATACTTCACTAATATACGGTGTATTATTTTTGTCATTTCCTTTTCATTAATACTGTGGCATTTGATACTGTATTACGTAATGTAAATAACATTGGAGATATTTTTGTTCCATTTCTATTTTCGGTCCGACAATATTTCATTTTCGACCTTATTTTCCGTTGGATATTATTTCTCTTTTGCGTTTTTTTTTGTTTTCTTTTTGTTTGCTTAAATGTAGAAGATCAAGTTTTAAGTTATGTTTTTGTGACCGTTTAAACAAAAATTATAGACGCGTACATTTTTTTTGTTCCGTTAGTGTATTAATAGTTCCTTTTGTAATTCTTATTGCCTGCAGTTCCTGGTGGAGTTTTGAGTAGTCCCTTGGTTGCAGGGCAAAGTCTTGGATATGGATTCGTTAATTATCACAGACCAGAAGATGCAGAAAAAGCCATTAATACACTCAATGGACTACGCCTCCAAAACAAGACGATTAAGGTATTGACAAATCACTTAATTGAAATTGAATTTGTCAACGATTTTATCCCAATACTTTAAATGCATTTCGCCAAATAATTACAACTTCACCTCAGTATTGTGTTCTAATTCATTAATATCTTTGTTATTTAATTTTTTTTCTTTTATTAAAAAATACTATATTCATTTCCAACGTTTAAAAAGTGTATTATATTACCGTTGCTTTTAAATAATTAAATATTTAAAATTGATTAACTGCATCGTAAATGTTATAAATACTTTGCAATGCTAGTACATTCTTGGCACTAATTGGAACAGAATGTTTTGCATTGGTGATGATAGGTCATGTCAGATACTTCGCGTAAGTATTCCGACAGAGGTAAGTTGCGTATGGAAGTAATTAATATGAATGTTATAATTTATTCAAATAATATACATTCTATACATACGAAGGTTTTAGAAAATCCATGAAAGAATTATAAATTAATCGGTATAAATGTCTTCCTAATTTTATAATTTCTGCGATTTTCTCCGTAAAATATTGATTTTGATGTTCTGGCCGAAACCAAGATTGTAGGAGGGTTGTTGCGTAAGTTTTTAGAAAAAGAAAAACAAAATTACAGTAGAACTTTGGTTGTCCGTAGTAGTTGGGAATGCACCAAGCACGGATAATTGAAAATCACGAATAAAAAAAATAAGGCAGACAGCAACTAATATTTGAAATCCAAACTTTAATAAACATATTAACAAAAATATATAATACATCTATACACACGGACAAAAATATTGCATATTTTTAAAAATCTTTTATTTATATATTTTTTATAACATTTCTGCCTTTTTTTGCTAATTATTTTGAAGTGTTCTACGTATATTAGTATTGTTATAACACACGTGGATATAAAAAATGTTTGGTTTTTTATAATTATAGGTGAGTTAGCAATATTTTACAATTAGGGCAATATGTGATAAGTGTGCGTTGGTGAGTCAGAATGATTATCTTTTGTTTTACATCGTCAGAGTGACGTTTCTAGTGCATTGTGCGTTGATTCTGAGTTTTTTGTTAGTAAAATGCCACATCTAAATGAATTAGAGGCTGTTAAAATTGCTACTCTAGCTAACGAGGGTCGCAAGCAAAAAGATATTGCACAAATGCTGGGAATAAATCAATCGACGGTCTCTCGTGTTCTACAACGATTTGAAGAGACTGGGGAATACAGAAGGCGACATGGACAAGGGCGTAAAAGGTGTATGACCGATATGTGCAACTCCAAGATTTACGAAATATCACACAACTAAAAAATGAATTATTGAATACAAGGCAAGTTAATGTAAGTGTAAAAACAGTAAGAAGAAGACTTAAGGAAGCTGGTTTAAATCCAAAACGTCCTGCTGAAGTCCCTCGGCTTCTCCCACATCACAAAACCGCCCGGTTACAGTTTGCACGAGCTCATGTTGATTAGGGTGAACAGGAATGGAGCAGAATTCTTTTTACAGATGAGAGTAGAATACAATTGTGGAAGCCAGATGGACGAGATCGAGTGAGTCTATAGAAGAAATGTAGAACGATTCGTTGCATGTAATCTTGTGCAAACCGTTAGCTTTGGTGGGAGGTTCCATTATGCTATGGGGTGGCATCAGTTGGGAAGGTCACACTTGTTGTTAATTTGAGAATGGATGCAGACTGGTACCTTCGAAACATGAAGAACATGTTTTACCATATATCGGCTTTATTGGGTATGACAGATTTGTATTGATGCAGGATAATGCCCGGCTACATGTAGCCGGTATAGTGCTCCAGCACTTTGAGCAAGTCGGGAATGCGTCATTAGATTGGCCTCCATTAAGTCCCGACTTAAACCCGATTGAGCACCTATGGGACATTCTCAAACGCCGTATACGAGCTCGAAATCCAGTCCCTAATTCAATTGAAACATTACGAAATGCAGCTCACGGAGAATGGAATAGAATTTCGCAAGAAACAATTAAAGATCTGCGAAGCATGCCCAGAAGAATGCAAGCTGTAATTAGAGTTAGGGGAGGTGATACCCATTACTAATTCATCTTTATGTGACCTAAAAAAGAAATTATGTTGTCGTATTGTCGCTATTTTAAATTAAATGTTCTAACTAAAATCACCATCTTTTATTTAATCATCCACTAATCTGTTTTAACGCTATGATATGTAAGAAAAACTGTACTAATATACGTAGAACACTTCAAAATAATACATTTAGCAAAAGAAAGTGCATAAATGTTATAAAAAAAATATATAAATAAAAGATTTATACAAATATGCAATATGTTTGTCCGTGAGCTATGATATTTTATTCTAATTTTCTAAAGAAATTTGTCATCGAACTATTCTCATTTTTTTTATAATCTCCTCTAACCTTCTTAAATGTAAAATGTCTGCCATTTGAGTATTTTCTTGATTTTCACAATAACGAATAACAATATTAATGGCTCCACTTGCCTGGGAATGTGTAATATGGTTACTGACTGAACTGTTAGCTTCCTCACCGCTATCTTCTGATAATATTACTGGTCCTTCACAATATCTTCATCTGCAAATGTTTAATGTCCTTAATCAGAGCTATCACAATTGAACCATTCATTAATTTCATTTTGTCCTAAGTTTTTTTTACAGATTTTATGTTACATTTATGTACACTACTAGCCGTGGCTCGTAAATCAATCTCACGTTCCAACTTACCAAGTCTCACGTCGCCCTCTTCTTCCTCTAAAGTCGTTATCTTCGAAAATGCTCGCTTTATTGCTATATTTTCCACTAAATTCCAGGCGCTTGCGATCCAATAAATTGCATCTTTTGTAAAAAGTCTTTCTTTGGAGTCTGTGGTTTAGTAAAAACTTTAAAAAAGGTATATAACCCCTTACCACAATTATTAATCGTATCCTAAATACGTATTTCGACAACTAAGTTGTCATCATCAGTAGGTAAAACCACTAATCAAGGTGTCGCACATGGGGCACAGTAAAGCTAGCACAACAGCTTACGCAACAACTTTACACGGCGTCCACGTATACACTAACTAGTTAGTGTATACGCTCACTCATCTTTGGAAAGCACTAAAAAAATCGAAAAGAATTGCTACAGACCCACTAACTGACTTTACAGAGTTGGCCTACATCCTAACAGTGTTGCCAGATTGAATGCTACACTACCAGTCTGACTTTATTTACACATCTCGTATATTATTCTAACAAATTATATTTTATAATATGAGGATTGTTCAATACATTTAGAAACTATAAAGTAATTTTAATTCACTGAATTTAAAGAAATCTCTAAAGGAGTCCCAGAGGTGCATTAATTCACCAATGCACTAGATACTTTCTTGCTGTCACGGCTGTTTGTGGAACCATTCTTTCTTTTATCGGATCAACCACGTTAAAATCTTAGATTAAGCGTAAAGTGACTGTTCTAAGAGTTGCTAACGCGTGCGAGCAAGATCCTGAACCATTCAAGCAACATCAGGGCGAGTAGTATTATCACGCAGGAGGATAACACCTTTTCTGGGGTTCCCGGGATGTTTATTCTAGATGCTGGCACGTAAATAGTTTAAAATTCCAATTGTCCTATATTTTCGTCTGATGCTATAGCATGTCTAAATCATTATGTGGATACTTTTCTATGGAAATTTGTTACACCATTCAACCACTGCCGTATAGAAATAACCATAGTCGTATACAACTTGCATCCTTGGATAAATTTCAATTGGATGACGTGTTTCAGCGGCTAAAAATAACTACATGCAGACTATTTTTGGACATATTTTCTATTATAACTTAATTACAACGCTGAGAAAGAACCAAATAGCGAGCATTCTTGACAAACGCGTCACCAATATGTAAGCAGTCAACATAAACAGCTGAATTTCGTTGTCATGGCGATAGAGTTGCGGGTACGCAATCCAAACATGTTTTTATCGAACAATTCTAATTACTTAGCAACCTGCCTCTGTCCGAATACAAATGCGTCTGACTATATATTCATTTCAGTAGTAGCGATGTTATTAAATTGTTTTATTTACTTATTATTAATTTATATATTGGGTTGATGCATATGTTCATAGTATTTTTATTGAAATCAAAATTTATTAATTTTTTAACAAACAAAGTCCATAAACTAATCAGGAATATATTTTCCTCCAATATTTACGATTGGTTTCCAACGATTTGGGAATTTTTCGATTCCACGCCTGAAGAAATCCGGTAGTTTGGAAGTGAAAAAGAAATCTGACAGGGCGACATTAGGATTAACAAATAAAATAATAAAATAACTTAATGTGTTCCCGATATTTTTTTGCTAGAATTGCGGCCTTAAGCCGGTGGGGGTATTGATGGTGAATCTCAACAGTGATGGTTAAATTTCTCGGAAGCAATTCATAGTAGACGACGCTTTCTTTGTATCACCAGATGCACATCACCTTATGAGTACCAGGTTTTACTCGGGGAATTACCTTTTTGCTAAGACTAAGTCATTCTTATTTGTTCTTGGTACCATTTTTTGTCACCAGTAACATTGTTGGACAGAAACAGTCGATATTATTAATGAACTAGCAAAGAGACGCAAATGTTGACATACTCGTTCTTTAAAATAGAAATAAAACTACGGTTCTAATCTTCACTTTTAGTCTTTAATCGTAACACGACAGTTGTTTCGCCAGCACAGTGGCTTCCTCGGGTGCTTACATCTAAAGAGTACGGTACAAACTGTGCTGGCGAAACAACTGTCGTGTTACGATTAAAGACTAAAAGTGAAGATTAGAACCGTAGCTTTATTTCTATTTTAAATTATGGATCTTCATCAAGTAAATGCCGAATCAATTATACTCGTTCTTATTGATTTCCCTAAAAACCTGCTGTAACCAAATATTCAGTTTTTATACTTTCCCCATGGATTGCAAATGTGGCACTCGTATTATGGTCGATTCGTCAAAATCTATTGCAACGCCCAATTCCCGAGTTATTTATTTCGCATGAGAAGCAATGTTTAAAAAAAATTGAAAATTTTGATTGGATTGGATCTGCACGAATGAAAGTGTTCAGATGATCTTCATCAAAATCCGAAGCTCTTCCTGAATGGGTCTCCTTAAACCTTGAAAACGATTTCCCTTTAGTTCTGTCCCAGTTAACCAGAGGAGAGACCTGCTTAACTTCTCTGTTTAACTCGAGCAAAATGATATATCGAAAATGTCCGTTTTTCTACTTAACTAATATAATCTTTGCACAATTTTAAAATATTTTCAATTAAGCAATGTTACGACATTAAAATAACTTTGACATATTTTTTTTCTGGTGTTTTTCTTCCTGAATCCGATACAACTGTTTCAGCTACTGCCACAACATATGGTCCTTTAGATTTCACCCTGTATATCTAATTGCAATTGAGAAAATTATGTTCGCTTTCCTAGATAAATCAACAATGAGTGATGATTTAATACCCAGTTCTTTTATTCGTAACAACAGTAAAGCGTTAGCAAAGTCATTACTGATTGTTATTAATTTGGCTCTGAAAACGTGTGTTTTTCCTGGTCGATGGAAGAAAGCTAGAATTACACCAGTTCATAAGAAGGGTGATGTATCGAGCTTGGAAGATTATAAACCCATAGCGATTTTACCAAATTTCAACTCTATTCTTCATAACACACGTCCATACATATCCCGCAATCAACGTGGATTCTTGCCACTGCGGTGTACCGTTACGAATCGAATGATAGTGCCTCAAAATATTTATGAGGTATTGGATAATAATGGTCAATTAGATGTTGTATACGCTGACTTTTTTCGAGGTTTCGATACTATTGACCATCAAATATTATTAAACAATTTAAGTGATTTTGGCATTAGCTCATCTGGATTAGAACTTATTGCCTCATACGTTGTGAACAGAGTGAATTATGTATTTTATAACGACTTTTACTCTTACCAATTCTTTTCAACATCTGGTGTGCCTCAGGGCTCTAATCTTGAACCTCTGCTTTTTCGACTTTTCGTTGATGACCTGCTTTTTCGACTTTTCTTTGATGACCTCCTCACCTCTTTCAATTGTTCAGTGCTGGCCTATGCTGATGACACTAAATTATATTTACCTATTGAATCACAGAATGATGTTGACGCCTTGCAAGATAATTTAATGTGTTTGGGAATTGGTATAGTAAAAACAAGATAAAGATTAATGTGAACATGTATCATCTTACACTCGTAAAATTAACAAAGTGTAGTCGCAATATAATATTAATGTGCAAAAGTTTGTGAAAAGGAACTCCATTAGTAATCTTGGCTTCAAATTCGACTTGGAAATGTCCTTTATAACTTGCACCTTTCAGACATCTCATCTGCTTCTAGGATGTTGGGTTTTATTATGAAGTCAACCAGTCAGTTTCAGGATCCTAACTGTTCTGAAATCACTGTACCAGACTTTTATTTTGAGTGTGTTTCTGAAGTTTCTGAAATATCTTTCCTTCAGATGTGATTGTAGATATCCAGAAAGAAATATTGACTACAACCCCCTTCTAGACAGACAACTTCAAATCCTTAAAACATCGTCGAGAGGTTAATGCTGCGCGATTTATGTGTGATTAATTGATGGTCGAATTGATTGGCTTGAGATATTAAACTGTGTATAACTCTTTATGTGCCTTGAATGTCGTCAAGATCTAATCCCACATTTTACATATCAAGACCTAGAACTAAGGCGCTAGTAAGAGCTGTAATTTTATATGCCGTTGTTCGATTTTTTATGTATTTGCCCTAGAAATGGAGGAATTATCCGTTGAACAATAAATATTATTATTATTATGCCTAACAATTTTTTGTTCAAGGCATTGTCCTCTTAGACATCAAAATGCTACGAACTTCTGCATCAACCTGATATAATAAACAAAAGCAATAGAAATTTTTGTTTTTTTTTCTTTCTTTTATATTTTATCCAATAGGTTTCATACGCAAGACCCAGTTCAGAAGCAATTAAGGGAGCCAACTTATATGTGTCAGGTCTCCCAAAAAATATGACCCAGCAAGATTTGGAAGCTTTATTTAGTCCTTACGGAAGAATTATAACCTCTCGTATATTGTGTGACAACATTACAGGTAAGCTAATTTTAATGCTACCTGTAATTGCCTTCGATTAGATTAAAGATTCAATTTATTGATACAAGGTTTTTTCAAAAATTTCTTTTAATTTTTTTGGAATCTGGTATAGTGCATGTTTATATTTGCTCTTGGATGCTTCGCTGATATTAAATTATATTTTTGTAAATTTTGTAAATATATTTTTGGCAAGACCTTGTATATTGTTATAAATAAATAGGAAATAATTTTGAAAACGAATCAAGTTAGATGCGGAATATCATATCCTGAACTGTAAGAGGTATTATATTACATATTTACTGCACAAAATATATATTTTGCTGTAACAACGTCTTACAGTATAGGAAAAATTGATATTTTACACTCATATTTTTGTCGTATTTACCTAAATATATTTGTTAAACGTATAGCATGTATTAAATTATGTGTTAATACGGCGATCTCCTATTTGATGAGAACAATTGAATAAATGAACAGTACCATAAATATAATTAAAAAAAACTGTTTGTTTTACAATATATATATATATATATATATATATATATATATATACAGTGGTGTAACAAAAAAATAAGTGTCCACTACTTTGTACCATGTATTAATTGCTTAATATATCGTTTTCTTTATTTGTACGTCATCTGTTGGTATTTCACAGTGCAATATACTAATCGTTAGAGAGCCGGACACGAGAGGTTGATGACTCATCGCCCACGAGCGTACTATTGAACATTTGTATTTTTAAAGTTTTTAATTTTATTTATATAATTATACTTATAATAATAAAACGGGTATATATACGACTACTAAATACGAAATACATTTTTATTTGTTCGTTTTGTACTTCAAGTTGAGTAAAGGAGTATTAATATTTACTAGCAATACTTTCTCAAGGTTGTCTTCTGTAAAATTTGTTCTCTTTGAATGAAATACATTCTTGTAAATAGAAAACGTCCTTTCTACATCGCAACTGGTTATGGGTGCATACTGGAAATATTCTTTTATTTCCGCGTATTTTGCAGTTAGATGTTGTGGCATTGTCCCCATACACAATTGCCGCAGTGTTATTAAATCTGGATTTCTATTAAACGCTGCGTCTAACTTTTCAAATTATTAATAGCCACATCTAATGTCGTTAAACAATCATTTAATTTGAGATTTCGATTTTCAAAATAAGTGATTAGTTTTGGGCAAATTTCCAAAGTGTTCCTGAAGAAAGTACAACTGATTTTTTAAATGTGGAATTTGTGTTAGTCCCTTGCACTCAGAAATACTCCAAGCATCGTTATTTAAACATGCAACGAAATTTTGTAAACTATCCAAATTCTCTGCATAAAAACTAGTAGCTTCCAAGCATGTCCCCCATCTAGTTATTACTGGAGAGGGAGGCAGTGACAAAGATGGAAGTTTTTCCCAGTAAAGAGCTTTTCTGAAAACTTTTTTAAAAGCGGATACAAGTATCAACTTCTGAAAAGGTGTCTGATATATTCACAGATTCTGTGGAGAACATGTGCTACACAAGTAATATTCAGCATATTAGGATGTTTCCTTTAATAGTCTGCCTGTTTTTAACATATGCAGCACTATCACTAACAAATAAAAGTACTTTTTCTTTGTACCTGTCGTCCGAATGAAGTATTTTTTGAATATTCTCGTTAATGGTTTTAGCAACTGTTTCCGCATCAACTGTATTTATAACTTTTGTTGCTATTACATATGCGTTATATGGAATAGTTGTTTGTAGTACACCAGCTACAACATTTACGTCCTAATATATCGACAGTTTCGTCGGCACTTATCCAGAGGTACGGATTTGTAAGATGGCTTCTATGAGTTCTACTGCTTTCGTGTAGCACTTAGAAGCATAATATTTGCATAAGGTGAATTCATAAAGAACATTTCGACCAGTATATTTTTGGAGAAATATTTTTAAAGTGGGATTGTTAAGTTTGTTTAATGGAATATTAGCCACCCTAAATGTTTCACAGAGTTCTTCGTTAAAATTGTCAGATTCCAACGATTCCAATTTCTCTGCATGTGTTTACGATGCTAAGTGACGTACGTGCGATTTCATTGAATTTTTTAACGATATTTTACAGATTTTGCAATAAATTTCGGAATCACTGACAATGGACATACAATCAGTATGATCGCCAATCCAACTCTCCATTGTTTTACGATGTCGTTCTCGACGTTCTTCCATACCATATCTGAAAAAGTAACTTAAACAATGCTCTAGATCTAAATAAATGAAAACTAAAAATGTATGCGTAAGTTATTGAAACTGAACGTAATTCAATGCACACTTACGTCGAAATAATTGGGAGAAGTAGATATTAAACAGGATCTATCACAAAAATTAGGATGTAATTAACAGTTAAAACTATGAAAACAAGAAACTAACTCACAGCACTTTATTTATCTTACGAAATATAATCTAAATAGACTAAATTATTAAAACTCCACACGCTTCTATCTACGCCCATGAAAACAGAAATTTAACTGTAAATGTCCAACAAAAAAACGTCGCAATTCTTAATGCAAACAGATGTGCACGCTAGCCAGCTCAATAGTGCATTCATGATGTACTTACAGATGTTGTAGACTATTTATATCGTCCGTCGTAATTACGACGTCATTTCAACCCGATGTGTCCGGTCTCTGCTAATCGTACACAATCCAAATGGGGAATTACCCGATTTTTGTTACTAAAACAGTTGACATTTATTTCAATTCAATCTCGGTTGTATATCTTTGAAAGAAAAATAATATTCCGAAGTTCAATTAATACTTTTTAGCATTTTTGTATTTAAAGGTAAAATTAGTTTTTGTCTTATATTTTATAAAAATAATTTTTAAATAAATAACTTCAATAATACCCTCTACGCGATTTTTACTACGATAAAATAATAGGTGCTTACAGATCATAGACAAATCCCCAAAGAGATAGTATAACTCCATGATAAATAATTAAGACAGCGTTTAGCCCCACCTCGAATCCATAACCGCGAATTAAAATAAAACTGACCTACCTCAACTTATATGTTGAGGTTTTTTTTTGTATAAGAATTTACTAAGTTTTTATTCTTCTTGTTATAAGTATAAAAATAAAATAATAAATAAATTTGGTTAGATATTAAATATTGCATTTTATTTTTATACCTATTAAAAAGAAGAATAAAAATTAGTGTTAAATATATGTAGATTATAAAGTAATAAATAATAAATTTCTTCTTTGTTTTATGTATAGATGGGCGATAAATAAAAAAAAAAAATAGCTATATTTTTTACACATTGGTTGTATTTCAAAAGTCTAGCCTACATAAAAAAAAATTCATACATTAAACTTATATTAGTAAAAGCATTACTAATGATATACAACATCTGAATTTACTAGAGACTATACAAAAATAATAATGTAAAAAATACCTAGTCGTAAAAAAAATTTCTTTAGCAGTCAATATAATACTTTTTCTTCTTAATATTGGAGCAAGGGGTTTCCCATACTACTGTTTCAACTATCTTAGTAGAACAAATAACTGCTTGCTTTGAAATATCTTCTATGGCATATTTTGATGTAATTGGGACATTATAAATGCCATCTAATATCAAATTTGTTGGTTTATAGGCAGCAGATACGTCAACTGATTCTAAATTATAGAAAACAGCATATATTAATAAATTAGTTAAATGCTTATAGTTAAATGTTGCAAAAGATTACCTATCTGGTAAATAAAGTCTTGATATTAGTTCTTCCTTGTTAAATATTGTGCCTCAAAATACTTTATACAAATAGTAAATGAATATCGTCTATTCTAATTGAACATTCTTTTGGTTTTAATTAACTGTTCAAACCTACATGATTTTGCTTTTGAAAATTCCTAGAAGTATAGACCCTTCTTGTAAACAATTTGCTATGTAACACCATGTCACGTTGGATAATTTTAAAAATATAAAATTTATATATTATATACGTGTATATAATTATTTGTTTACTTCACATAGGCTGCGCATTAAGTATTATAAAAAAAAATAGTAAGAATTGATTAATTACCTTAAAATAGGGTCAAATCTTCAACTTTTACCAAATTCAACGACGTCTTGACTTTATCTACGAAGTTTACTTTTCTAACTAGGTTAAGTTAACTGTTTCATGTATAAAGCAAAACTAAAAAAAAAATGGTTTTTCACAAGACAGGTAATTTACCGGAAAGAGTTTCTGTATTTAGTGCCATCTCGAATTCATATCCTAGAATTAAAACACTATCTTAATACTACCCATTTAACATTATACCCTCTGGTACAGATATAATGTGATCATTTCAAGACGTCCTCAATTGATCGAATTTTACACCAGATTAGTGTATTTTATTTTTCTACTATTTGCTACCCTGTTGTTTACATTTTGTCTACGAACTGTCATCTGTGCCCTATGTTAAATCTACAATACATATCTGGTTTTATTTAGATTTTATGACTTTATAATGTTATTAGCTGTAATATTTTGCACAACAATAAAAGTTGTAGTTCAATTTAATAACTTATATAATTGTAATATTGAAAATATTCCAACATAACCTAAATATAAACGTCAACGTGACAGCAGTGTAGGACCAACTTGTCAGTGTTCTCAACATAAATTTTTCGATCAGCTGAAGGCATCTTGAATTGATCTCACGTTATCATTATTATTAATATTACAAGGGTGGATTGATATATAAGATCTCCAACTCTAATAAGAAAAGATAAATCTTAAAATAAAGTAAATTTATTGTTTATTATTTATTTATCGTATGGTGTCTGCAGAGGTAATTATTTATTAACAGTATAGCACCAACCGTAATATACATACGTGCAATTATGGACCATCATTAATAAAAACAAAATAACATACAAATCACAAAAGAATACATAGTTTAGTAGGTATAAATATTTAAAAAATATATACAATGGGCACTACCACATTAAAAGTCATGGTTTCAAATTTTGATATAGCACTTACAGGATTTGAGAGGATATCTGTTACAATTCAATACCTAACGAGTTCAACCATTCAAATACTTCAGGTGTTGGCGTCAAAAGATCGTCACATGTCCCTTGAAATCTCTTGAGAGGACTCACAGGAGTTACTGTATGTCACAGTTTGCTCTGGAGCGTTACAGGCTCATTGAGGGCTCTTGGCCATATTCGATTTTACAGAGCATTGCCATCGGTTTGGCATGACTTGTACTAACCCTGTTCAACCGACTCCGTGATTTCCGTGGCAACTATATTCCCAGATGTCTATTTGTCTTTCAAATAATCGTTGCACTACCAATGTACATAATTATTTTTCCGGATAATTCCCATCTAGTGCAACACATTCCTCCGAATGCTGAATCCATTTCTTCATTTCGTCCATGAAAAAACTTTCTTTGTTTATTGTTGAACCAATTGGGGATAAATAGCAATTGCGGATGAATAGCAACCCGAATTTCAGTGTCTGAATGAAAATTTTGACGTTTCAACACCTTTAACTTTGGAATCAACTAGATATCTAAAGATGTCAAATCAAGACTGTACGAACATATACAGTCACAGTGAGTTTGAAGATCTTATATATCAATCCGCCCGTCGTATTTTAAATATTTTCCTGTTTGAATTTAATAATACATCATTTTTCCACACTTTTCAACTGCCTCTTTAGTATTCTTGTCTACATTGTCTCTTTTTTAAATTTTTGCTCCTTGCTCTTTTAACTGGCTTTTTTTTACATTGTAACCCTACCAACCTATCTATAAATTCTAGTTAATATGTTATTGTTCTAGAGACCTAAGCACCTATTCTATAAATGCCAGCATTAATTGTGTTTCTTCTTATCAACTTGACTTTGGTAATTTGTATTTTATTTTTTGTGAAGGTACCTAAGAATCTTTTATATAAATTCCAGTATTGACTATGTTTCTAGATTTTTCTTTATCTATACGTTTTTCTAATTTTGTTTCGTTTCTCGTTTAGTAATTCTATTTCTCACTTAATATCTATAATTCAACAAAATATCCAGACAAGTCTGTATGCCGTTTTAGATATGTAGTTTTATTTGTGAATCCCATAAAATCCCTTTCTTATTTATAAATTTACTGCATATTACATAATACAACTGGTTTATTTTTGCATCTTGTGTTCCATTTCCTTTGAAAGTATTAGAAAGTTTTCATTTATTTTGTCTTTATCCCATCAATCTCGATATTTATTGGTTCTATCTTTATTCATTCTTTAATTGAGCTCTTCTATCTTCCCAAGCCTTTTTATAAATTATTTTTGTGTTTAACCAATATTACGCTATTCGTAAATGCCCTTTCTGTGATATTCACTCTTTGTAGATGTAGTGTGAAGTTTTCTTTCAGTTATTCCTGTGCATTTGTTATCTCATCCGTAAACACTATGAAATAATAGAACTTTAATTGCTTCTTTATCTCAATCCATTTGACCTCGCAAATACTTCCGTTAACATGTAGGTGCTGATATACTTAATGTTCTGATTTAGTCATTTAATTTCTTAGTTTACTTCCCCAGTTTTCAAAACATGCATTATTTACTTTGATGGTATTTCATGCTTTTTGTGTTAACTGTTTCAGCGACTCGTCTATAATATTCTCGACAATATTTTCTTTCTTCTGTTTAGAATTTTTTCAAACATTGTAGTTAAAGAGGCGGAATTGACTTGCGTGTCATAGGCATGCATGCACTTGGTACTAAATAGCAATTTATATTACTATTATAATACATTAGTTTTTGCAACTGAACAATTACGGAATTATTCTGAACCGACCAATTTTTTTGGACATCACTGTATATATTTCTACATTATATTTATATATACACAAATTGCGAAGGTATGCTTGATACAATATTTGTAATAAAAAAGCAAAAAGTAAAATGTCTAACATTCTCTTTTAGCATACAAAATGTCGTCAAAATGCATAATTATATGCAGATAGATATAAATTAATGGAAGAGTTCGATTAACCGAAAATTTGTGCTTGTTTGTACAAAATAATCTTTAAAAAAGTTAAATCTAGCATTTACTTCACGTTAAAATATACTAAAAAGTAAATGTTGGAGAATACATCCACATTGAAATCTAGTAATTTATATAATTTTGAAAAGAAAACGTATTTGTTATTAAAATATTTATTATCAGGGTGTTAGGAATAGTGAACATTATGTAATGTATATTTATATGGACTATGATGTGTATGAATAATATCGCGCTGTCAGATGTCGCTATAGTATGTTTTTGTTTGTATAATGTAAATACAAAAATCAAAAGTAAATACATATATAATAATATAATTAAGTATAGTATACAGTGCAATATATAAAAACATTTATGTCCGGACAAAGAAACAATGTTTTTTTTTTAGAATTTGAATAATTTGAATTTATTTTTTATGTGGTATGTTTGTGAAATTATTAAATTTTGTGTTTCAAGTAGTGATTATTCGGGATCTTATAATTGTCAGTACAAATCATTAAACCGAAATTTAATATAATTTAGAGCCGATGCCGAATTTGTGGTGATTAATATTTAAAATTGTTTGCTTTTATTTTATTTTTCTAGATCTATTACAAATTAAGTAGAACATCCATTTGTAATTTTAATGTGACCCAGAATTTTAGTGTTCTTGATTTTTCAATAACTTGTATATACTGTACAATTTAACTCTCCCGTATTATACTAAAATTAGTAAAAGTAGATATGAGTAAGAGGTAAATATACATATATCCCACAATTATATACATAATTCCTATGGAGTTTTTTAATGTACAGGTCGGGCAAAGGTATTACAATACATCTTCATTTATAACTGTTTATGATATGTATATATGGATATGTACATCACTACCTTCGTTGCTTTATCTGTATATTTACATACATCTTTCTTAGTGCTATGAACAATAATATTTGTTCAATAGCAGTGAGTCAGAATACTGTGATATTTTTTTAATTTTTATTGCAATTGTTATAATCCTTATATAAATCCTGATATAAATTTGATTAATAATGTTAAAAACTTGCTTGTGTGCATGTCTTTCTTTTAATCAAATATTAGAGATCCCGAATCGATACACAGTTTAATACATATTAATATTGTATGTTTATGTGGAAATAAGCTGGGCTTCCATTTTATTTTTTTATTATTGGAAATCCTGAAATATTTCCATTATACAGGAAAATATACCACATTGTCACATTTAACATACATACATGCAAAATACATCAACATACTTTGCGTTTTCTTTGTTGATTATATTATAAATATACAAGTTAATTAATTTATTATTTTCATTATTACAGTTTTTTGTTTGGCAGCTTTAATTGATTTGATGTTATTTGTAATATATTTTTCTGATGGTTCATATTTATAAAAGAACGTAAAGCTTCAGTATTTGTTTTTATTATCGGTATATTATTATTATTAGTATTTATTATTATTATTGTTATTATTTATTATTATATTTGTCTTACTGTATACCTATATTTTGCGTTTTTTTCTTCTTTCCCCTAGTACGTCAATTTGTCACTGGGGCCGGAGAGAATTTACCTGGTACGTACCACCCTGTCTCTCTCTACCATAACACCCCACTGAACACCAACCACAGTCACCAAGCCCACTCTTTGGTTGTTCTGTTTCGCCAAAAAAAAAAGAGAACCTGCAAAACGAAAAGTAAAACCTGATATTTTTCAAAATTCTAAAAAAAAAAAAAGGGATCAACAACTGAATCAGAACTTTGGATGATGACTTTCACATAAAAAAAATATTCATTCAAAACATGTCAACAAAACGATGCACTCTTTCCCCATTGCAATTGACGAATTCTACTTTTTATTATAATTTTTTTAACTTCCCTTTTTTTTGTTTCTTATTTTTGGTTTAATTTGATTTTTTGATCTGATATATATTTTCTGATTTATTATTGCATCGTGGCATGTTAACCTTTTTTGCTATTTTTCTTAATTTCGTTTTTATACTTATTTGCGTCCATGCATATCAGTAAAAATACAAAATATAAAGCAGAGCAATCCACACACATACACACAAATACACACATACCTCAAAACATACACGTCATTCTTAATTTTTATTTATTTTCTTTTGTTTCTTTACTACTTTTTTTCAATATAAGTGAAATACTTTTTAAGTATTGTTTAATCGAGTTATAGTGTACAATTAGATATTCGTCTAATCAAATGGAATCTTGCAACAATTTAAACAGAAGTTAATTAATTCTGTAAACGTATAATTTGATTTAATCAATTCCGCATTGGCCAGAGGAATATTTTAAATCAAACCACTGTGACTCGTATTAAAACAACTTTTAAAATTGGTTTTATATTATAAAAGTTGCTGCGAAAGTGTTTAGAAAAAGTAAATACCCTTTTGCATTCCATCGAATTAATTCTGGACACATTTCTTCCACTCAGAAGTAGATATCATAGAATCGTGCTATGTAACTCTTCAGGTGTTAAAAAAAAACACTTTCCACACATTTAACTTTTGACAATCGGAACAAAAGGAAATCGCAAAGTAACAAGTCAGGACAACACGTTAATTCCACATTTTCGTCTTCAAATATTCGACTGTTTAACCGGCTATGTAAAACCCTACATTATCATGATGGTTTGTTTTACAAAATTCATCAATGACTTCTGACGTTCTAACTAACAAATTGTAGTATACCAATCAGCATTAAGAGCAAAGTCAGGAACCACGTTAATTCCACGTTTTCGTCTTCAAATATTCGAGTGTTTAACCGGCTATGTAAAAGCCCACATTATCATGATGGTTTGTTTTACAAAATTCATCAATGACTTCTGACGTTCTAACTAAACAAATTGTGGTGTACCAATCAGCATTAAGAGTCCTTTAATCCTCTAAGGCCACAGTAGCCAGGTGACCACTAATAGAAAGTAACGCCAGCGATATTTTTTTTGAGGTTCTGCGATTCTAAACGGAGAAAAATTGTGTATTTAAGTTCATTTCAGATCACCCATACATCTGATTGATGCTTAATTTCGGGCTAGCAGACGTAAATGCAAGTTTCATCAGTTATAATTATGTAAACTGGTTTTGAAACTTTGGTTCAACGCAGCGTAAAGATTTTTCACAGGAAAAGTTTTTTCGAGGAAAATTTCATGTGAACACATGGATGCTTGAGTATCAATTATAGAACCTATGCCAGTTCATTTGTACCATTACGGCTTTGATACTTTTACTAAATTTTATCATATTTCTAGATTTTTTTGCATCTACGATTGAATTCTACAAACCACTATAAACCGTGCCAGTTTTATAGCGATTTCTCCCACCATCCACTTAAAGCATATTTAGCTGATGTCAATGACCTACAAAACCTCCAATTTTGAAAAATCACCTATCAGTTACGCAACCTAGTGTACTTATTGGTTTCTAAAACTTTCGCACCAACCTAGTTAATTTCGATGTCATGTTTAACGGTAATTCTGAAATAGTACATCGTAAATGTTTGAAAACCTTCAAATAATTTTTCCTCGAAAAGTCTGGGCAGCTTGATACAATATTCCGGTTTTCGTTGTTCATACTTTCAGCTTCTTCATCTTCGTTTTTCTTTATGTATATTGGAGCTTCTTGGTTAGGTTTTGATATTAAACTACTGCAGGTGTTACTAGTTCGTAGCCACTTTCTTGGTTAAAGTTTTGATGTTTTTCTATTTCGTTAGCGTCTCTAGAAAAATAGCAAAATTTTAGCCGAGAGCTTGTCTACTAGTGAAGCTCCAAAAAGGGAAAAACGACAACGGAGAGAATCAACTAATAATAAAACCTGAAGAAGGTGATAGTATAAACAGATACTTACTTCAACAACCGAACAGTGAAACCTGGAAGATCGTATCGTTAGTGATCACAGCTGTGAAAACCTACGGAATTTTATATTAGTAGATTTTCAAGACGTCACATATCAACGATGTTATATTTCAAATTAACTTTTTTTAAATAAATTTTTATTTAAATTACTCTGAATAATGTATTTCATTTATATACATATTAACACATTCTTCAGTCATAAATGAATAATGTTTTTGTGAACAAATTTATCAAAAGCACTTCTTGGGCACTTGTTTTCAAAACTGGCTATTTAGGACACAAAAAGAACACTATTTTGTAAATAGACATCGGTTAATGGTATTATTCCATCTCTCGACATAACTTGTTCGTTTATTGTTTATGTTGTAATAATTTTACATGAAATTACCCTTATTATACGTGTGCTCTGATAATGTTTTAAATAGCCAGCTCTGTTTGTCAGTGGGTGACTATTTTTTTTTTTTGCACACTATTCCTTCAAATATCCATCGTTGGTTTATTTTTGGGTACAGGCCTCTCAAAAGGTGTGGGTTTTATTCGATTTGATCAGCGCTTGGAGGCGGAACGTGCAATTCAAGAATTAAATGGAACTATTCCGAAGGGTTCAACGGAGCCAATAACGGTGAAATTTGCAAATAATCCCAGTAATAATAATAAGGCGATACCTCCTCTGGCAGCATACCTTGCACCACAAGCAACCCGCAGATTTGCAGGTCCAATACATCACCCCACTGGACGTTTCAGGTAAGTTGTCACCCATCCATTACTATAATAAAGTGTACAGTCAAAAATTGAGGTTATAAACGTAATATTTGTGAGATAATTGATGGAATTATATTGAAAGTATTCATGTTTTAACATGTTCAAATTACTACGCAGTTAAATTTTAAGTTAACTGACTCTAATTGTTTAGTTATTAAAAACAACTTGTTTCCGCTATTGTTTACAATGTTTTCTGCAAATTACTGAACTAACCAGACTGCTATGGTGATCCAAGTATGAAATGTGTGAACCCTGTCAATAGAAAGGCGACATCCCATTCGATTCATCTGATAGCTTTTTGCGATTTCTAGCTATTTCCTAAATAAAAAAATATCGAACTCAACTGTATCTTGGTTGGTGAGTCTTGGATATGCTATGGACGCATTACAATAATAGGGAAAGAGTTCCGTGCGTATTCTTAAAGGGTTAATCTAATTAATAAACGCGACGTATTTCATGCAACGCTTCAAGAAAATTATGCCATGGGGTGTACAGTCCATGTCCTGTCTCTCTGCCACAACAGTTATCTCTTGTTCGCATACCTCACAAGCAAAGATGGTTTTGTTGAGCTGTACTGGAATTATGGAGATTTTCTAATATACGAAGACGAAGTGAAATTGTTCCTAAAAAGCTACAATCTGTCAACTGTCATTTATTAATGTACATTCCACAAATTTTATCCGAGTCTGAATAAACATTTCTTAAATGTACAAAAGTTCTTTCACTGGCGTTTCCTAAGGCTGCAATTCGGACCCGGTACCTTTAAATAAATACATTAATAGTCTCTTAATGCTTCTAGTTTGTAAAGTTCTCGCATATGCAGATGACTTAAAAATTTTAAATAACATCACTTCTCTAGTAGTCTGCCTACGTCTGCAGAGAAATTTAACATTCATGAATGGTGTACAAATAATCGAGTGTACTTAAATATTGACAAATATGCTATTCTTTTCTTCTCTAGACTTTCAAAAGTATAATTTCCTTTCATTATATAGTTTCCAATGACATCGATTCCCAGCGTCTCACAATTTCTAGATCTTGGCCTCTTTAATTATCATTTGTCTTTCAGTCCACATATCATTAAAACTTTTTCAACTTTAATATAACTATCTAGGTTTTCTCATAGCTCTAGTGGTACGTTTGACAATTTATACATATTGACTCCTTTTGTTAGAACCAAGCTAAAGTATGCGTCTGTGGTTACCTGTTACTACGTGTACAAAAACGAATTTTAAAGTTTATGTTTTATAAATTGGAAAAAATATATCCACCTCGTGGCACTGACTACAACAGCTTATTAAATAGGGACGATTTCACATCCCTAAGCCAAAGATAAGATGAAACAAGCGACAACTTCCTGATTAAACTCGTTAACCTTCTCTACTTCAACAAATTAAATTTCTGGTGCCGAAGTATAACATTATCGGGTACGTTCTATGTATCTAAGCACATGCGGATATTCTTTACAAAGCATCGTTATTTCATAAATTCCGTAATTCCAATAGGTTATATCATAATCCATTATGGAAAGAATAGTTATCTTTTTCACTTTTGTTTTTAGCTTTATGTTTCAAATTTAATTCTTATATCTCTGTAATTTAGTTAATTTTTTGTTGAAAGCATACATTATCACGTTCAGTTTGTATTAATAATTTAATAATGGATTATATTGATCTGTTGGGTGAATAAATATTATTATTATTAAAATAGTAAAATTGATTATCAGTCAGTAATTAAATACTTAATTTTGAAAGGTTTGACATTAACTGAGATGCAATCAACTGATACCCAACAGCTTCTCAACAACATTATCGAATTCTGGACCGGCATCTAGAATGGGAAACGTGATTATTAAATCAGTGTATAGATACCTAAATAAAGTACATACCTTGAAAACAAAATAGTTTTTAATTTATATTTTAAAAAACTCAATATTATATTTTAAAAAATTACTATAGTCTATTCACATTAAGAATACAGTAGTTGGCGCCACAACCGTTTTACACAAGCTACGTCAAATATGCGCAAATACACTTAGAAATAACAACTCCCGCTATTTGCGGATTCGCTTATTCGCGATTCTGTTTTTACTGACATTTCTCGTTATCCGCACTCCGTGTTCGCGGTTCAGTATGGGTAGTTCCCCTAAAGTTTCGGTATTTCAGTTGTTCATTTATTTCTTTAAAAGTTCACAAACCGTATTTGGCTCTAAATAAACACGTGTCGTACAATAATTTCTTGGAGATCTACAAAAAAGAGTACTGGAAATTGATTTATGATAAAGAAGGTTCTTACTTATTTCGTAAGTGCTGAACCATGAATATCATACAATAAACAAATGTTCAGGTGACTGTTAACGTTGCATTTTTTAATAAAGGATTACATTACGTTTCAGTTCATACAACAGCTTATTAGTGAGTGGACACGTTTTCTTTATTCAAAATGCCTTACCGATTTTCTTCTCAAGAGTATGCAGACATGCATTTTGTGTATGGTTACTGTAACGGCAGTGCACGTCAAGCAGTTATTGAATACCGACATCGGTTTCCCGATGGGCGCATTCCTCATTACAGAACGTTTCTGGAAGTACACAGACAATTACGGGAATGCAGACTGCGTGATTATCTTTTCGACCGAGGAGTAAATTTGCCAGCAGACTTAGAGGAAGAAGCAGTAGCTATTGTTACAAGGGATCCAACTCTCAGTGTATGTCGAATCGCTAGACAACTAGGAGTGCCACGAACGACAGTTTGGCGAATTTAAAAACGTGAGGGCTTATATCCATATCACTATCGCAGGGGACACGGTTTGCTTGAGGCAGACCTAGTTTATTCTACCTAGATATTAAGAGAGTCACGGCTTCATTTTAATTTCTTCAGAACAGTCCTCTGGACAGATGAATCTACGTTCACGAGAAGTGGTGTTACAAATCTGAGAAACCTGCACAGGTGGTCATCAGAAAATGCCAAAGCTATACGCCCATCTAAATTTCAACATGAATTTTCTATTAACGTTTGGGCGGCCCTAATCGATGACTTGTTGATTGGTCCTCTCGTTCTTCCTGGGAGGTTAAATGCGGACAATTACCTTCAATTTCTTATTGACGAACTGCCAGGTCTTTTATAGGATGTCCCACTGAATATTCGACGACGAGACATGTGGTTTCACATGGATGGGGCACCACCACATTTCGGAATTGCTGTCCGAAATTGGGTTAACGGCAATTATCCAAGGTGGATTGGTCGAGGTGGTCCCCAGGCCACCCAGATCACCCGATTTTAATCCCCTTGACTTTTATTTATGGGGGTACATGAGAAATTTAGTCTACGCGCAAGTTTCGAACACAAGAGAAGAGTTGTTGGATCGTATTCACCTGGCTGCCGAGCAAATCCGACAAAACAAGTATGAAATTCGGATAAGTACTTCTTCTGTTGACTTACGGGCACAAGCCCGCATTCAACAAGGAGGTGGACATTTCGAAAATATTATTAATTGAATACATTTTTTTTCATGATTTGACAATCACATTCATAGATCTGACAATCACATTCATAGATCTGTAACTTTGAAACAAATAAAAATGGATATACAAGTTTTGCGTTTTTGTTACTTGAAATGAAGTCTACTTTACACCCCTAAAATTTGAGCATAACGATATGGGACACTTGTATATTTTACCCTAATAAATTATTAATTTATTAAGTGATAGATATGTAGTTTACGGCACCTATGGTATCTTGCAAATCCTGCGCGAACTTACCCCTCCGCTCGCCAACTTATCTGGCGCTTGCTATACATACCTATTATTTTTGTACCACGATATTCGCGAAGTCAATGTTCGCGGTGTTTTCGTGGAACGCAACCTCCTAGACTAGTGGGGGACCACTGTACAAAAACGTAGAAATAAGAAATTGTCAACAACAACAGATCATAATTATTAGGGATAATTCATTTAAGCTATTTAAACAGCAATGTGCAATTAGCAAAATTTTTAATACACTAAACCTCCCGCGATAATTGACCAATCAATAGTGGCAAAATCAGTACCTATCTTTTATAACGCTGCATTCTTAATTGAATCGACTATAATTAGGATGATTTTGGTTGTAGAGTATAAATCGAATAAGTTTTAATACTATAGCGGTTGCATTTCCAGGTATTCTCCGCTGGCCGGAGACCTGTTAGCTAATTCAATGCTGCCAGGGAATGCTATGAATGGATCCGGTTGGTGCATTTTCGTTTATAATTTGGCGCCCGAAACCGAAGAGAATGTGTTATGGCAGCTGTTCGGACCATTCGGAGCCGTACAGAGTGTAAAGGTAATCCGTGATCTTCAAACAAATAAATGTAAGGGCTTCGGTTTTGTAACAATGACCAATTACGACGAAGCAGTCGTCGCCATCCAATCATTAAACGGATACACACTAGGCAACAGGGTGTTGCAAGTAAGCTTCAAAACCAACAAGAGTAAAACAACATAGAGTGAAGTGGCCGGTATACAGCTGGCCGTCTAAGATGACCGCCACGCACTGCGCATGCCCCGATCCCTTAGTATTTATTATTTATTAGTATTTAAATTATATTAAATGAAATATTGATGGAAATGTTAGGTATTTAATGCGGCGGCATGCGTCAGTACATAGCGGGAATCGTAAAAATTTTACTATTATAATAGTACTTAGACATACGAAACTAGTCAGAAGTGCATTCGCGTTTCCTAATAGCAAAATATTAAGATCTGTATTTGTATTATTAATTATTATGATTAATTATATTGTGCCATCTCTCTTCTTGTTGGGGAGCAGCCCAAAGATTCAAATAATATGAAATAATAGTAAATTATTATAGTTATTAATTTAAAATGTAAAAAAATTATTTCGTTTATTTACTTTTTCTTCCAATATTTTATTCTTATTCACGTTCTGTAATTTTAAAATTATGTAGGAGGTATTCTTCTCTTTCTATCTCTCTCTCTCTATCTCAATTTCTCCCGATCTTTATAGTATGATTTACATGATGTAATTTATATGTAGTGTTTATTGTGTATTTACATATATATATACATGCATATTATCTTGATTATATATATATATATATTTGAACTAGTCGCATTATATCTAATGCAATGCCGTTCTGTTTTGGAAGACGCTGCCAGTAGTGTCGTAAAATTTTTCTGTATGTATGTTTCGTGGCGTTGCTGTTGTCATTGTATTTTCAAAGTTCATAGACGGTGAAATGATGAACGCTCACGCAAATGATCCAGGTTTTGGTATAAAAGTACTGGGGGGAGCAATGGGGGATTTCCCTAAAAGAACGTTACAATAGTATTTTCGTTTCATTAGCAACTGATTTGTGTTTGTATAATATCGGGGGGTGTATTTGTATTATTACTTGTATTACTTTATTCTAGAAAATAACCTACACAATTGCGTGGGTTGTGTAGTTGTAGGTATCATTTCACCGCTAGTTAAAACTTATTTCTGTGTGTTTGTGTTTACTTAGTTTCTCATTTAATAACATACCATAAAAAAAGAAAGCTTTGTGATGAATTATATTGAAGTGGTTTTGCTTGAAAGAATAAGAAATACGCCATCGACATATCGTTTAGGGCAATGCTTTAGCGAGACCACGATAAAAAAAAAATTAATTTATTATCTGTGACCGACTACATATACATGTTCCAATGGACATTACTAATTTCATTATTATTATTATTATTATTTACTGTTACTTTTTATAATTTAATTTCATTTAATTTTCCGTGAGATTTGATCTTTATGGTTGTATTCTTTGTTTATTTTTTCTCTTTTAATTTTTAAGTTCTATTTGATTTTCGACGATTTAGAAATTACAATTTATTTCGATTTTGCTTTGTTTTTTTATATTATTTATAATATTAGTTAATTAACAATTTATAATTTTCCTGAATATTAATTTAATACAAATTAATTGACAATTTATGATTTTGTTTTTTCTCGTATTTCTTTTAATTTTATCCCGATTATGATTTGAGAATGGGGTATTTTGATCTAGAAAAAGTGTGTTGAAGAAATACAATGATCCGTTGCCTCTAACTTCTGAATAATTTTCGTAATTATTAGATAGATTACTATATTTAAAAAGCTCTATTCATAGAAAGAAATTTTTTAATGATAAAAAAACTATAATTGCTGCAAAAATAATTGATTTAGCTATTTTAATATCATTTACCATCATAGAGTAATATTTGGTGTTTAAATATTCTGATATTTACCTCATATTCATCAAAGTCTGAACACTATAACACATTTATATAAACAATAATTATCCAAGTTTGAACACATTTATATAAACAATGATTTCAATTCATTTAGTCGACATCAACCTAGACCACCACGAAAAATTGGAATTTAATTTTCTCCATGTAAAAGTCTAAAAAAAGAATACAAATTGTAATTAATAATTATAAAAAATTGTAGACATTATCATAAAATATAGCATTCAATATTAAGTCTACATAAAGAAAGTATACAGCAAGTATTAAATTCGTGTTATATAGACATATTTTGGAAACAGAACATAATGTAACATCAGCCCGGATTTAATTAATTAGAAGTTTATGTAATATTTGAAATCATGATATATTTTTAATGATTAAAGCTTCATCATATCTTTATTTATTTATAAAAACAAAACAAATTTATTTCCACCATACTTGAGATATTCAGGTTGTGCTATTTTAATGTTACGGTTTTTTCTTTTTGTCGTATTCATTCGATTTTTCCGAAACTTACTATAAATCTAGAGTATATAAAACACGTTTTTATAAATAAATCATTTCCATTCATTATATATATTTTGACGTGATAAATGCCCAGATATCCACGAAAAACCTCAATTTAATCCCGCATTTACAATTCATTTAATGTTTCTAAAATTTGTGTATAGACTAAAACATGTTTTATATAAACAAATCATTTCCATTCAATGTAAGTATTCAAGCCGCGATAATCTAATCGGCAAGAGCCTGGACCAGAACTTATTATCTCGTATTTACGATTTATTTGGTGTTTGTAGAACCTACCATATGTTTATAGACTAAAACACGTTTATACAAACAAATAATTTCTATTTAAAAAACAGAACATAATATAACATCAGATTAAACTGAATTTATTTTATATTACAACTCCATTATTTTGTTACTGACATCTAAAATAACCCAATTAAGCTGCAAACTCATCAATTTAAATATTTAAGTATTGCTATTTTAACATCACTTACTATGTGATTCTGAAACTTTCGATATATTTATTCAAATATGGATTACAGTACATTTACATAAACAAATCATAATGCTTCATTATACATATTTAGGCCATGATGGTGTAGTCGCTAGGTGCCTAGACCACTGAGAATTTCCTGAACTCATTTGAGAACTCAAAAATTAATAATGATAATAATGAGAGGTAAATATTGCATAATAAAGCATTAAATATTAATTCTACATAACAAAAATATGGGGAAAATGGTATTCTACAGATATATTTTAGAAACAGAACATAATATAACATCAGACCGGATTTAGTTTATTTATTTGAGCCTGTAGTGATCGAGCCGGTAGGTAGATAACAACGACTGTCTCGAACATTGATGACGTTTGTTCGGCCTCATAGGTAACGGGTAAAAATAGGCAGTCGATGCGTAACGCTAGTTATCATCCTATTATACCTGACGGTTCTAGTCACAAAGGAACTGCTTAATAATAAAAGAAGCTGATGTAGTTAATATTTAGCTGACATCAATGAAAGCTTGAGAACATATTATCTGGATCAAAATACCCCTTTTTATTAATTATCTTGAATTATTGTGCTGTGTCGTATGGTGTTCGCTGGCGTCCATGCATATTTGCAACAAAAAGAAACCTTTATTTTAAAGATACACTATTGTATTAAGGGAAAAAAATTAAGCAAAACGTTAGTTAATATATATAGAGTCGGCAAAAAATATATTTTGAATGCTGTAAGCGCGTTTGAGATAAAAATGTGGAGAGTCAGTTAAGCAACTTTCTCGTAGCGAATAGCGCTTTACCATATTTGCGCAAACCAATGGAAATACTTAACAGAAATAAATATGAAAAGGTTGTAAAACATGATTACTTGCACGTTTATAAATATATCTATAATGTACTGCGGCTCATTATAGTTACAGAGCACAAGCAAGGCGGTTAATCAATTCGCCAGGTTATACCGTCTTTTTCTAATAACTGAATGAACAAAAAAAAATATATCTTTTTACAGACTAACCAACCATATTTTCTTCGTTATAAAGGATAGTTCGTTCCTTAAAATCCAAAACTAAATATGAACATTTTAAATGTACTTGCTTAAAAGCATTCGATTTTCTTTCAATCGATGGTTTGGTTAGTATTTTTATTATTGAAACGCACATATTCGCCTCCTACGGCAACGCAGATACGAATACTGTACATAGCATTAATAAGTGATCGAACTAATCTAAGTACAATTTAAGACTTAAGCTTTGCTCATGCGTCTTTAGACGTATGAGATCGAGATCTGTTTTTTGAAGAATATAAATTACATGCGCGTCTTTTCTGCCCTTTTAAGAAGATTTAAAAACAAAGAAAAAAAAAGTCACAGACTTTATAAGTCGACTACAACTAGTGCTTTAACATTATAAGTAATATTCATTGTTAATATCCTGTATATATTATCATTATCTGCATTGGGTTTTTTTTTATGTCGATAATACAATTTTGAGTAACATTTCATGTCCACTTTCACAGGTTAGTGATGTTGTAGCTTAAAATATAGGAAGACAACATTTTGAATAGTTGGTCTGTAAGTCATTGACACCAGAAACTTTAGAAGTAAGAATATAAATGGGTACCCACACTCTATAAGTTAGACCTTTATTTCACGAAGCAAGCGCTATATTTTGTAGCATTTCATATACGTGTTAAAACCAAAACAATGTATCGAAGTTGCCACTTAAAAGTTCGCAAAAAATAGGGTTTCAATTAGTAAAAAAAATATAATTATTTGATTTGTTATAATTCATAATATTCAATGCCAAAACTATTTTTTTTATTTATTAAATTACTTAATCCAAAGCTTCTACCTTATGCTGAATAAAATAAAAAAGGTAAGTCTTATCTTAGTTAAATTTTAGTTTATTTTTTTCCACTGTGCCCTATCTTAGGCTAACTCATTAACTTCTTTCTTTCCTCATACTATCATTCCATGTCCAGCTGGACCCATCATTTTAATTTTTTTATTTATGATGTGGCATTGTTATAATTTTTTCATTCGTTACCCATTGCTCGTGCTAATCCAATTTTTGTTTGTAGTTTTTAGAGTCTTAGGTTAAATCATAAAACTACTTTCTTTCCCCGCACTATCATTCCACGTCTCCCTGGATCCTTCATTTTTATTTTATGGTGTGACATTGTGTAATCTTTTCAATAGATTTTCATTGCCCATGCTAATTAAATTTTTATTCGTAATTTTTTTCATTTTACCCTATCTTAGGCTAACTCATCCACTATTTTCTTTCCTCACACTATCATTCCATGTCTCCCTGGATCTTCTTTTAATTTTTTGTATTTACGGTGTCACATTGTATAATTTTTTCATTAATTTTCCATTGCTCATGCTAATTCAATTTTTGTTTGGAGATTTTTTCCATTTTGTCCATTCTTAGGCTAGCTCATCAACTACCTACTTTCCTCACACTATCATTCCATGTCTCCCTGGATTTTTCTTTTTATTCTTGTATTTATGACGTGGCATTGTATAATCTTTTCACTGGTTTTCCATTGCTCGTGTAAGTTCAATTTTTATTTGTATTTTTTTTCATTTTGCCATATCTTAGGCTAACTTATCAAATTCATTCCTTCTTCATTATTATCATTCCATGTCTCCCTCGACCTTTTTTAAAAAAAAAATTATTTTTGGTGTCGCATTGTATAATTTTTTCCATTAGTTTTCCATTGCTCATGTGATAAACATTGCTCAAATAATCCAATTACTATTTTATTTTTATAACTTCTTCAACAAGTCTTGTGCCTAATTGTTTTTCATATTATATTTTTCTAAAGATTTTTGTTTCTGTACCACTAATCGTATCCTTCATCATTTTATCCATTTATCTCTATTATTTTAGCTATAAACAATATAGACAAGAGGGCACAACACTTTTTACCTGCACAATTTTACCAGCTTAAATAAAAAATTGGTATTGGTATCAAATATATTTATTAAACAAGTACTTTGATAACAGAGTATTTACGGAAGAGATTATGGAATACTTTTATAAAACATTTACTACTTGCCTCTGTTTCAAAATTATTTGCAATTTTTTTTTTTTTTTTTAGTTTGGTTAATGTATAATCTTTAGGTATATGCTGGTGTAGTTGGTAAGTAACTCTAGGTTCGAAAATCCCGAACAACCACCACTCAATAAGCGTTTTTTCTCCAGACCCTTACAGACTGTATAAAGTGGGTACCTGTAGGTTTAAAAGGCAGTACCATCCTGGTGTACTAAAAGAGTCTAATCGTGATGGATCTGCCTTAGCCCATAGGTTTTTGAGGTCTATTGCAGGTGCCTATTTAAAATAAATATAAAAATAGTTTTGGTTCCAAGCAAGTTATCAAATTACACATCTTGTGGAGATATACTACCATACTGAAAACGACTGGATATCTTTATTTAACGTATCAGAATAATTGAAACATACATGAGTAGGTAAACCCCACCAGTTTTGTATAATACAAAAGTATTTTTAATATTATAAAATATTATTAAAAATCTGGTGTGAAGAACACCAGGAGGCGTCGTTACTTCACATTGGTTATGTGGACGGGGGGAGGTACTTCGGCTGTCTGACAACAGGCAGCGCTGAATTTACTTCTACGCTCGGTCTGGATAATTTCTGTGACGTGGCGATCGGGTTCTTTTTTGTGGATGTGTCTGAAGATATCCTTTCTCCAGCAGGGGCGTACCGATGAGCCTGTAGAAAGGCGAAATACGTATCTACGTCTCTGGGGAGGGATATGTTCGGACACGTTCACAAAAATATTAATAGTGAACCTGTATTTGTGTTTTTCACACCAGATTTTTAATAATATTTTATATTATTAAAAATACCTTTGTATCTTTATTTAAATTCAAAATAAAACCAAGGAAATCTAGTAGTAATTATAAAATACGTTTAACTTATATCAAAAAGTGATTATATTTATTTGTAATCTTAGATTTTGTACTGGAGTTAATCCAATCGAAATAGCTTAAAAATGTCATGATTTGTTAAATAAATTCTAGTATAGTTTACACGTGTTACAACAGAACAATTTCTAAGCATATTCGAGAAGCAATGTGGCAACTAGCTCCCAGGTATTACATTTCAAGCCCTTTCTCAATCCCCATTCATTAATAAGTCGTCAAATTCACGTCGTCATGTCATGCATATTACTTTCTAAATTGGAAAGGAATCATATCTCTAAAATAGTTGAATTGTGTGTATGTGTGAAAGTGTGTGCTTGTGTGTGTGTGTGTATGTGTGTGTGTGTGTATATATTGTTTGTATATACACATACTGCATTCAATTCCAGTATGTTCTGTGATTTATTAAAAACATAGCTGTGTTTATAAAAATTGTTACAAAATAAATCGATGACTTCCATAGAGTAATACAAAATATATTAACGGATTAAACTGAAATTCGAAAATAGAAAACAACGGGAGGTATAAATATAAATTACAAAGTATAACACAAAGAATGCAGTAAATTTAAATACATTTTGTCGAGTTTCTGGGAAAAATAGCTGTGTGTAATACTCAAAAATTTTGCAAAAGAAATAATTTTCCTAATTTACAATCCTAATTCCATGATAAATTTAAAAACCAAAATCTAATAGGTAATGGATAAGTTAAAGCACTAGGGTAGTAACAAAATAAAATGTTTTCGAGTAAATATTTTATATGTAAAATATGAATATATGAATATTTAAACACAAATTTGATACGTATATTTCTGCCATGAAGAACTTTGATGCAAATATTTTATTATCGGCAGATAAATTACCCACCATGACGTATAATTAATTCGTGACTTTGAAGTTTTATTATGTTGTAAACATGAGTTTCCCGGAATTTTGATCCAAATATATTTATCTTTTACGCCATATTTTTTTTTACAGTTGGTTACAAAAGTTTTAAAAACAGATAGTTTTCTGTATATAAATGTGCTCAATATCTTCACTAGAAAATCAGTTTTAGATATTTTAATTTATAACAATACGCAAAGTTGTATGGTGTACAAAAACTTTTGTATGCCACTGTATATAAAAATGGGGGCAATTAAAAAAAAAATAACATTAAAAACATCAAGTTCTTAAGTAGTATTATTAATTTTTGTTAGCAAAAGTTTTAAAAATGAAATAAATCTAAATATACTCATGTAACTAAAAAATTACATCAATATATTGAATTGGTATTTTACAGTATCTGTAAATATGTATAAAAATAATTAGGCTCCATTCAATATTGCAAATTGAATAAAAAAAAAAACTGTTATTCGATAAATAAATACATATATATAGGCATACATTACATATATATTAAAAATAATGTACAAACGAAATATCAAAGTTATGTCGGGACTTCCCTGAATATTTAAAAAAAACCTCTCATTTTCAAACCACGGAAAAAAAATATGTACATATAAATATTGGTAACAAATCACTAGTAAAATTTTCCATTTAATTATATTCATGATAGGAATTTTTTAGGAACAATAATTTGATTTTCTTCATTAGCACATATAGATATAAAAAAATCGTAACTATTCTTACAAACCACATTAATTTTTTGAAATAATTCTATTTTAATTTGTTTATTAATTCAATAAAACAACATAATTAACCTTTATTTCGTCAATTAATTCTTTTAAAACCGATTTTATGTAAGATAAACAGTCTAAACCGGTGATTCCTAATGTTGCGGAGTAAACTTCGTAGGTGACATCGCACGCATTGGGAATAAATTGAATTCGGCAAAACCAGCGCAGTTCTAAAAGTTAGGGATTTTTTTAATTACTGACTACTAATAACATAATGTCGGTGGCTAATTCCTAGATTATAGGAGAAAGTTCCTTTTGGAATACCCAAGATTTGTATATTGATTACCATTGATTAAATGGTTTATTTCTTTAATTTGTATGACAATCAAATTATTGTGACTAAATTTTAATTTTGTAACGGTAAAAAAAAAAAGAAAGAAATGCTGAAAAAGGTTATTCTAATCTGCTTGTTATTGTATAATGGCAGATGTGAGATTTTAGCATGTGAACTGTATTCATATCCTAAAGCAATAAATAGAAAAAGTAAATGTGGATTTACACTAATACCGAGAATAATGAAATAGAAAATGCGTACGGCTTATTATGAAAAAAAAAGTCGCATATTGGTAAATATGACGTCTAATAATTTTGATGTATTTCGCGCGTTTAAAGAAATAATTTGGATCATCGTTTTTGACGTTTTCTTTTCTTAAGTGTTATTAATTCGAACGAAGAAAATAAAACTGAGAAAACGTTAATAGCACTGTTCGTTCAACCCGAAACGTAAGCGTTTTATAAATAAATGTCGTCAGATACGGTTAATTCACTATTCTTAGAAAACTGAAAAACTGAAAAAAGTATGTTTCCCGCATAAATAGAAATAACGAAGGTGTTTTTTTTTTCTAAACGTATTTTCTTTAATTTAGTTGTAGTTGCAGATGGAGGAAATTTTTTTTAATAATTGGCTCGAAATAAAATATTTTAAAATAAGGCGAATCAAAACAGTTTTATAATTTTCTTTATAATTATTTATAATCCTCTTTGGCTTCTAAGTGTAAATTGAACCATAATCTTTGGTACTAAGTGCGGGTGGGGATAGTAACAAAAAGGAAAAATATTTGACTCGTATTTAGCCACTGAAGCAAAATGTTACTTTTTTAAGGGGAAATTTAAATCACTTCAATTTCATCTTAATTAAATGCATGCCTTGTAGGCTTTCACGATCATCATTAATAATCGTCTGCGACTTCCAGGTATAAATCGAATCATAGCCTGTATTCTATCGGCATTGCTAACGTAATAAAAAGAAAAATATCAAAGAATATTTAACACACGCCCTGAAAATGTTTTACAGACCTGATAATCCTATGGAGATCGAGTTATTTTTTTGGTTTTCAATATATTTTTTTTATAATATTTTAATCTAATGTAACTTATACCAAATACGTTACATTTTGGGATTTTATCGTAATTAAATATGTCTGGTGGGCTTTCACGATCATCGTTAATAATCGTCTGCGACTTCCAGGTATAAATCGAATCATAGCCTGTATTCTATCGGCATTGCTAACGTAATAAAAAGAAAAATATCAAAGAATATTTAACACACGCCCTGAAAATGTTTTACAGACCTGATAATCCTATGGAGATCATGAATTTTTTTTGGTTTTAAATATATTTATTTAGAATATTTTAATATAATGTAACTTATACCAAATACGTTACATTTTGGGATTTTATCGTAATTAAATATGTCTGGTAGGCTTTCACGATCATCATTAATAATCGTCTGCGACTTCCAGGTATAAATCGAATCATAGCCTGTATTCTATCGGCATTGCTAACGTAACAAAAAGAAAAATATCAAAGAATATTTGACACACGTCCTGAAAATGTTTTACAGATCTGATAATCCTATGGAGATCGAGTTATTTTTTTGGTTTTCAATATATTTTTTTTAGAATATTTTAATGTAATGTAACTTATACCAAATAAGTTACATTTTGGAATTTTATCGTAATTAAATATGTCTCGTAGGCTTTCACGATCACCATTAATAATCGTCTGCGACTTACAGGTACTATTAGCATTATTAATGTTGCAAGAATAGTTATATGAATTATGTGTGGAATTCTAACGAGAAGAAATATTTGACAAAGACGCTTTGAGAATGCGTAATTTTTTTAGCTTTAAATATATTTAGAATATTTTAAAATAATGCAACTTATTCATTTATCTTAATGCCTGGTAAGTTTTCATAATCATTATTCATAATTCTCATCGACTTCAATGTATTCTACCAGTATTGCTAATGTTTTCATATAATATATATGGAGTTAAGAAAAATATCAAAGCAAATTCGTTCTGAAAATTGTGTTAGATGTAAAGTGTAATGAAGGTTTTTTTTTGGCTTGAAATAAATTTAAAATAATTCAAAATATGGTAATTTATAGAATATACTTAACTTTATTTTATTTAAAGATATATTTCATAGGTTTTCATGGCCATCATTCATAATTCTCTTTGACTTCTAGATTTAAATCGAATCATAGTTTCTTGTGCTGTTAATATTTTATTAATGATTATATAACATACGGATGGTAATTTATACAATACACTTCTTTTAATTTTATCTTATTTAAAGATATACCTCGTAGGTTTTCACGGTCATCATTCATAATTCTCTTCGACTTCCAGGTTTAAATCATATCACAGTCTTTTCTGCTGTTAATATTTTATTAATGATAATATAACATACGGATGATAATTTATACAATACACTTTTTTTAATTTTATCTTATTTAATGGTATATCTCGTAGGTTTTCACGGTCATCATTCATAATTCTCTTAGACTTCAAGGTTTAAATTAAGTCACAGTCTGTTGTGCTGTTAATATTTTATTAATGATAATATAACATACAATGAGAGTTACAAAAATGGAAACATGAATAGCAGATGCATGAAAAGTTGGGAATATTGTTTCCAATTCATTTCTTTGAAGCTAATTTCATAACTTTATTTAAATATTTATATGCTCTAATTTTTTTTTTTTTGTTATAATCATCAGTATTTAAAATAACAGTTTTCAGAGGAATAGATTTTCATAAGTTTTAAAGAGTATATTTGCGTTTATGGTAGTTTTATATTATTTTTTGATTATAAATGCCTTCCAAGTTTAAAATTAATTTAATTTGGAATAATTTTGAAATTATGTAATGGTTTTATAAAGATTAAAATTAGATTTTAAGGGCAAATACTATGAAAAAGGAAAAATGTGAAATTAAAATTCCTTTTGAGGATATTCGAAAATTAGATCTTCTTAATGTAAAAAATAACTAATTTTGAGGGAAATAATAGTTTGTTTTTTTTTAATATACATCTCCTTTTTTCATATTTATCAGATGTTGATAGTATATTTCAAATTAAAAAAAAATAAATATGATTTGTTCGATCCCAGCTGACAAAAATGAGTACCTGGAAGCGAAACTCTTGGGTAATAATAGCTACGTTACCATCCTAGTGTACCGAACGGATCAAGTCGTAATAAACCCACTATGTTACACCCCAAGGGCCTGCAAGGTTAATTACGGGGACTATTATTATTATTATTTAATAATAATTAATACATCTTTTCTCTTTCTTTTCAATTTTTATTTACTTCTAATTGATAATCTTCATTTTAAGTACGTTACCACCTGTTGTTTAATGAAACTGTCTTAATACATCCTCCTTAAGCAAAAAAATTAAAGAAAATATGTATTAAATATCACTTTCGTCATTTTAATTATACTGCGTGATTAATAACATACGATCTTGACAGTTTTTTCCCTGTAAAATTTTATTAGAATGACCTGAAATATAAAAATAAAATAAGTTCCGCGTACACGTGTGTTAAACTGAGCACAAAGGTAGCGGCTATTGTTACGATTATTGGTTAATGTACTCTGGCCTAAAAATTATAAAAAAAAAAAAGAAAAATAATTAACGGAAACTTATGTAGACTAATCCATAAATACAGAACAACGATATATTGCTAAATGATTGTACTATTTGCTTAATTACCGTTTCTTATTACTAAATATAAAAACCTTATGCTTATATTTTATAAGTAATTATTATGTATTACACTATCTCTACGAGTTTAATCTTTGTGTGTTGTGTAGACCCTTAGCATAAATGTAAAGAAACCCAAGAAATGATATAGTTATATTCCTATTGGTTATTTTTCTCTCGATGTGTAGCTGTTGTGTTGCTAGCGGGCGATACAGCGGGTTTGCCGCAGTTAATTACACAGATTTTACATTATTTGTATAAGAAAAGGCTCTTGCTTGATCGCCCGCCATAGGACGTTGGGTGGAAATGCCCTTTGTCCCGCCCGCGTGCGTTATAACGCGCGTAGGGTTTATAGCTCAAATATTGTTGTGACGAGAAAACATTCCATTATTGAAACCACTGATTTTATATAAATATATATAAATATAGTTATATACATGATACTTTCATAGTTATGTACATATACGAATATATAAACGCATATATACTCTGTTTAATAAATGGAACATTAAAAAAAAAGTAACTCATTTGTAAAATATAATAATTAGGAAACTTTGTGTGTATGATATTTAAATATATCAGTATTATCGTATTTTCTAAGTCATTTACATTATTATATTAAAATATTAGTACATTTCTCTTTACCAACGATCACCTATTTTTTTTTAATTAAACTACTTCTTTCTATTTAGCATTCGAGTCAAATAAACGTTTCAAATTGGTGTTAAAGATTTATTGGACTAAGCGACTTGTTATTTATAAGGAAAAAATGTAAACGTAGATAAGTAAGTTCCTAATACTTATTAAATACTCCCGTTACAATAGAAAGAAGAAAATTTAATTAAAATATATAATATAAACGTGGACCATTTTTTTTCCAATACATTCTTTTGAAACGTTCTCGCTAACATATCCAACTGAACTAAGTATACATTTCATCTTTTTAAATCGTTTTAATAATAAATTAGTAATAGTAATATTTGCGAGTAACCAAAATAATACTAGTAACTTCATTAAACGGTTTTAAGAACAAGAATTTAATGAAGTTATGTGACATCGCGTAAATCTAGTTATATAACATTAACTTGTGATTGTTTACATTCATTACATTCATATCAACGTATTAGTGTTAACGTATTTCATTCTAATAATATGGAAAAAACAAATGCTTCTCGATATTTACAAAGTAGGTACACTATGTCATTTTAAAATCACATCATTAACCTAATACAACAAAGTACTTGTGATTGGTAACATACATCACACTGACACAAACGTATTAGTGTTAACATATTTCGTTATAATAATCTGAAAGACAAGTACTCTATTTACAAAAGAAATACACTATGTCATTTTAAAATTACATAATTCGCATCTCAATCTAATACAACAAACTACATACTTGTAATTGGCTACGTACATTATACTGACACAAACGTATTAGTGTTAACGTACTTCGTTCTAATAATATGGAAAAGAAATACTTGCTCTAAATTTACGACGAAGTACACTATGGAATTTTGAAATCACATCCAACCTAATACACTAAAGTACTTGTGATTAGCTACATATACAGCACTGACACACAAACGTATTAGTGTTAACATATTTCGTTCTAATAATATGAAAGGAATACAACTGTGGCATTTTAATATCACATCATTCGTATGTCACCTTAATTAAACAAAGCACTTGTAATTTGGCTACATACATCACACTGACACAAACGTATTAGTGTTAACAGTTATCATATTTCGTTCTAATATGAAAGACAAGTGATCTATATTTACAAAGGAAGTATGTCATTTTAAAATCACATCATTCGCATCTCAACCTAATACAACAAAGTACTTGTAATTGGCTACGTATATTACACTGACACAAACGTATTAGTGTTAACATATTTCGTTCTAATAATATGAAAGAAATACACTATGGCATTTTAAAATCACATTCGCATGTCAACCTAATTAAACAAAGTACTTGTAATTTGGCTACATACATCACACTGACACAAACGTATTAGTGTTAACATATTTTGTTCTAATATTATGGAAAACAAGTAATTCTCTATATTTACGAAGAAGTACACTATGGCATTTTAAAATCACATCCCACCTAACCAATACAGCAAAGTACTTATGATTCGCTATATACATAGCACTGACACAAACGTATTAGTGTTAACGTATTTCGTTCTAATAATATGGAAAGCAAGTACTCTATATTGACGAAAGAAGTACACTGTGGCATTTTAAAATCACATCAACCTAATACAACTAAATACTAATTGGCTACATACATTACACTGACACAAACGTATTAGTGTTAGCATATTTCGTTCTAATAATATGGAAAACAAGTACTTCTCTATATTTACAAAGAAGTATACTATGGCTTTTTAAAATCACATCATTCGCATCCCATTAACCTAATACAACACAAGTACTTGTAATTTATTACATACCTTGCACTGACACAAACGTATTAGTGTTAACATATTTCATTCTAATAATATGAAAGACAAGTACACTATATTTACGATGGCATTTTAAAATCACACCATTTACATCTCAACCTAATACAGCAAAATACTTGTAATCGGCTACACACATTGCACTGACAGACAAAACGAATTAGTGTTAACATATTCCATTCTAATAATATGAAAGACAAGTACTCTATATTTACGATGGCATTTTAAAATCACATTTGCATCTCAACCTAGTACAACAAAATACTTGTAATCGGCTACACACATTGCACCGACAGACAAACGAATTAGTGTTAACATATTTTATTCTAATAGTATGGAAAATAAGTACTTCTTTATATTTACAAAGGAGTACACTATGGCATTTTAAAATCACATCATCTACATCTCATTAACCTAATACAACGAAGTACTTGTGATTGGTTATATACATTGCACTGACATAAACATATTAGTGTTAACATATTTCATTGTAGTAGTATGGAAAATAAGTACTTCTCTATATTTACAAAGAAGTACTCTAAGGCATTTTAAAAACACATCATTTTCATCTCATTAACTTAACACGACAAAACTTGTGATTGATTAAATACATTCCAATGACAGCCAAACGTATTAGTGATAACATATTTCATTCTAATCATGTGTAAAATAAGTACTTTTGCATTTTCAAAAAGAAATATATTATGACTTGTCACATCACTTGGATTTTACTAGAGCTAACGAACGTAACAAATTATTTGTAATTATTTACATGCAACATACAAACGTATTAGTGTTAATATAATTAAAATGTATAAAACAGGTTTTCACATATTTAAAAATACTATTATAACATGAGTTAATTCACGTAACAATTTACTTGTAATTTATTCTATTATTAATTACACTATCACACAAATGTATTAGTGTTAACGTAATTGGATCTAATAGTGCATAAAAAAAAGTACAAGAAAGAAAGATTATATTTTTTCGTTTGTACATCACTTGAATTTTACTAGAATTAAAGAAACAAATTGTTTATAATTAATTGTATACATCACACTAATCACACACACGTATTAGTGTCAACATAATTCTAATACTCTAAACAGGTACCTTCACATGTTTAGGACGAAAGATAGGACATTTTCGTGTCACGTCACGTGAATCGTTTCAGAACTAGTGTAACAAATTGATTACTTGCATTACATTATCACATAAACGTATTAGTGTAGGAACAAACACTTGAACATATTTAGGAAGAAATATATATTTCCATGTCGCATCATTCGAACATCTAGTAATTGGTTACAGTACACTATCGCATATTTAAGAAGATATGACTTGAGACTTGGATATTATAAGAACTAATGTAACAATTAACGTAATTAATTCTTTTTAACATTCAATCACCAAATTATTCATACTAAGATCTAGTTCTAATACGTATGACGATAAAGGATCGTAAGATACTGATTAGAGTATCTAGAAATTAAAACTTAATGGTTGCTCCCGAAAATTACTTTCTAGCTATTTTAAATATTTAGTTGAAGTGTATACATACCTACTTGAATTTACCAATTAATTTTTAAATAGATGCGAAAATAAGATATAGTAACGTTGGTGAAGATGAATAGGTACTAAACTTATATCAGGAAGGATTCTGGGACACATTTTAAAAAAAAATATATTCCGAATACCCGTTATCTGCGATAAAAGAGCAATTATTATTCTTATAACATCTTAAGATTTTAAACATTTAAATATATTTAATGCAACCTCCGTTTTGTCATTAAACTAATCGTAATTATCCTTTGTAAATTACTTGTGTACATGTGCAAATATTTATGTTACATAACCTTCCATTATCCTTTTAAAGATTGATAACATTAGAACATTTATTATATAGATAGCTAAATGTTGTCGTTATATTCCAAATTTATGAACTTTTAATGGTATTGGTATTTTAAATGTACTACCTAATTTTAGTACGTTTACAATGGGATGGTATATATACAAATACATATGGTATATTTATATATATATAGGATTTCCAGTTAAATTCAATTTAAAGCCATCTTTATAATGGTACATTAATGAATTGCAATCTGGATGGAATTATTATTACGTGGTTCAATCTGTATGTTCAATATTACTGTCGAAAATATGTTATTTTCGTTTTTATAACCAGTATTGTATTATATTTTTTAAACTTACTATCACGGAACAAAATTGTTCGAATTACAAATCACATGTAAACTGTAAAAGGAGAGATTTATAGGTATAAATGCGTATACACTCTCGTATATGTCCACAAATATAAATAAAACATATATATATATACACTCTTACTTATAATCTGTTTTGATAATGGTGGTTATTACTATTATAAACGAGTGCAAAGTTATATTGTACAGAGGTTATAATATATAATTAGGAAGTACAGTACCTCATAAACTGTAAAACATGCAATAACTTATTATAAGATAAAAAAAAATCTTATTACAATATATTTAGCTTAGATTAAGAAAGGTGAGAAATTTGTAAAAGATCTCTACACTAACCAGGACACAGAGCCGGACTCGAGAATAAATGAATAATATTTAAAAAAAAATAAAGTAAATTAGAATATAAAAATTATGGTAAAAAAAATGACATCGTGTACGGTTCTATGTCACATCCTTGTGAAGGTCTTGGATGAACGGAAGGTGAAGTGACATATCAACAGACCGACGCAAAATAAAAACACAATATTAGTGTTTCCCTTCCCACCTTCAGATAAACAAAGAAACTGACTGAGGTTTATTTAAATATATGCTGGACTGATAAGATCAGATCTTATTAAAATATAATCTGTGTTTTCGACTCTTAAATTTAGTTAGTTTACGAATTATATTATTATAATCTTACTCAAACTGTTAATTGTCATTTTCTTGCTTACTGTCCAGTGTCACATGCAATTGTGTGTAATATTTGTCAATTTGATGGTTATATTTGTATAATCTGTATCTATTTATTGTATCATAAAATATTTAAACATATAAGAGTAACATAAAAAAGCATAATTAGTTGAGGACGCCGTAGAAACATCCAAGGTTGTTTGAAAGTTAAAAATATGAAGAAATACGATCTCCGTAAAGTTCAATATGTTTCAATATATTTTATAGAGGCTAGAGTGCTTGTCGAATTATAAAATAGTTCTTTTGAAATCAAGAAAACAAGACGAAAAACTGGAATATGTCAAGTCGGATATTGATTATTGACGATGTTATAGTAGAAAATCGCTAGATACGAAAACTTAACTTTAAACCGCAAGACAACGGTGTTGCTCTGCTACAGTTTTGTTTGATTAGATTCGATTCGGTTCGTGTTAATAGATTTCGTTTTGATATGGCTGTGTCGAAGATGGGAACCAGGTTGTCGGACTAAGTGGGGATCTAAAAAAAAAAAAATAACGTACACTGGCACTGGACACTGGCAAATACTATGTGTTATGGCGCTAATCGCAAGTGCGTAAGAGTGTACGTTGAACGTAAAAGGCGTAGCTGATTTCGCCATGTTTACTGCGATGCGCTCCAATGCATTTGTGGACGATTACTTACATTACACACAATGTAATTGTGATTCCAGGCTAGAAGTCGGTGTAATGCAATATTTGTACTTTTCCATGTTGACAAAACTCAATACAATAAAACATAAAACCTAAAATTCGATTCACTTATATACTCTTTTATTTCAGTTTTTCCTTAATCCTTTTCTACAACCAACATGCGAGCGAAAATGATTGTCGCTCACGTGACCACGTACTTATGCAACCAAATATACACAGATTAATATTACTACATAATTCATGCATCAACAGCGACAATTGACGCTTAAAGGTGGATTCATGCATTGGCGAAATGCGGAAAACGAAATTTCTTTTTCGCTAATCGCAGAAACAACATTTTCATACATGCGTTTTCTTAGCAAATTTAGGGACTTTTAAAATTACAATTGATAACAAGATATCGTTGTGCAAAGATGCTAGTCCTTTTTTTACGTCAATTATTAATGTGTTTATTTTTAACCTAAAATTCAGGTTGAATTTGTTATTAGCATAAATTGGCAGATTACAAAATAAGATTATATTTAATATAATGTACAACATTCACCCTTATACACATTATAATTACTTTTTAACACGATGGAGATGGCGTGATGTGACTTATTTGCTGGCGATATAAAAATAAGCAGATAAACTACGATAACGTAACCACAATAAACTAATCCATTCTTAATTTGTCTGGGCGCATGCGCTACGCCAATAAAAAATGATTTCGACCATTTCCCCAATGCATGAATCCACCTTAACGCAACTACAACAGACATTGGCAGGCCATTAGTTATCATTAGGACTGCGACTTAAAGTGTTTAGCTGTCGGCATTTACCAAAAACCTCGGACAACCGCGCAAAATAATTAAACTCTATCAATAAATTCAGTGTCGTATCCAATAGGAATTAGTTTCGAAATCGCATTTCGACAATGCATGAATCCACCTTAACGCAACTACAAGAGACATTGGCAGGCCATTAGTTATCGTTAGGCCTGCGACTTAAAGTGTTTAGCTGTCGGCATTTACCAAAAACCTCGGACAACCGCGCAAAATAATTAAACTCTATCAATAAATTCAGTGTCGTATCCAATAGGAATTGATTTCGAAATCGCATTTCGACAATGCATGAATCCACCTTAACGCAACTACAACAGACATTGGCAGGCCATTAGTTATCATTAGGCCTGCGACTTAAAGTGTTTAGCTGTCGGCATTTACCAAAAACCTCGGACAACCGCGCAAAATAATTAAACTCTATCAATAAATTCAGTGTCGTATCCAATAGGAATTGATTTCGAAATCGCATTTCGACAATGCATGAATCCACCTTAACGCAACTACAAGAGACATTGGCAGGCCATTAGTTATCGTTAGGCCTGCGACTTAAAGTGTTTAGCTGTCGGCATTTACCAAAAACCTAGGAACAACCGAGCAAAATAATTAAACTCTATCAATAAATTCAGTGTCGTATCATTTAAATTTGGGTTAGGTACGACAATTTAGCTTTATTTCATTCTTTCGCGAAGTTTTACAAACTAATATTGTTTAAATATTAACAAAAACACTTGCTACAATTTACAGTAGCTGCTAAACGTACAATTACCCTCCACTTCATGTTTTCAAATGCTCATTGCAATTCGTCCACCATAATTACTTGTATTCTTGTTCAATAACTGCTTGCGGTTCATCAGTGTTATGCATACAATTTCTATATATTCTATTTTTCAAAATCCTTGAATAAATAAAAAGTTCAAATGTGTTAGATGCCGGCCATCATCCCCTGCTAATAAAACGATCACCATAAATTTGCTCCAAATATTGTCTGCAATCCTATGTGGACAGTCGCTCCATCCTGTTGGAAATAGCCCCCTTGCAATTCATCATCGTGTAATTGCTCGATCAATTGTCGTATGCTATTGCAATATCTTTTTGCATTAATTATATCATGAAAAAATCCAATTATGCGACGTTTTGATAACGCTACTCAGACCTCCAATTTTAATTGGGTGTAAGGTTTTTTCTACAAAATTGCGTGGATTTTCTGTTGTCCAAGTTCAATAATTCTAACTATTTACATGACCAATTAAATGAAACTATGCTTCATCTGAGAAAAACGTTAAATCCAATAGTTGATTAATATTTAAATGTTCTTGAAAGTCTTGACAATATTGTATTCTGAGTTCAGGGTCATGTGGAAACAATTCATGACAAACAGTAACTTTGTAGGGATGCATGTGAAGAGGTTTTCGGTGCTTTTCGACCGGAAGGTACGTCTATAACATAATTGATTCTTTACCTACTAAGTAAATGGTTAAGAGCGTGGTCCGGCAAACCAAAGGACGTCTAGGTTCAAATCCTTCATAAAGGCGAATTCGAATAATTACCGTCGTATATGTAGAAAGCATTTATTTCATTTACATCACTTCGCGAAAATGCAATTGATTTGCACAAAATTGCCAACTACAGACACAATATAATATCTGTTCTTAATGCAATTTGAAGACTTCCCGGCGATTCGAACTTCATTCCCTTAATAGCTTAATGGTTAAGAGTATGGTTCGGCAAACCAAAGGACGTAGGTTCGAATCCTGCATAAGGGCTAATTTTTTTTTTCAGTAAAAAGTTCGAATAATTAGCGTCGTATATGTATTTATTCTTTACGTACTAGTTTGTTGTGACAATTGTCTAACTGATTTATGTTGTCTTCGTTCTATTCGAGCTTGAATATCATCAAGAACCTCTGCTGGTAAAACAGATCATCTGCCTGTTGGAACTAGTTTCAAAACGATGCAGGAGTCTTTGTTTATGACGAGCAACATTTTCATAACTCAAAATCACTTCGGGAAAGACCTCAGTGAATCGAATACAATATTATAGATAGTAAGTTCATGTTCCATCTGGATTGCGATTACTAATCCGAAAATGAGCCATTACAATATATGCGTCATGTTCACAAAAACGTTTTTAAAATAACATTAATTTAACCATAGTAATTAACACAGTTTTTAATGTTATATTCAGATCACACACACAAAGTGTATCGAGCTCTGAAAAGAACTATTAAACCAAAAAATAAAGTGAAATATAAAAGGATCAATTCTTAGACCTCACGCTGATAGTATTTGACATCTAAGGAGTAAATACTATTTATTAATGCGATAACCTATAAAAGTGAAATTCACTAAATTGCAAAACATAACTGATCACGCGGGCGACAATCATTTTCCCTCGCACAATACCATTCATATGTAAGCGAAATATATTTTGTAATGAAAAGAAATAGTTTATTTTATATTCATTTTAATGCATTTTAAAAGAAACGAAATATATCCAAACGGCTGTATTATAGCTTCACTTGCAACGCCTTTTTTTTTGTTAATCCTTTAGGCATTATGAGGAAGTTGATTATTTCTTATATTCCAAATGTTTTGAAAATATTGGACTTACCAGATATGTTTCTAAGTTGATCACGATATGGTTACATACATCGATGCTAGTATATATTCAAGATTTTGAAAATTGGACAGCATAAATCATGAAAAAGGTAAGTTTTATTCTAAGACTTTATTACCAAATATATACGAGGGCGTATAAAGCGCGTGCAGTTCATGAAAGCACCAGTTTCCTCGTTTTCATAAGGCGAAACTATCAAATTTAGTAATAAACATAAAACAGGTCAATATTAAAGAAAGTTAATTGACAAAACAAAGACCTTTATTTTAATAAAATATATACTTTAAGCATTAATGCGTTGAATAATTAATAAAGTGCCCAATCTCCATTGTTGTTAAGTATTGATTCACCTCTAGTATTCATAGGTTTGTTCCAACTACTGGTTTCGTTACAATACGCGTATTGTTTGTTGATCATTTTGCATTAGCTTTGCACCAGTGATAATTATAAAGTAGTTCGAACGTATTTCTGATCGTTTGGTTGTCAATCTATTTTATAGTATTACCAACAGTAATGTAATAACCAACTCTGTTCTGTCCTGTGATATTGTGTGATATAGCTATTGCCAACTGTAGTTCTCACAGAATGAAGTATGTAATGCGCATGTCAGTACAAACGGTAGATTCTTCAGTCTGTGAACTGTTTTGACCGTTCCGTGACTGGATTGTATACGGGTCAAAATTTAGTTAGAATACTTTTGGTATCATTCAATGTACGATCAGAAATGAAGTTGGAACGCTTTTTCTGTAGTGCGCATGTACCGGTCTGTCATTGTACGGTTTTCTTAGCGAATTGGAACAAACCTCATATCTGCTACCGAATTACGTACTTATACCGTATTCGTAAAGTTTTGAGAGCAAGTCCAACAATTTATTCAAACTGCTTTAACACACGAATTGTATTGCTGTAGGTATTTATAATATACTAGGTAATACCATGGAATAACAAAAAGGACAAAATCCGCTGTGCCTATGATGTTTTAAGGTTCATTTTTCATGACCTTGAAGCTATTGCTTATGCTGTCGCCATTTTGAAACTATGTCAAGATATTTAAACGGTTTATTTCAAAATAACATAATTGTACTAAACTATATCAGCTATATATCAGCTATTATGTTTTCTTTATTTATACATGAAATAACAAAATTTGAGTCAAGTATTATTTATTTATAGGAAGTTCTAGGATCTGTATATTAATCTACAAAATGTAAATGAGTTGGACAGTTTTTTTGTTCGCAAGTTTACTAGAATATGTATCAACAAAATTGCTTTTAATACAAATTTGTTTCGAAATATAATTGGCATTACGACTGGAAGTAAATATTAGAGAAATAATTCATGTTATTTTAAACTACTAATGAAAAGCTGACATATATATATATATATATACTTGTCGAGCCTGAAATAAAAATAGGAAACTATTATGGAATTATAGGAAAGCATTAAAACTCATTTGATAAATAAACCATGTAAACAACATTCCAAGCATTGTTTGACATAGTTTCAAAATGGCTGATTGGATTCGGCGCACAAAAATCAAAATCAACAAAAAAAATTATTTGTCCTTTCTGTTATTCTGTGGTAATACTTATAAATGCGAGATCGGAAGAAACATGTGAAATGAAAGAATTGCAGACCTCCGATTGACGTAGAACAAGACTAACGACCAGTATTTCTCGGAGCTTCCTCTCAAAACTTTACGAATACGGTATAGTCGATAGCGATCGCCCACGCATTCTCAACTGGATTTTTGTCCAACTTAGGAAGGCCACTCAATCAGGAATAGCATTTGATATTTTCCATTTGACGCACAGTACTACGAGATTTTGGATCATAAGAGTTCCTTTTGGTAAAAATCAATCATTCTTCGTGCATTTTAGATTATTAGTCACAACATACATTGATACAAAACTTCGCATATCTTACATTATGTTCTAAAAATCGTAACAATTGTTTTCTTAACGTATTGCGATAAACAACGCAACTCTCGCGTAATCTATCCCATAAAGACTTCAAATTGATTCTCGTATCCTCTGCCAGTTCTACTTGTCTCCGCTTTTTTAAACAATTTATCAATAACCCTATCTTGTCTTGTGGTCACACGAGATCTGTGTTGATTTGAGATGCTGGAGTATTTCTATTGGTAATTTTCATTAAATAAAGAAATATAAATCATTTTAGTAATAACTCGTAACACGCCTGAAGATGTATCTTCTTTGTCTAAAACGAAGTTAAAATTAAATCAGCGACCTAGGTCTATATGCACAATAAAGGTAATCTCTCGGAACACTTTATCTTTACAGTTGGCTGAGTGTAGTGTAATATTTGCTTAGCTAATAAAATAATATCCTAACAATATTGTTTAAATCACGTTAAGCATAATATTGTGATAACTTTTACAAATCAATTGTTTTTAATTACATTTTTAGATTTTCTAAATTTTTTCGAAGCTAATTTGATGGTCAACGACCGTATTTCTATTGAACTTATAAATTGCAAAAATTTGTTTTCCTACAAATAAGATATATCACATTTTTGATCAATATTTAAAGCGTTCATATTGCAGGGTATAAGACTTTTTTCAATTAGGCATCAATTCTAATCAGATTAGTGTTGTAATAGTTTTTTTTATGTAATTGTAATAACTTTTCCGTTAATCCAAGTTAATAGAATACACATTTATAAATTTAAGAAATATATTCGTGCTATTACAAATATTAGTACCTAATTGACAATATCCTATTTTACATAAAAGCAATTATTTTCTTAATCCCATAACTTACGAATATTGTATACCCTTTCGTTAAAATATTAAGATAATCGCAACTTATTTAATAATATTGTTTGCATAGCAGTATAATTTAACAATTAACGTTTACACACACACACACCAAGACTAAGCGAATGATGGAAGTCGTTGCCAATTACAAGGAGTTTGAAGTTTCATAGAACACCAAACTCATTAGAAATATATCATAATCATATCACAAGAACGTTTGATTAAGTTGGTATATACAAGACATTGAACCTTAATTTGCTAATAACCATATAGCTAGAATAAAATATATTGTGTGCTAACTCTGTATTATAGGTTTAATGTGAAAGCAATAAAAAGTCTGATCATTTTCGTAAATCTCCTACTTCAATATCCCATTTATTAGAAACATTTTCCAATACCTATATTACCAGTATTATCACGTTAATATATTATTGTATTAATGCAAAGTTTTGCTCTATAAGTAAATGAGAAAAAAACGTGAAATTTTGAGATTGTCTAGAGGTTAGATAACTTTAGGTAAGGTTTCCTTTAAAAAACGTGAAATTTTGAGATTGTCTAGAGGTTAGATAACTTTAGGTAAGGTTTCCTTTCCTGTTCTTTTTCTTTTGTGTTGAGAATTTTGGTGCTTGTATCTACCAGGATCTTTTTCATTCTTAAAATTATAAATGGTACATTATTGCAGAAAAATAGGAATTTTAGATGAATACATATTGACACAAAACGTAGTAATTAGAAGCATTATTCAAATAATGTATGGAAATTTAAAATGTACATCAAAACATTGGGCACGTCAGTGATTAATATGTATAAAATGAAATGTTTGACGGTACACACCAGCTTGTTCCGATATGCTAAAGAAACCAGCCTTTTTTAGTCACATCATGCAAAATGACAGATAATGTTTGACGGTACACACCAGCTTCCGATATGCTAAAGAAACTAGCCTTTTTTAGACACGTATCAGCATGCTGTATGTGCACAATTGAGAGTGTCGTAGACGATTCAAGAAAAGTTCTTTTTGTATCATGGGTTGTGTACGCCGCAGTCAACACACCACAATCAAATATTCTTCATGTATCTTATCTTTATACATATCTAAACATTAATTTATATGTGTTAAAACAAGTTGAAAGTTATTTATTTAGAAATGAAATCAATACTACAAAGGTAGGTCTTCATCATTTTAAACATTTATTTTTAAGAGCTAATATCTGCATTATTGCCACACAAATAAAAATAAATAAGAAATTTGCCTTTTCTGTCTAAAGTGTTTGAAACTACTTCAAAAATAGATGTAGACATTGAGCATGAGTCAAGTGGTTTTTCATGTCTGCAAAATAATTCTAAACATTGTACAAATATAAGTTAAATACTATATTTTATTGATATATTTATTCCAGTTTATCCGATTTTTTAACAAAAACAATAATGGAATTGCTATAACTTTTAAAAACAGCAACTAAAATATGAATATTGCATTAGTATTATTTTGTAATATTTCTCTTAAAATTACAAGTATTATGCACAAAATATTTTTATATATTGTTTTGGAATAAAAATTACTATTAATATTAAATATTTTTTTAATGAGATCATAATAAATTATATCAATTTTCTAATTTTATTTCTTGTCATTTTTGTATTATTAAAGATAACTATAAATTCGAAATTAATAAGTTTTCTAAAATGTTGACTATTATTCACTGGGTGGTGCTGAAGTTGGTGTTGCTATTGAAATAGATTATTTAAATAATCATTTATACGAATAATTAATTCCAGAATATTATCAAATTAATTGAATTTAATACACGTTTCGATAGTCGGAAACAAAATTTACATTACTATAATGAGTCATAAAAGAAATATTTTACAGGAAAATAATTTAAATTTAATAATTGTATATACATCAAGGATTAAAGTCATAATATTTATGAACATACTTTTACTGTTCATTAATCATTACTACTAATACTTACTGTACTCGTAATTTAACATTTTCAACTAAAATTATAAAGAATACTTATAATACTAGCAAATTTCTTTATTACCTTGCCATCTCTTCCTTACCGGTATCTTTAACTGATCCTAATTCATTTTCATATAAATTCTATTAAATATATTTTTTTAATACACAAAATACAAAAAACGATTCCTATAATTTACAAAAAAAAACTAATTTATGAAAGACTATATAAGAAAAGCAGTGGCGACTCGTCCAAATCATAAAGAAAAAAACCTGTTCCAAGTTTATACGGCATGTCTAACTAAATTTGGTCAAATTTCCAACATCTGAAGCTATATAAATCAAATAATTATGATATACATTGACAACTTGATAATGTTGTTATTATAATAGCTGATTCATCTTTACAAATAGATGTTTATTTTTTAAATATTCTGCCATCTAGTAGTTATTTTCTATAAGCTAATAATTCGTTTGATTAGTTACAGGTGACTAAAATACAACCTTAAAGGATTTTCAAGATAACACGTGAAGTTATTTAGGACTTGATTAGAGGTTATAATCTGATCAAATGGTTATAGAACATGATCAACCCTAATATGTAACGAAATATATTTCAATGAGAAAATTCGAATATACCAAATTACTGAGAGGATACAATTATTAATATTAATTCCATGTGTTCTGTATGTTTATGGAAATATGTCAGGAATATGTTTCAAAGTTAAACGAAATGTTTATACTATTCGACAACAGAGTGAATTATTAGGTTGCTGTAATTTTGAAATCCTAGACAAATTTATTAGTAAAATATGGGTAAAAAGTTTAATAATATCTTTCATTATAATTTGAGGTATAAATGTTGCTTGCCACATTAATATTATTTAAAAACATAGCTTATCTAGACAGTAGAATCGCGACATTTCTATTATGATGAAGCAATAACAAAACCTGTTTACTTACCAACACATGCCTGCCAATTTTGAAAAACATATGGTGTTTTCACACATTCAATCATTTTCTTCAATTCAAATTTTAAAACTAGTTTACCTGTAGGTTTTTGTTGGGTAATGAGATAATAGGACCTACCATATTGTTAGATAAAAACGTTACCAGAATTGTCCTACTTTTATTTTGCATTTATTATGTTGTAAAAATGTATATGAATTCTATAATTTAAAGAAAAATGCATTATCTTATTTATTTAAATATCAAATTATAAATATATAGACAATATACTTATAATGATTAATTATATAATTTTTATATTTGCAATATAAATATTTTATGGAAAGATTTGTGTTAAGCACAAATTGTAAATGAAATTAGTTAATACTTCGCTGGTTTCTTCTTATTTTCAAGTTATTTCGTTGAAATATAACTCCAAATAAATATCAATTGGATTTAAAGTTGCCGCCGAATTAATTTTATGCTGTCCTCTAGTAGGCGAAAGTTACTTAAGTGAAATAAGAAGATCTGGCTAACTGGAGTTTGCCTCCCATCAACTGTGTTTAGAACGTCGCCATTCTATAATATTTTTATATATAATAATAAAAAGTAAAGAACAGTGCAGTTATAATTTAGTGGAATAAATAATAAGGAAACGATAGATTGGATTTAACTGTATCAGTGTGTACTATATGCCATGTTTCGAATGTATTTAGATAGAACCTCCCAAGCGACGAAAACAAACCTATTTTCATCAAAAAATGCATTCATCAGGTATTCGAAAATAAAATAAGTAATTTGGAGGCAAGGAGTTGGAAATCGTGTAAAAGATAATGATACGTCCGTGTGGAAAGCCAGAATGCCTAGAAATAACCAATTGTGTGTTTATAAGTTTCTTTCTTCACGTCAAATGTCACATAAAATTTTGTTGACAGTTATGTCACTTTAATTAATTTACTTTAGTTTAGCGTCCAAACATGTGTTAAAAATATTAAATAACAGTGAAGAAGATACGAACAAATGGATATTAAAATGATTAGTGTCTTAGATTCGATCCAAAGGCTATATAACTTGAAAAAAGCATTAGGTTAGGTTTGTTTGTTGTCCATCAGATTCCATAGAATCCCTATATCCATGCATAAACAGAAGATGTGGTGAAAAGATAGTTACTTATTCGACGATATAAATGTGTTTAATGTTTCATTATAGAACATTTTGTGATGGTTTTTGGGTGAGTAGTGCTGTTATTTGTGGAAATGGATCGGGATACACCAAGTGTTCCGATCACCACATTAGCAGGGGTAGCAAGTCTAACAGACTGTAAGTATTAAATTTCTCTTTTTATTACTTTACTTAATCTTCCACTAATTGCTTTTTTCTACGTAAAAGTATTTCGGTTTTTATAATGTAAATTTCAATAATTTAAACTATTCAAATACGTTTTGTTAAATTATAAGTGGAAGGTTATTGTTTTGTACAACATTAAAATTTTACTTACTTTAAATTTTAAAAATCTAAGGTTAACAAACAAAATATGTTTACGTATTTTTGAAAAATATATTGCAACAATGATATCTGTATATAAAATTAAAGTAAATATTGAGACATACAAAATTAACTATTGAAAATGATTTTTGCCTTATTTTTAATAAAATACTTAAGCATAAAGCTTCTTACTGACAAACTTTCTGAGTACTATATAGTAGGGCATAAAAATAATTTATTTTAGAAGCTTTATCAATTTATCTAACTAGCATTATGAATAATAATATAAGTATTTATGTGCGTTTAATACGAAATAACAGTTTTTATTGTGCATTGTTTTAGTGTTACCCGAAATGCCTTTACCTACACCACTTCCCCAGACACTAAGTAACAAATCATTACTTTTTCATCCAAGAGTAGCAGAAGAAGCATTAAACCTATTAGGTGTACGGGATGAAACCCTTGTTCCACAATTGGTTCATTCCCTAGTTCAAACATCAGCTGATCACATGTATGTACATCGAAATATATTTCAAAACTTACATTTATTATTTTGTTTTTAGTGAAGTTAAAGATAATTATGCAGAAACGGAACCTTTGGTTGATCAACAAGAAGGTATTCCCGAATTATTACGCGCTATGATGGACACTAACCCTAATGTTTTTAATGGTACAAGTATGTAAAAAATAAGTTACTATCATATCACATATTTATTAATTGTCTCTACGGAAAACCTATTTACAGCAAATACATGTCAAACGTCACAGTGGAATCATACGAATCAAATTTCACCATCAACATTAAATCAAACATGTGATAGAACCCAAATGCATCCTCCGTCACCTAAATCTGCCCGGTTACCAGTTACTTTATCTCAGAGACCATCAGTTATAACGGAACAAAAATTACCCACACCAGCAGTGGTTTGTAATAGCACCCACATATCAAAAGACGGGTCAACACAAAACGCACATATTCAGGGACCTGATTATTCACAGACAAATACACATGAAAATAAATCAACAGAGCAATTGAGACAGCTGAGAGGTAAATATCCAATATGTTTTAGTAGCTTGATAAGAATCACATCCAAATTAATCTGTAAAACAATTGTTTATGAGCAATCAACCTAACACGCTATAAATATAGAAACAACATTATGAATAATGAACAAAAGAAATTATAAAGAAACTAGAACACTAGTTTGCAAGTTGGTCACCGATAAATTATAAACATAACCTTAAAATGTTTCTGGTTTCCATAAAAAATATATATTTTTCCATGTACACAGCGCCAATTTAGTAACTTATGTCTTATTAATATGTTTAAATTAATCCAAATTGTTCTAGGCGAAATCAATCGAATAAAAGAAGTTTTATTCTCTTTTCATTGCTTCAAGTAGATTTTATTCCAGTTTTAGGCATATTAAGTAACATTTCTGCACAAAGTATCTCTAAATGTGTTTTTTATTAAGGTTTTTCTTTAATATTTAACAAAATACAGTCTTCTAACAGTTCTTTGTTCTTGACAGTTATTTTTGTACCGAAAAATTTGTATTTGGCATCATTAGTTCACAAGAAACTTTCAAAATTGTTTAGTGTTCAGTAAATACCAGATTCTTTTTGTTTACGTTTTAATATAGAACGTACCCTATATTTTGTAATATTTAAAGACTTGGAACTTGGTTGCATATGCTAAGCTAACTACAATTTTATATTTTGGACAAGGATGACAAATATTTGAAATTTAATTTAGGGAATTTCTAAAATTATTCTTTCTATTTAGTCTGTGACTGGCAATGTGTACAAAAATTCTAAATAAAATGTATTAAAATGTGTGAAGATTCTGAAAAACTACTGTAATATCTGTAGCTAATGTGAATTATTGGTTGCTATATTTATGGCGTTTCTTTTTTGACATAATTGAAGAGAATTAAAGCAAATAATTCCGTTTAAATTATCTAATTTTGTCTCCTTTGTCTTCAACAGGACCATCTCCTGCTCAAGCAAGTGATGCTCCTATACAATCTCCTGCACCAGCAATGGAATCCCACAATACTCGGTCGAAAGCGAAGGATGAAGATGGAAAAAAGCAATCTGTGGATGACCTGAATGAATCTAATAATGAACAAGCAATCAAACCAGGTAGCGAAAAAGGCTGTCGTAAAGATATGTGTAATAAGCAAGAGAGTGATAGCGACAGTATTAAAGAGACAGTTAAAGATGTGAAAAATAAAGATATTGTTAAAGATAAATCGTCAACGAGCGTGCCTTCTTCTACGCCCGCAATAATGCAACCTTTCGTGCGATTACAACGGATTTCCACCGAAGATCAGCAGTTAATGCAAGTGAGTTTGAGTGATTTTGCGGAGAACCGTCCGAAACTCGCGAAAGAACTTGGCATAGTTCCGTCGCATAATAAATTTGTCGATGAGAATACGCTTTTTCACGATAATTCCGATTCGGATATCGAAGATTCGAAACGAAAGTGTCGTAAAGATCGAAGAAATTACAACGAGGACGATAACGATTATTTTCCGGATAAATTTTCACAACTGGTCGGTACGAAAAGAAAACGAAAGGAAGAAAAACAAGAACCAGTCGTAGTCAAACCGAAGTTGCGAAGGGTAGAAAAGAAATTCGTGCCGGTTCTTGAAAAGCTTTCTGTCGAGGAACTAATGGAGACCAACACTTTTGACCGATTTAATAGAAACGTTGAGCACGTTTTGAAAAGTTCTGAAGATGTCGACTTCTCTGAAATAAGTAAGCATTCTTCACTTTTCTTCGAAATATAGTGGTGTATATGATTTAAATTGAACTGTTTTTCCATATTAGGATATGTTTGTAAGTTAGATACGTCAGTTGTTTCTGTTAATTGATTCTTTATTAGTCTTTATATCTTCATTTGCGTTTTGAATTCTTCGTCGCATGGCTCTACGATTCGTGAAGGATGATTTCTACGCATAGCTTTCCACTTACGTTATTACATTCGATTCTCAAATCTCACTCCATCATTACCTCAACCCATCCCATTTCCTTGCTTCTCAGACTTTTTGTCAAATGCTATATTTCAGCCTTGGTCAACTCATTTTGATTAGTTACCCCAGCAACACCAATCGCTGCTTTTTCCGTTTCCATTGTATCTACCCGTATATTCATCTCTTTATTCCTTTTGAATCCTATCTGCGTGGATTTGACGATTTAATTACCAGTGGTTTCTGTTTCGAATACCTTCTGAGAAAGTTTCCTTAAACAGTCTTCATTAACCTTGTTTAAGTGGCTGCAGTTTTATTGAATAATTAAAATTACTCATTCTTGAAGATAATGAACAGAAGTCAGAGATAATGAAGAGCTGTAGAACAAAGACTTGTTTAACAATTTCTTTCCACACTATTCTGCGTTGTGTTTCCAATAACTTTCAGTTCTTTTGGGTCCTTTTTCAACGCATCTATTTAGTCTTTGGTTTGATCCTTTTTTTGCTTCACTCTCTAGTATATTTCTTACTGCTCTTTTTGGAGGATTCTGTATTCGTGTCTTTATTCCTTTTGAATCCACCCATGTATTTTGTGATTTCATTACCCATGATTTGTGTTTCAAATATTTTCTGAGAAAGTTTCCTGGACAAGCCTTCAATAACCTTCTTTAAGTGGCTACAGTTTCATTGAATCTTTAAAATCGCTCATTCTTGAGGATACTGAAAAGAAGTCAGAGATAATGAAGAGCTGGTAATTTGGCGGTAGACCAGATTTGTTTAACATTTTCTTTCCACACTCTTTTGCTTTTCGCTTTGTGTTTCCAATAACTTTCAGGTTCCTTTAGGTCCTTTTGGAGTGTACCAATCTATTTATTCTTTGCTCCGATCCTTTTTTTGTATTCTTTACTATCTAGTACGTTTCCTACCGTTCTTTTGGGAGGAATCTATATTCGTCTCTTTATTCCGCTTGAATCCATGCAGATATTTTATAATTTACCCATGGTTTGTGTCTCAAATAATTTCTGAGAAAGTTTCCTCAAAAAGCTGCTATCTCACTGAATAATTAAAATTACTCGTTCTTGAAGATACTGAGTAGAAGTCAAAAATAATGAAGAGTTGGTGGTTTTGTATAGATCAAAGACTTGTTTAGCAATTTCTTTCGGCACTCTTTTGCGTTTTGCCATGTGTTACCGTCAATTTTCATTTTTTTTATGTCCATTACCAACATTGATCTTTTTACTCTTTGGCCTAATCCTTTTGGTTTTCACTTCACTCTCTAATATATTTCTTACCGTTCTCTTGGGAGGAATCTTATATTATTCTCACATTTATCTCTGATGTTATCCCCAGTTTACTATATAAACCATAATTTATTAATTTTTCACCCTACGCTATCAGTTCCTTTCCATATTTGTAGGTCTTTTATATGGCTTTTATTCAAGACTCAATTCTCTACGGTAACTGTAGGCTTTGTAATTGTTTCAAATATTCGTAGTTTAGCCTTTTTTTAAAACTACCCAAGTTTTAATGATTTTAAAGAGAATACACCTACACTTTCGTTTCTCTTGGATATTCGAGGATATAATTTTACAATTCTATTTCTTCATTATTTACAGTACAAGCGAGTGATCTATAGTAATCGGTTACAATCGGAAATCAATAGAAGTCGCGCTTGTCATTAAGCATTGCAGTACATTTATTTCGTCTATCGCTTCTTTGTCTTGTTAGTTGTGTGGTGTGCTAAATATTACCACCATTGGAAACGCTGATTTCGCATATCACCGCGTATAGGATGCTCGCTTTTATTGTATCAATCATATAAATGTAATACAATTTCCCCTAATTAATTTTAGTATAAATTGACGACAAACTTAAAATTCAATGTGTTTTAGCTGAAGATGGAATAGTACCTGAAGAACACCTTTTAAATAGGCATACACTGCAAGAGTTAAATACAGAAACGGCGAAGTTAAGGAACTTAGGCGCTACAGAAATGATTCCAGCCGAAAAACTTGTTAGATTACTTAATATACTTGAGATTAATATTAGAGGAGGTGACAGAGTATCGCCAATAACAGACGTACGTAATTTCATATATAATTTCCCCTTGAATCCGTTAAAATTAGCGGACACATCTATTGTTTAAAGAAATTAATCATTAATTAATTAATTACTGAGAGAATTGTGTATGGATTCTAATAAATTATACAATATTAGCTTATCCTCTAAATTTGAGAATATATGCAGGTTGCATGAAGACAAAAGTTTGATATTAATTATTGTATTTATTAAAATTAGATATTTACATATTACGGAACTTTAACAAAATTTAACTTTTACTTTATAAAAATAAGAATGTAAATCAATCCAATTGTCAAAGCAACAGCATTCGAGCTTACTTCATTGTTTGCGCGACAGATTTCTTACCTCGTAAATGCTTCAATGTGAGAACTACTGTCTCGCGACGCCATCTACATTTAAATAATAGTAGTGCTACTGTTGATATATTATTAGGCCCCTGACTTTTTGTCTACTGGCTAGAACAAGGGTTCAATAGCATTTTTTATAAAATATTCTAAATTACTCAACATTACTTATATATTTAAACACAGTTGAATATTCTAGATAATCAGAATAAAGATTGACTTCTATATTATTTAAAATACTTCTGCGAATTCCAAAATTTAAATATACACTTCAATCTTCAAGTCGAATATAAAACAACTCAATAAATAATAAATTTTCAACAATTAAACATGATTAAGTTCAGTACTCAATCTAATAAAAGTAAAATAATTTTAATAAATTCATTATTTTCAATGTTTTGTAGGAAGACAATGAAAGTATAAGACAGATGTGGATGGAAACGACTATGGAGAGAGTTATGGGAGCTGCCGATGCCTGTCTTATATGTTTACACATTTTAACATCGCCGAATATGCCAAAAAGAGTTTATATAGAAGACGTTATCGATAGGGTCGTTCTGTTTATAAAATATCAAATGCATAACACGATATTTCCATCATATGATTCAACGTACAGATTAGATAATAAAAAGAAAGGTAAGGACTGTTAATGGGTTTATTTAGTTTAGAAATAAATCGAAAACCTCGTGTTTTATTGTTTAAATAAATAGATTTCTGTGCATGGCATGTTTTAAGCCATTTAATATATATTGTTCTTGTGGACGTCTTTGCTGTTATTATTATTGAGTGTATGGCATCTAAGCACATTTGCACATACCAAAAGTATACACAAAAATGAAAAGCATACGACAAAAATTATTCACAGACAAATATATTAGGATTGAAATATTCTGCTGCACTTTCTGCCACCATCAACTGTCTTGCAAATCTTCTCAAGCTACCCAAGCTATCAGCGTATCTTCCACTGTTTGATCTGATTCTGTTTAAGGTTAACCTGAGTTGACAGTGCTTTACGAGGTGACTCAGATCCGTTTGGTTTGGTGTCAATACAACTACTTATTAATAACTTATCTTTGTGGTAGTCTAATGTTTTGCATTATATAAATGCATTGACGGTTTTGAATATGGAAAAAATTTTTATTGGTTAAACATTAAACAATTACAATGACAACATCGTAATCTATAACTCTGGGAGTTTTTTATTTAAAAATTGAATGGCGTAGGTCCTTATGTTGCACATTCTTCCAGCCATCGCACTAAATCATCGATCAGTCTGCCTAGGATCTCCAGCGTAATCGTTTCAATTTCGTTTACAATGTTTTGCTTAAGATCTTCAAGATATGAAGCATAAAAACAATTAAATCTACAGAATGCATGCTAGAAAAAATTAATACAGTGAGGCAAAAGGCCATCAGATAGTAATATTATTTATTTTAATTCCCTAAAAGATTAGCAAAACTTTTGTTTGTTGAAAGAGTTTATAATCCATTGTTTATCACTACAGGCCGGATTATATGCAAAAGAAAAACTGAAAATATGCGCATAAATATGCAGATGTTTTATCCTAAATATGCACTTCCTTATAAAAAATATGCAGGTAAAAAAATACGAGGAATGTTAGAAAATGGAATACTGTAGAAAAAATATTCTATTATGTTTACTACAAGTTTATTTAGAACTCATGACGTGTAATTGTTGACGATGGAGTATAACTTGAGTTGTTGTTTGGGCTATTTCCATCGTTTGCAGAACCTTGATAGTCCGACGTTTCGGCAGTCCGTCTACTGCCGTCATCAGGGTAGTCCTGAGAAGGACTGTTTCTTGCCAAACTTGTCATTTTTAACGACTTTATCTGGCGGTATGTGTCTTCCCTATTTTTTAGTTAAATGTTCTGTGCTAGGTTTGAACACGGTCAATAATTTTCCGAATATCAATATACCAAACACTTTTACCACTCGACTATTGTCCTCCTAATTAGTCGAGTGGTAAAAGTGTTTGGTATATTGATATTCGGAAAATTATCGACCGTGTTCAAACCTAGCACAGGACATTTAACTAAAAAATAGGGAAGACACATACCGCCAGATAAAGTCGTTAAAAATGACAAGTTTGGCAAGAAACAGTCCTTCTCAGGACTACCCTGATGACGGCAGTAGACGGACTGCCGAAACGTCGGACTATCAAGGTTCTGCAAACGATGGAAATAGCCCAAACAACAACTCAAGTTTATTTAGAACATTTTACAACATAATTAACTATGAAAACAATTTACAATCACATATTTCTCAAAGTTTTCAACAGAAAAATTGTGACGCTTGTCTGAAAACGTATTTATATATTGAAAAGGTTCGTTATACGTCGACGCTTGTTATAGGAGCATATTTCAAATTAGAAATATCATCTATTGTCAACTCAATATTTTCTACTGAATCACTACACGAGATTTTACCAATGTCCTTCAGCTTTTTAAAACCCTCATTTTTTCCTATTACACTTAAAAAATTTTCATACACGGACAGTCCCACTCCTCCTTTAACATCAAACCATGACTTTTCAAATTTGTTATTATTTCAACGCTCTCGATTAGCGACATAAATTGTTTTTCCAACTGCAATATAGAAGTGGAAATAAAACTGTAATTGGCTTTAGTAAACGCCAACTGTTGAGGTATTTCTATACTCGAATACACCTTTTGGGGGGTCTATCGCAGATTGTGCATCCCTATCAAGATCCATAATAATTGTCTTTATTCCTTCATAATGATTTGCATGAAAAATAGCAGCCTCCAACCACGTTCCCCATCGTGTAATTACTAATTAAGGAGGAAGTGGAACACCGGGGAGATGTTGTTTGTAAAACTGAACTCCTTATAGGGCCTTTAAAAATACTCTCTTAACACTACTAATTAAAGTATTTACTAAGGGAAAATGGTTTCTGACTTCTTCTGCAACACGATTTAGTCCGTGCGCCAAGCAAGTTGTGTGAATTAAATTTGGGTAAAAGATTTTCAAGTTGAAAGCTGCCTTCATCATGTATGGTGCAGCTTCTGTCAAAAACAATAGAATTTTTTCTTTTGCAATCAATTCCGGTAAGAAGAAAGTTGCCAGTTCTTCCTGTATAAACCTTGTTATTGTCAAATTATTTGCCTTTTCCAACTGTTTGGATGCAATTAAATAAGATTTTGCTGGAACCGATACGTTAAGGATACCAGTCATTAAATGAACTATGTATCGGCCCACACTATCAGTAGTTTCATCTACGCATATATAAAGATAATTGTTGGCAACAACCTTCTTAATGCTATTTAATGTTTCCGCATAGATACAGCGAATATATTTTTTTCTTAACGTGCTCTCGCCGGGAATGTTATATTTGCTGATGTACTTTTTCAAAAATTTCTTGACATTTAAATTGTTTAATTTATGTAGTGGAATATCTGCCGACACAAACATTTGACACAAATCTTCATTAAATTGTTCTTGTTCCGATTTTTTGGAAGTTGAAGGCAAACATTACGGTAATGTTTGCTGACTCTTCTTCGCCAATTTCATCTTTCTTAGTTTTGCAGCATGAGATGGAGTTTTCATATGTTGGTCGACTTGGAACTTTCTCTCACTTGTAATCTGCAAAAAAAATATCACATCATCGGTTGTTTTCTTATAAAATAAATGTTAGTGAAAGATAAAGGACAAATTAAAAAATTAATTAATCTATAAGAGGAAATAAACTTAAAATTTTATTCACAATCTTGCAGCATGCTACGCAAAACACTTTTTCTCTACCCATACGCAATTCTGAATAAGGTGCAATCCATCCAGGCACACTCGCTATTTTCGGCATTTTTGCTATTATACATCACAACTCACAAGTTTACACTTCGAAAAGCCATCGTAAAATCACGTTTTAAATAAAATTACTTTCGAATATGTGAATAAATTTCTCCGAATAGCAAAGAAACACATATACTCCTAATTTTCTGGTAAAATGTATTTTTGTATTTATTTAGAAGTTTTAAGGTATTAGTTTTTTCCTGGAATTTTGTCTCGGCCTGGATGTATGGGAAGAGCATTAATAAATTCTTGGAGACGCTTATCGGAAAAGTAGCGGGAAGAGGCTTAATAAAGTGCTATTTTTAATTTAAAGAGGGCTGTTTAATTTTTGTTTGTTTGTTACAACCACGACACATTTTTAGTAATGCCTATAATAAATTTGATTTAGTAAATAAATAAAACTCGGATACTTAAAATATGCAAAAATTCTGAATTACTACAAAATATGCAAATAATATACAAATTGCATATATTATGCAAATAGGCAAATTTATGCAAACTGCATATAATCCGGCCTTTAGTTATTAGGAACCTTATTAGTAACTTGGAAAGACCGGGCCTAAAACTACTTTTGATATCAGTTGATAATACCGGCCATAAGGGTTTTATTGCTGACTTGATAACAATGATTATAAAGTGTTTTTATGTATATTTAACTTTATTATAAGATTATTCTTGCATTTTAAAAATATTTCATCATTTATTCCATATACAACCCCTTGCGTGCAATAAAATAAATCCGTATTTCTAAAACAGCGCGAATTATTATTTTTTTCTCTCTCTGATCATGTATCTTTTTTCTGGTCAATCAAAAAATGTTTATACACACAACGTAAGTAAGTTTATTTTAATGTCGGAACACTTCATCTTTACTAGGACAGTAGGCTATGAACTATAAATCGAATGTATGAGTGTAATACATATTATCCTTAATATTTCACGTTTTTTGCAGATGGTCGAAGGAAGAAAACAGCACACGTTCTAGAGAAAAGTGTAACAACATTGTATAATAAGGTTGCGGAAATGATAAACCTCCTGGCGGAACTGTTGAACATTCAAATATTAACGGACACTTCTGTATTACACGCATCTTCAATGGGCGTATCGCCGTTCTTCGCAGAAAACGTAAGTGAACTGCAATTGGCGTGCCTGAAGTTAGTTACGACGATTTTTACGAAATACGAGAAACACCGTAGATTATTGTTAGACGATATTCTCGCCTCGATAGCCCGTCTTCCTAGTACCAAGCGTAGTTTAAGGACGTACAGGTTGAACAGTGAAGAATGTATACAGATGTTAACCGCTTTAGTTTTGCAATTAATACAGTGCGTTGTCGCTTTGCCCGAAACCTTATCGAACAAAAATGCCGTGGATAGTATTCAAAACGAAAACATTAAAAAGGTCGACAGTGATGTTCTTATTTGCAATAAATACGAAAAGGCCACCTCTACCGCGGGTACTTTTTTAACGGTTTTTCTAAGTAAATGTGGCAGCAAGTCGGAAGATATTGACTACAGACCGCTCTTCGAGAATTTCGTGCAAGATCTCCTATCTACTGTTAACAAACCGGAATGGCCGGCGACGGAATTACTGCTTAGTTTGCTTGGAAAAATGCTCGTCAAGAATTTCTCCAATAAAGGAACAGATATGTCTTTACGAGTAGCGAGTTTGGATTATTTAGGTGTCGTCGCAGCTAGGTTAAGGAGAGACAGCGTCCTCTCTAGGTGTAAATTAAATACAATAGACCAAATTATTAAGGAGATTAAATCAGAAGAAATGAAAGAGAATGATGAAGATGTTCAAATCAAGGTAATGATCTTTTATTAAATGTTAGATTTTATAGTTTTTATACAATTAAATAAGCCCTGTTATCATTAAGTTGTAGTTTTAAAATTGTTACCTTAAATGTTATTTTTTCTTATACCGATTGATTTAAAATATTTGGAAAAAAGTGGAGATTCATCCATCCAAAAACAGTTGTATTATAAAATACAAAATATCAAACTATTTTGTAAATAAACCACACTTTAGCCATATTAACTGTAATATATTAAAACAATAGTATTTATTTATTAATGTTGTTAATGTTAGAAGTACATTATATTACTCACCTAAAAGAAAGACAGTTGATGATATAGCTCTTATAATAATTGTTGTTAATGGTGTAATGTCAGAAGTGGTATGGCAGGATCGCCATGTAATGTCAGATGATGGGATTGCAGGATCGACATATAATAAATGACCATCTAACTAAAGGCAGGATCGTCATGCAATGTCACCTGGTCCCGGAGGTAACATTGTTGCCGAGGCAGTTCCATTTATACAGCAGATTTAACAGTGTTATAAATAATATGTAGGACAACGATTAAATAATAACATTTAATGCAATAACGATAACAACAGTAAATACTACATTGTAAATATGAGGCACTAGACTTGTACTCACTTTGGCTTTGCAGTGACTCTGCTTCTGACTCTAGAGACCTCTCAGTGTCTCGTTGTATACCATTAGAGTGTGTCCCCTTAGCCTAGTGACCTGGTTACAAGATGATAATGTGGTGTAAGATTGTAACTTTAACAAGGTTGTGTTGATGAAATGGATATTGTAAATACATAACCTAGTTTAGTTATCACAATGGATTTAGTATGAAATAAAATGATAATATAAAACAAAAAGTATGAAGAATATTTATTAGCCTCAATGGACATAATATAGAAATTGTTAGGACAAGACTGTATATTCGGGTCGATGAGGCAGAGGATAGGGTGTTTCACGATATAGTTCGCATATTTTCCGCCGGTCAATCTTAACTGGTTTTGTCCTAAGTCTATTAATTTTTATTAAATTTTAAATGTCAAATGTCTATCAAAAATTATCAGTATCTTATATCGACAATAGCATCGTGCATTTTAGCATTTTTAAATAGTATTTAATAACATAATGAACAGTTTGGCGATATAGTTCGTATATTTTCCGCCGGTCAATCTTAACTGGTTTTACCCTAAGTCTATTAATGTCCCAAAAATTGTCAGAATCTTATATCGACAATTGTATTGTGCATTTTTACATTTTTAAATGGTAATTAATAACGAATGCAAAGCAATTAATGCCTGACTAGTATTTTCGAAATTTTCAAAAGATCGATAGGCAATGGAAGTACACCATTCAAGATGGTATAGGATAAATTTCCTAACCTTGTTTTTTGATATAATACTTTTTAGGAGATACTTAATTGCTCCAGTTTTTTCACAAACGGGTAGTGTAGAACGATAAGAAAGCGCTGGACGACTAAAAGTCGTATTTCTAAGTTTAAAATACCTCCAATTTCGCACGGATTCTGTAAATTTGTTATTATCCAAGTCTTATAATTGTTCAACTGTTGACCAGTAAATATTACTATTAATTTTAGTTAATAGCGATTGTATTATAAAATCAGTTTAAATATAAATTTATTTTAGAAAACTTTAGACACAAATAGTGACGAGGAACGGATACAATTCTTACAAAGAGTATTATTAGATTTCCTGGCCGTGAAAGCTCATAACGATGAAGCCTATAAATATGCAAGGCATTTTTACATAGCCCAATGGTATAAAGAAGCAGTCAACGAAAAAACGCAATTAGCTTCAGGCGATAGTAAGAATAAACGGTCAAATTCTAAAGAGAATCATAAAAGTAGGAGAATCGAAAAAGGTACGTCACCACTGAATTTTGTTTTATCTTGTACATTGTTGCTCATTACAGAAATTGCGATTATTTTAGATGAAGATACTACTTCGGACGAAGAGAAGAAAGAAAAATTTAAAGAACAATCGTTAGATCAAGCGAACGCGGAAAAATTCAAGATTATAGAAGAAAGGAAGAGATTCCTGGTTAGTAAAATACGACCTTTCCAAGAAAAAATGTCCGCCGGTAATAGGATTCAAGTTTTTCAAACGTACATTGATTACAATAGTGCAGAATTGATAGCACAGTACTTAGCTTCAAAGAGATATTTTTCCCAAAGCTTCGATCAATACTTAAAAGCTGTAAGTAATTCTGATATGTAATATATCTTCACAACATTTATTATTACTCCACCTGATTTCTTTCTTCGTCCTTTTCCTCACTTTAGAAATTATTTTAAATATCGCTTGGTGTGTTAAAATTGAAAGTATGTTAATATTACAATCTTCTTTGGGGATTCACCGCACGTCCGGAAAACTGAACAGTATTATTAATTACAACATTGATCTTATGTCTAAAGTACCTCTTTTTTTATATAAAATCAAACTATTTAGTCGAGACCCAAGATGAACTAACACAAAATGTGACTGCTTCACTTTCTGCGGTGCGCGCGGTGGTACGTATTGAATTCAGTTGTGATAAGCAGACACGTTGGCTCATTCTATTCATCAGACTATTCATCCACAGTCCGCACAAATATTCATATTTTTTCACTCAAAAAAATCCATTACTCATATGCCATTTCGAGAAATTAAATAAGAAAGAACATGGTCACTAAAAAAATCTTTGCGCGCTGTTATTATGAACTTTACCAATACGCTTAAAGAAGCTATTACGCTGATGACTGAATAATAACTCGGCAACACAAATTCTAGGGTGCTTAGGGTACAAAACAGGTAAAGAATTTAGGTAAATAACCTTCCTTTCAATATACACTTAATACAATGTATTTCTAAGTATATTCTTCAATAATTCCATAAATTTAATGAGTTTTGTTATCGGAATTTTATAATCTCTAAAATTTTAATCGAGCTCCTAATGTTTTGGCTAGAAACTGTTTATATAGAGTGATATACCTGACTTGTAGAATTGTTCAGTCCTCTCAGTATTTTCAAAGAAAAAAAGAAACTTTTTTAACGTAACTTTTAAACTTTGTTGAAGACAATCTCTTCAGTAAATTCTCGAAAACTGTTTTGCTAAACTAAACAAAATCTTGTATATAAATATTATCTAACAATATTTCTGTAGCGATTATTGAGGTTATTTCCCATTCTTATTACGAATATTACTGGATAACAATGTCTTAATTGGTCCTTTAGAATTGACTAAATATTATATTTAATTCCAACCCAACGTTGCAAACATCTTTTTTATCACAACAGGTTAGTATATGTATGGACCCACATCTCGAAACTATAATCTAGTCATTGATTCGATTAACAGGACTCTATAATTAAAACTAGAAGATCAAAACGAAATTATAATTAATAATGGATCTTCCAACAAGAGGTGTCATTTTAAAATTAGCGCCATTTTTGAAGTGTCAACATTCAACTGTCATTGTAATGACATTTGACAAGTAAAAACCAGGAGGTTTTTAGATAGGTTTCGACCACAGACTCGTACAACGAATTAAATTAGTGAAAATTCATTACAAAAATGGTGAAAATATAATATAGCAATAGTGAATTTAATCAATAAATTCGAGCGTTTCGGACAAGTTAGTGATGATGTAGAGATTCCAACTCGTGTTCGTCCGGCAAAGTCAAGTGAAAATATCGCCGCTATAGCTAAGAGTGTGTCTGACAACCCAGGTTTGTCACCGAGAGAGGATTGGGCATATCATTAACCAGTTTGCACTGCATTTTGCATAAAGATAGCCTACCTGCAGTTGACATAATAATTGAAACCATTAGACAACGCACAACACCGTACATTCGTTGATTGGGTGCTGGAAATGCATGAACAAGTTCAAATAAAATTTTCCTGAATAAAAAGGCACATTTTCATGTGTCTAGGTGCGTAAATTAACAAAATTGTCGCATCTGGGCCTTCGAAAATCCAAGAAAAATAGTCTATCCACAACGAGTGGCAGTTTAGTGATTTTTGGTCTGGCAGTGTCATTGGGACATATTTCTTAGAAAATAATGCCGTTTCAGTGAATGGATTGCGTTACTAAACGATGTTGACTGATTTTGGCCTGAAATTGATGCTATGGACGTGGGTGAATTTTATTTACAGTACGGTGGCGCCACATGCCACACAACTGGTGAAACAATGGATTTATTGCGTGAGAAATCTCCTGGGCGTTTTATTTCTCGAAATGGAGATTTCAATTGGCCGTTGATATTGGACGATTTAACACCATTAGACTTTCTTGGGGCTACGTTAAAGATAAAGTCAACACCAATCCTCCAGCAACGATTCAAGCACTCAATAACAATATTAGAGTTGTTATTCGCTTGAATTAAATGTCCTCTCGTACTGAGCAGGATTAGTATCGCACCGACTGGTCATCAGTAGGATAAAACTAACCTGTTTCACGACCGTCTAAACTCAGCTCACGTTCTCTATTGGCGGGTGAACAATCCGACGTTTGGCGAATTCTGCTTCGCAATGATAGGAAGAGCCGACATCGAAGGATCAAAAAGCGACGTCGCTATGGACGCTTAGCTGCCACAATAGCCAGTTATCCCTGTGGTAACTGTCCTGATACCTCTTGCTGAAAACTCTTCAAGCCAAAAGGATCGATAGGCCGTGCTTTCGCAGTCCCTATGCGTGCTGAACATCGGGATCAAGCCAGCTTTTGCCATTTTGCGAAATACAGCCGTAATTATGCGAAAACGTGTTGGAAAAATTACATCAAAAGAATGAGAGCCGAGGCTGATATTTGTTACATTACTAGTCTCAGTTTGTACTTTGGATTAAAATAAAAGTATCACCACTTTTCACAAAGATATTGCGTCTTTTTGACATAATTAAAATGACATCTCTCGTTGAAAGATCCTGTATTTTACATAATTTATTGAATATATGTGGTTTCTTGGCAGCTGCCCTAGTCTTGCAATTTTATTCACTATAATAGTGTGTTTACTATCTCTTAAAACTGTTAAATTTGTGTTTAAAAACATTTCTTTTTGTGAAAATACCAATATTTATCATTTCAGATTTTAATCGTGCTAAAAGAAACATCAATAGCAATAAGAACTAAAGCAATGAAGTGTCTGACGATGATCGTAGAAGCGGATCCATCAGTTTTGGGTCGCCACGATATGCAAATGGGCGTGAATCATTCCTTTTTGGACCACTCGACGTCGGTAAGGGAAGCCGCTGTCGATTTAGTCGGTAAATTCGTACTAAGTAGACCCGAATTAATAAACAAATATTACGAAATGTTATCCGCACGAATTCTCGATACCGGTGTCAGTGTTAGAAAGAGGGTTATTAAAATATTGAAAGATATCTGTATCGAGTGTCCCGAATTTCCAAAGATACCGGAAATATGCGTCAAGATGATAAGGCGGGTGAATGATGAAGAGGGTATTCGTAAATTGGTTATGGAAGTTTTTCAAAATATGTGGTTTACGCCAACTAAAGATACCTCTTTATTACGCAGAGTCATGAATATTACAGATGTCGTCGCTTCGTCCAAAGATATAGGTTTAGAATGGTTCGAACAGTTGTTAGTTAGTGTAAGTGTAACTTTATGAAATTCTATAAATTTAGTTTTGACGTCACTTGCCAATATTGTGGAGTACCTCATCTATCGATGCTGTAAACCTAAAATTCAACCATTAATGAAATTCTATAATTAAGTCCGCTTTATTTTTCAGTTATTCAAGCCCAAAGAGGATAAAGAAGATTCCACAAAAATCCAACTGGAACCACCAAAAGCTCTCCTACTAGCTTGCAGACAAATCGTCGATTGTCTAATTCAAAACGTTTTACGTTTGGAAGAAACAAACGATAACAATAGCTCATCTCAAAGGCTGGTAGCTTGTCTGACGACTTTATACCTCTTCGCTAAAATAAGGCCGCAATTACTGATCAAGCACGCAATAACACTACAACCTTATTTGAGTTTAAAATGTCAATCGAATGGTGATACTCAGATTATAAGTAGCGTCGCTAGGATGTTAGAGTTAGTGGTACCACTAATGGAACATCCTAGCGAGTCCTTTCTAGCCCAATTAGAGGAAGATTCCATGAAGTTGATATTACAACACGATCGAATAATTGTTGCCAGCTGTCTGTCCTGTTTGGGTTCTATCGTAAACAACGTGACGAGAAATTTTAAATTGATCAGGGACTGTTTCAACAAGTATTACGAATATCTTCTTAGATACAAAAAAGGATTACAATCCGATCCTGAAAATCCTAGTTTGCGAGAGACCAAATGTCGACAGTACATCCGTAGAGCTTTATTTATTGTTGGATTACTTCTCAGACACTTTGATTTTAAAGATACGGAAGTTATCGGGGATTTACCGAAAGATATAAAAGATCAGGTTTTTGGTACGCTTTTATTTTTCCTGCATCAAGATGACTTCGATATTCAAGCGAACACCCTTAAGGCAGTAGGTTCTATATGCATAAGACACTACGAATTTATGTTGGAGAATGATTTAAAATTGTTTTACCACCGAATGTTAACCTCTGATACAGTGCCGTTAAAAATGAAAAGCGAAGTTCTAATCAATATCGAAAGCTACTTGCTGGAGGAAGATAAACGTATGATTCAACAAGATCTTGAATGTGAGTTTTTGTATTTAAGCCCATCGACGTCGTAATTAACATTAATTTTTTTATAGGGTCGAAAAGGTCAAAAGAAGAAAATTTAAAAGAAATGGGTGATGTTTCTTCGGGTATGGCAAGTACTGTAATTCAATTGTATTTGAAAGAGATATTACAATCTTATTTACATCCTGACCTACAAGTTCGCCAACCCGCTCTTAGAGTAATACAATTGATATTACAACAAGGTCTGGTACATCCTGTTCAGGTTAGTATTCATCTCACGAATTCTAGACTTCATTTACGTTAAGAATGTAGCGCTGGGAACAATAGGGCAGCATTTTCTGGGATATGTATGATTTGGCAAAAGGGGAGTTAAATTTACCGTCTGTAAACGTGGTAGGTTAACCACGCTGCTACGCAAGACGCGTCCCCGCCAACTTTACTTCCCCGATATGTTTATTCAATATATAGTGTAGCATTTGATTGGATAAGCAATAGGGATAGGTCAGAAGTAGGTGTGGTTATACACATACGTATTGCGTATGTACTCGTATTTCTATCGTATCAATCGTCGACGTATCTGATCAGACTGGGCACAGACACGGCCCGGCGCCTGGGATGGTACCTCCCTTTCTCTCTTATCTAGTGTACTGGTGGGGTATCGTTCACGTCTCCGCTGTTAACTTACCACGTTTACAGACAGTATATGAGGGAAACGCGTATATCCCGTTTGACAAATTTATTTAGGAAAAAAAAGGAACATTTGTCTACAAGAAGCTACTCTATTTGAACGTAAATGGAGTATAGATTCCAGACTAGACACGTCATAATCGTTCCACACTACGTCGCCAAGTCTTGTTTATATTTGTTAATTGCTTTTTAGGTTATGGTTGATAGATTTAAAACTATTTAACCATTAACTCAGTTATATACACATATTTGATTTTAACGACCCTTTTCAAACTATTTTGAATAATATATGGACATGGTATTAAAGAATTTACTGATAATTATTATCAAATATCTGAAAAGTATGTCATAAAAACAATTTTATGTTATAAATCAAGACAGCTTCTTAGGTAGGCAAGCAACGGCGCCTCTGCGTTCTGTGGCTTTCCTGAAATAAATGTACGCGTTATTTAGAAAAATGCTTTCCGTTCGAATTATCCGTAAAATATTAAACAACATCACACTATGATAGCTGTTCATGTATTACATGTTGTTAAGGTTAGTCTCCCGAACCTCTCGCTCGTCTACGCCTCTCTTAGCCAATCGAGAATGGCGGTCTTTAGTTATAAATAGGGCTGGCGAATTTGCGCAAACAGCCAGTGGCGGCGGCATAAAAGTTGACGCATAAAATAAGTGGTAGGAAATAAATTATAAAACGTGCTCAGTCACTTACCGTACTAAGACTTCCGTGAAATCACAAAGTGGCTAACATCTGTTAAATATTTCAATCATTAGATATGTTTCCATAGTTCCTTCAATCAAGCTTTCCGCCGCAGGTCGTACTGTGCGGAATAAACGTTTTGTAATGCTGAAAATGGCGATTCTACTTATAGTGATGCTATATTTGCATATTTCAAATCTTTGGAGCAACTTACTGGAATATGAGAAAATCAGAATCTTTGTCTGAAACACTTTCAAATTTTTCTATTACACATTCATTTATTTTGGAGCCATCATTGTATAAGTTCGGTATTTAACTAACATTTAACGGTAATTGCGGCATTTTAAAACAAACGTAGAACTACAAAATAGTACTTACGACAGCATACATTCATATAGAACAGATCTCGTACAAAGTCGAAGTAATACTGAAAATTGTATCACCACCGCCGGCCGCTTCGCCACTTATTTATTGTCGAATCTAGACCACTGTCTATTGGCTATTACCACTGGCTATTAGTCAGTTCTAGTTATGGATATACAACAATATGTTTAATCGATATATTTTTAATTTTTTTATGAACAGTGAAGTTATTAAAATAAATGCTTCCTACATTTTACGACGCTAATTATTCGAGTTTTTTACCGAAAAGATTTTCGCCCTGAAGCAGGGTTCGAACCTACGTCCATTGGTTTGCCGGACCACTGCTTTTACCATTAAGCTATTAAGGACTGAAGTTTCGAATCGTCGTGAAGGTCTTAAAGCAGTGGTCCCGCAAGACATTACGAACGGGAGGTAAGATAACATATCTTAAATGCAGTAATAAGTTAGTAACTTGTGTCCCTTGTGTTACCGCGCCTGATATTACTGATTATGACGTGTCTTGTCTGCAATCACAAACTATATATTGTTTTTTAATGTTATTTCACTTTTTAATGTGCAGATTGTTCCCTATTTAATATGTATGAGTACTGATTGTGAGAAAATGGTATCGCATAGTGCTGATAAACAATTACTTGAAATAGAGAAGAAATATCCGGGCTTCATTCATACGAAGTCTTCGCTTGGTGTTCGTTTATCTTACCAACTACAAAGGATATTTCAAGAAGCCGAAATTATTCGAGGTTTCAGAGTAAAAGAGCAGGGCGAATATCCAACCGCTCTGAATGGATATCTTTACTCGATCCTGCGTAATTCTAGACAACAACGACGTGCCTTAATTTTAAATATATTGAAACAATTTGACGATCAAGCGGTTAGTTGTATTTTATTTATTTTTCACTTAGATTATTTTACAAAATGTCTTTTTTTTTAAATTGCAGCGTACTAGCTTATCATACATGTTGTACCTGGCCGATAATTTGGCATATTTTCCATATATGGTACAAGATGAGCCTCTATTTATTGTGCATCACATAGATATAATGATATCGGTGTCTGGAACAAATTTACTGCAGTCCTTCAGAGAGGTATGTCTCTTTTAAACAATACATCTTAAACAAAAGTAGCAAGATACTCCTATTTTCAAAAGAAATTAAATTTTACTTATAAGTGGAACATTGTAACAAATATATGCGCGAGATTTCACGGATTTTCACATGTTCGAACGAAACAGTCTTCGTCCAGGTTTCGTCGTGTGGTCGCTATATTAATCTAGGCTTCACAGTACATTTCCCGGCTCCTTCATTATCTACTTTTTGCTATGAACCTGATGTCGGATTCTCAATTCAATTACGACGGACGATATAAATAGTCGATAACATCTGTAAGTACATCTTTGTAAGTACATCTGTAAGTACAGCAGTTGTTGAATAGCACTACTCATTCGGTTAACTGCACATCTATTTTTTGTGTGCGGTTAACCGAATGAATAGTGCTATTCAATAACTGTGTGATGTACTTACAGATGTTGTAGACTATTTATATCGTCCGTCGTAATGACGTCATTTCAGCCCGATGTGTCCGGTCTCTACTTATTACACTTACCAGTAGTTATTTTTTTGTATAACTGTTGTCTCTCTGTTATTTCTTAAATGCACCGGCGAACACTACAGTCGTAAACAAGTTGTCTCTCTCTACAGGTGTAGTTCATGATAAGTAGAATACAAATAGATAATATACTATTTTAATTGTGATTTAAGAAATTATACAAGCTGTCCCGTATCGTTAAGTTCAAATTTTAGGTGTAGACTTCATTTAAAGTAACAAAAACGCAACACTTGTATATTAATTTTTATTTGTTTCAAAGTTACAGATCTATGAATGTGATTGTCAGATCATGAAAAAAAAAATGTAATCCTAAAGTCAATACAAACTGTTTTATTTAAAACAAGTTATACGATTCAATAACATGCCTGTGATTGTTAACGTCGCATAATAAAATGTTATCCTAAAATAAATAAACACGTGTCGTAGCCTTACCGATTTTCTTCTCAAGAGTATGCGGACATGCATTTTGTGTATGGCTACTGTAACGGCAGTGCACGTTAAGCAATTATTGAATACCGACATCGGTTTTCCGATAGGCACATTCCTCATTACAAGACGTTTCTGGAAGTACACAGACAATTTCGCGAATGCGGACTGCGTGATTATCTTTTCGACCGAGGAGTAAATTTGTCAGCAGACTTAGAGGAAGAAGCAGTAGCTATTGTTACAAGGGATCCAACTCTCGGTGTACGTCGAATCGCTAGACAACTAGGAGTGCCACGAACGACAGTTTGGCAAATTTTAAAACGTGAGGGCTTATATCCATATCACTATCGCAGGGGACACGGTTTGCTTGAGGCAGACCACTATGCTCGTCTAGTTTATTGTACCTGGATATTAAGACAGTCACGGCTTCATTTTAATTTATGCAAAACAGTCCTCTGGACAGATGAATCTACGTTCACGAGAAGTGGTGTTACAAATCTGAGAAGCCTGCACAGGTGGTCATCAGAAAATCCCAAAGCTATACGCCCTTCTAAATTTCAACATGAATTTTCTATTAACGTTTGGGCGGCCCTAATCGATGACTTGTTAATTGGTCCTGTCGTTTTTCCTGGGAGGTTAAATGCGGACAATTACCTTCAATTTCTTATTGACGAACTGCCAGGTCTTTTAAAGGATGTCCCACTGAATGTTCGACGAGACATGTGGTTTCACATGGATGGGGCACCACCACATTTCGGAATTGCTATCCGAAATTGGGTCAACCTCAATTATCCAAGATAGATTGGTCGAGGTGGTCCTGTTGCATGGACACCCAGATCACCCGATCCCCTGGACTTTTATTTATGGTGGTACATGAAAAATTTAGTTTACGCGCAAGTTTCGAACACAAGAGAAGAGTTGTTGGATCGTATTTACCTGGCTGCCATGCAAATTCGACAAAACAAGTATGAAATTCGGATAAGTACTTCTTCTGTTGGCTTACGGGCACAAGCCTGCATTCAACAAGGAGGTGGACATTTCGAAAATATTATTAATTGAACTTTTTTAAATAAAATCAGTTTTTGTTGACTTTGGGATTACATTTTTTTTTCATGATCTGACAATCACATTCATAGATCTGTAAATTTGAAACAAATAAAAATGGATATACAAGTTTTGCGTTTTTGTTACTTGAAATGAAGTCTACTTTACACTCCTAAAATTTGAACATAACGATACGGGACACCTTGTAATATAAAAGAAACTATTTCACCATTGGTCATAAAAATGTAAGTTTATTTTAAATACATTCAAATGTTGCGGCGTATGTGGCTGGGTTTGACATTTCTGCGTAATCACGGGTCGTAAATCCGTAATGACTAATTTTTGTTGAATCGTCGTTGATTCAACTTGTGAACAGAAGGTCTTCTCTTGCTCAGGGGTTCGCAGAATAAAAAACACTTGTTGAAGGCACAACACTCTTTAATTATTAAATACAGAAAACTAATATTACACAAGCCGTAGCAAAATCTGTTATTACAAAAACTTGGTTACGTTTCTAATTTTATTAACGCTTGAAGCTGCTCGGAATGGCACATGTGATTCCGTTGATGGATCTTAGCGAACTATATGCTCTACACATTGAGTTTTTTAGTTTTTTCAATAGACTGTACTTATTTTCTTTCGAATATTTATTAAGTGTTTGAACTTCACTTAGCGGTAGTGTATATTATGTGAATAATTTGCATTGTATACCGGAAGAAGAAAACGTATGAAAAATGGAAAGGTATAATTATATAAAATACGAATTCAAAATATTTTCCGCAAATTCCTTCAGAGACGCGAGAGAAAAAAATTACAAAGATACTTAAAAAAATATTTGTCCCATCACTGCATTTTGTTCCTAATATAACTAAGAATTTATAAATGATCCACGATTGATATATTCATACGTAATCGTATTGAGGTTATCGAATTCTAAGCATACAAAGCTACTATCTTGCAGAGTTTTTATAACATGGACAGTTGTCTAAATAATGTTATCTTTTGGAGTTTTATAAACATAAACATTGTAGTGTATGTTTGCGTGGAAATTCAATAGAGGTATTTTTTATTTTGAATCCACAATACAATTTTTAAATTTTGGGATTCCCGTAGTAATTAACAATTTTTTGGATTTATATTGTATATAATTGTATCATTTTTTCCAGGATATCCTGTATATATTCTATACCGATTTTCTTCATGCACAAATTACCTCTGTCTGCATACTTATTTACATATAGTTCTATTTATATCTACACTTGTTCTACTTACTACAATAATTCATTTTTCCATTTCTATAGGATATCTCGTTACTTTTGACTTTTTGGCAGTATATACACTCCACAACAATAGATTAGCCTCATTAATAATATTCAAAATTTGCAAAATTTACGTAAGAGAAGTTTAAATAAGATATAATACAAATATTACAAATTAGACATTGAATTTTGGCACCATCATAATATAATTCTGGCATTTCTGCTATAATTTTTTTAACAGTATACGATATTGGTCGTTTTCGCGACATATGTGACTGCGAGATTTTTAAAACAATGTTGGAACTACGATATAGTACTTGCAGCAACATATATGTATATGCAACAGATTTCGTCGAAGTAATACTGAATCACTACCGGCGGTCCACCAGTGCTATTAGCCAGCTCTAATTATAATTGAAGAGTTTGACGATACGGAACTTCATCCTCTTTTATTAATCACTGAGCTTATAGAAAAAAATATAAATGAACATACTTGATGAACTCATTTCAACGCCAGAAGTGAACTGATTAAGCTAATCAAGAGAGATTCTAGATAACTTCAGATGCATCAGTTTTTACGATACGTTCTGTTTTGTATTTTTTTTTATTTACCTTAAACTACACCACAGTTTTTTAAAATTGCATGGAAACAAAAAAAAATATTACTAGTGATGCTATTCAATTGTCGTCCATGTATATACAGTACTGCAAAAATGAATCACAACATTTATGGCTTGTAAGCGTCAACTAACTGTTTTTATTGATATATTTTAACTAATTTCTAACTAAACTAAAATGTTTGATGCATTGGTAAATCCTTTTTGATGATTGTAATGAAAATTCAACGTTTCATTCATCGATGGGACGTGTTTTATTATACGTCTGCAACCACTTCCCAACAAGCATATACAGTAAAATCTCACAAATTAGAACCACTTTGTGCACCGGGCAGTTCGAATTTCTGAAAAGTTCGAATTTCTGGACATTTTGTTTTTACAGAAAATGATAAACTTATAATATGTAAAACTAGTTATGTAAGCTTTATTTTAACACAAAACAGTGTTAATTTATTAACATTTAATTAATTGAACATGTGTATTAAATTCATAGAAAAACTTTTTTAATTATTAGGTATTTAATTGGTTTTTAACATAAAATCAGTAATACTTGTTTGTTTTTTTGATTTATTTAAAATGGATACAACGATATCGTTACGGACGTCCAAAAGGTTAGACATGTGTTTACTGGAAAATATATCACTGGTTTTGCACCATTTTATAACATTATTGATGCCTTCAAGGACTTTTAAATGAGGAATAGCTGGCGTTATGTCGATAATATCGACGTCGCTGCTATCTGAAGCCTCCTCATCGCTATTCTCTGCATCAGATCCGTCAGTAAACACATCTTCATTCCATTCCTCGATTTCATTTACATTTACGGAATTTTTTGGCATAATTTCATTCAAAAGATCAAGATTTATTTGAAGAACTTCATTGCAATCCTGATTTCGTTGAGCCAATTGTGCTAGTGGCAAATCATCATCGCTGTCGTAATCGCCTGAGTCCCAATTTAATAATTTGGACCAAGAATTTTTTAACACTGTCTGTTGTACCTCATCCCATGCTTGTTTCAACAATATTATTGCATCTCGGATTGAATGCCGTTTCAAAAGCTTATCAATATCACCACTATCACCAATTAATTGAGATAGCAACTTACTTCTGTAAATAAGTTTTGTCATTTTAATAGGATTTTGATCCATTGGCTGCACAGCTGCTGTTACATTTGGCGGCAAGAAATATGCAATTGTATTACCATCCTCACTTTGAAGTTTATCAATTGGTGCATGAGCGGAACAGTTATCTACAAGCAGAAGAGCTTTTGGGGCCCAATTATTCTCTTCAGAAAATCATGTAGAACAAAAAAAAAAAATTAAAAAATATGGAACTTAAAATATGCATTGGTTAAACATACTTCTTTGATAAATATCTTGTGAAACCAATCATGAAAAATCCGGGAAGTCATCCACGCATTTTTCGAAAAGTCATAATGAAGTGGGTTATTAAATCCTCTGAAGCTTCTTGGCTTTTTAGCTTTTCCAATAACCAATGGTTTTAATTTGTGTGAGCCATCAGAATTTGAGCTTAGTAAAATTGAAACGCGTTCTTTTTGAATTTTAAATTCTTGGGCACTTTTTTCACAAGCAGCGACAAATGTTTTATCTGGAAGGCAACGGAAAAATAATCCGCTTTCATCAGCATTATAGATTTGTGTTTCCAATAACCCCATTTCCGCGACTTTTGCACGAAATCTGTGTAGAAATGGAGTGACCTCACCAACATCACTCGAAAGTATTTCACCACCAATTTTTAAAAACCGTATTCCATGACTGGTTTTAAATTTGGAAAACCATCCATTACTTGCAGTAAATGCGTTTTCATCTTTATCGGGGTACACTTCACTAAAAATTGACTTAGCTTTTGCTTTTAATACGTTGATTTAAAAACCACTTATAAAGGCGCTTTTCCATTTCCTCATATTCTGCCTTATGTAAAGATTTTTTTTTTGCTTCCTGATAGGTGCTGGTAACTGCATCCATTATTTCTTGTTTTTTTGATTTTATGTAGCTGATGGAAGATTTTGTCACATTAAAATCTTGAGCTATTAAGTCTTTTTAATATTTTAACCTTAGTATCCAAAGATAAGGTATTTTTTTACGTTTGTTTGGCATTTTTTTTTAACTTTCACACGTATGAACACTTCACTTTGACCTTCAGTCATCAACTGACCCAAATTTGTACAAGCATATCGAATTTCACACGCATATGACCGAATTGTACACACCACGTATAACTCGGTGATTCCCCCCGTTTTATTTTTACTTTAATGAGCGAAAAAAAATAATTTGTAGTGAAAATACAAAAAAAAATAAAAAAAAATTCCAGAAATTAGAACCCCCTGTTCTAATTTTAAAGCGTTTAATTTGGTTTTTCGCCTATTTAGTTCAAAATCATAGAAAAAAAATATTTTCTAGTGGAAATAAAAACCAAAAAAAAAACCCTTCCAGAAATTAGAACCACAGGTTCTAATTTCAGAGCGTCCAATACATTGAAATGGCCGGTTCTAATTTCTGGACGGTTCGAATTTGTGACGGTTCGAATTTGTGAGATTCTACTGTATTCGAGATCCTCTTGAATAAGTAAATAGAATGATTACTCGTAATAATTTACGTACGAACAAATCGGTAATCAATATTAATACTAGAGTTTTGTTTAGCGCACGGTACCTGATTAATCACTAAACTCATTAACATTTATAAAGTTCTTTTTAAAAATAATAGCCCATACAAGCTGACAAGTTGTGGATAACAGGATTAAGAAATTCTTGGCATTATAAAGCCCATTTGTTATTTTTGAGGTGTTGTGGTTCATTTTAACAGTACCATACAATACAGTTTGTGTGAATTTATATTTTGTTTTTTATTTTTACATGTTGTATCAGTTGAAATGCTGTTTGTACTTTTAAATCCTATTCATTTGTTTTCCATGTTTGTTTGATTGTTTTTTACATGTTTATATCTGTATTAGAAAGATGCATAGTTTAGCTATTAGCTTTAATTTTATTAATCAGGGTCAGAAGGTACAATGTGAAATAAAATTAATTTAAATTCAACGTAAAATGTTTTAAACTCAAAACACGTTTCAATTCAAAGAATCGGATGAACTAATTATATTTTTAACTACCAAACTACCTGTTAACATCTACAATTTTCGGATTCAGATAAAGCGTTATTTATATATTGGAAATATGTTAACTATTCAAACATTTGATTTAATTTAATAAAATAGCAAATTAGAATAATTTATCTTTGCTCTTTAATGATACAATATATATGCATGTATGTATACAATGTATAATATTAGGGATTAATCATGGCGGAAACACAAAAATTATCAGTGGATGTTTCCGATGGGAAAGAAGAGATTTGTATGAATCAAGTGTCAGCGCTAGATGAAGACGATGACGATGAAGACCTACTAGTTGAACGTGTACCAGAAGATGTATCACATTTACAAGCATACATCACAGCCGCTCAAGGATGTTTGCTTTTGCTAATGCTTAAACAGCACATAAAAGATGTCTATGGTTTAAGCGACAGGTAGGTATCGACTCTAGACTTCGCCGTTTAGTATCAACTAATTCGAGTTTCTGCGACCGTTTAGTAAAATTCAACAGTATTCACCATCGGAACCGGCCAAAATCTACGAGAAAACGGCGAATCGCAGGAGCAATGCCTTATTTAACCCAAAAACAACCCTTAATAAAATCAAACAGGGAAGTCCTCCCGAATATCTGGATCTCGAGGGTCGAAAAGATCTCATCAGGCAATATCTAGATGTAAGTTTCATTTTCTTTTGCTTTTTTTTACATAGATGAATGTAATAATGTCCATAAAGCGATTTCTCTGGAAATTTAAATAAAATAAATTTATAAAATTACGTGAATAATATGTAATAATTTTATAAATTGAGACTTGAAAGTATAAATACAAGACGCTGGAAACGATATATTTATTAATAATCAAGCAGATTATTAATAAAAGATACATCTAAAAGTGAAAACAGATTTTTCTATTATAAATTAATGTTGGTCATTGCTTGGGCGTCATCTGGTTGGCAGATGGCGCCCAAGCATACTCTTAATGTCTCTTAGCGCCTGTTGTAAATGAAATAGTGTATCTTACTATACATAGTGATCATGATATGAGAATTACGACACTAGTTAAATAAACAATGAATTTATATTAATACTAATTACGAGGTGTTCTCGGACTGATGCTGTAGAAATACCAAAATTAACTTTTATTCCTGGCTGTCGCAGCCACTTTCGATGTAGTCTCCTTGCGCAACTATGCACTAGTCCCAGCGTTTTCCCAGTTTTAGAAGTTATTCAAGAAGTCGTTTTCTGTGAACGACTACAATATTGCATGCGATTCCACTTGAATTTCTTCAATGCTATCAAAACGTCGGTCTTTTGGCTGCAGTTTTATTTTCAGAAAGAGGTGAAAGTCTCAGGAAATCAGATATGGCGAATAAGTGTGTGGGAGTTTTCATCAAAAAGGCTTGCGTGAAAAACGAACGGTGAGATGGCAATTTCCTGCTCGCTAAATTTCGGCCGTTTCCGTCTGACATCATTTCAATAGAACTCGAAATTGACCGCCTGACCAACTGGAACGAATTCTCTGTCTACTATGTCTTTGATGAAAAAAAAAAGCAATGAACATGCACTTGTCGGCATTACTTAGGTCTTACTTAGGTCTAGCAAGTTCGAACTCACATCAGCCGTTAAAGTGTTGTGATGTTTTCGGGTGTGGTAGACGTCAAACTTCTGCCTGTTCGTTCGCTGTCATTAAAGAACGTTTTACCAGTCTTAAAACGCACAAACCACTCAAAAGTTTGTGTTTGATTCATTGACTGTTCACCGAATGCTTCCTGAATATGCTTCAATAGGCATTTTTTCCGTGCTTAAAACAAAATTTAATGCACGCGAGTTGCTCAAGTTTTTCATCCATTATAACAATAGTGGCAGGACACAATTACTACTTTACACAATCGCACGTAACCTAGCGAAAACCGATCACGTTATAACTTGTTACATACACTCCTCCTACCATTTATCGACGCGCGCCGGTATTGTTTTGGGTTCTCGTGCTACAGTGTCAGTCTGGGAACATCTGGATCATACCCCATATCAAAATTAACTTTTTGCAAATTTAACAATAGACCACACAATATATAGTGTTGATTTTCTCAGTTGAAATGCTTTATCTTAGAATTTGTACTTTTCAAAGGTGAGTTATTACATAAAGTATTTTTTAAGATGAAAGTTGATTTGATTATTTATGAGGTGGTTGCCAAAAAGTTTCCGAAATTGAAATCATGCGGGTTATAATCAGTCGTTGGCTACGTGGAACTGTTTATATCTTTTCAGTCAATATGCCAACCGATGTCAATGTAATTAGAAACATTCATTGTTGATGAACAATTTTTCATTGTTGTGCCTGTTTGGTATTTGCGATTTGTCAATGTTCAATGTAAGAATTTCATTAATTGATGTAGCAGACACTTCTTGGTGAAACATTTTGTAATTAACAAATTATTATAAAAACACACTTGGCTATTTCACAATTTTTTATTAGATTTATGTCTAACATATGTTTCGGCTGTTATGCCATTGTCAAAGAGTATCTTAAAACTAACTTACAATACGTGTCCTTTTAACTTTTATACCTATATTTTAGTGCTAGGGTGCTGGTGGGGACATATTTACAATCACGTCTATTATGGGAGTGTTAACAAATTCTAACTGTGTATTCGTAATTATTCTATTTTGTTTTTGTGATTTTTTAATTTCTAGTATTTCTAATAAATCTAGTCTTCTACTTTTTATTACGTTATGTAACACGGTGCAGCTATTCATATCGGGCAAATGGTTTTGTTCGATACAGTGTGTCGAAAAACCTGTGTTTTTATTACTATACTTTATATCTCTTACGTGTTCGGATATGCGTTTTTTAATGGATCTTCCACTTTGCCCTATATATATAGCTTCACAGTCATTACATTTTATTGTGTATACTCCTGATTTTTCTATATTTTCTATTTTATCTTTGTTATTATTTAACATTGTACCTAATTTTGTTTTATTGCTACATATGATGTGAATATCTAATTTTCTTAATATTTTGTTTACTTTGTCTGTGATTTGGGGGATATATGTAATTGCGTGCCAAATGGGTTTATTTTCTTTTATTTCCGGATATAAGAATTTTTTCTGAATATTCTTTTGTTCTTTTCGATTTAATATTTTGTCTACTATGTTGGGATTGTATCCATTATTTTCTGCTATTTTTTTAATATATATTATTTCTTCTTTAAAAGCCTCAGTATTCAATGGTATGTGAGTTGCTCTATGTATATAACTGTGGAATGTTGACATTTTTATTTTAGTATCTTGTTTCGCTTCCGCATGTATTATATTATCTGCAAATGTTGGTTTTCTGTAAATTTTATATGCTAGATTGTTATTGTTTCTGTATATGGTAATATCTAAAAAATTTAATTAATAAGAAGAAAATAACAAATTAAATTTTTTAGATATTACCATATACAGAAACAATAACAATCTAGCTTATAAAATTTACAGAAAACCAACATTTGCAGATAATATAATACATGCGGAAGCGAAACAAGATACTAAAATAAAAATGTCAACATTCCACAGTTATATACATAGAGCAACTCACATACCATTGAATACTGAGGCTTTTAAAGAAGAAATAATATATATTAAAAAAATAGCAGAAAATAATGGATACAATCCCAACATAGTAGACAAAATATTAAATCGAAAAGAACAAAAGAATATTCAGAAAAAATTCTTATATCCGGAAATAAAAGAAAATAAACCCATTTGGCACGCAATTACATATATCCCCCAAATCACAGACAAAGTAAACAAAATATTAAGAAAATTAGATATTCACATCATATGTAGCAATAAAACAAAATTAGGTACAATGTTAAATAATAACAAAGATAAAATAGAAAATATAGAAAAATCAGGAGTATACACAATAAAATGTAATGACTGTGAAGCTATATATATAGGGCAAAGTGGAAGATCCATTAAAAAACGCATATCCGAACACGTAAGAGATATAAAGTATAGTAATAAAAACACAGGTTTTTCGACACACTGTATCGAACAAAACCATTTGCCCGATATGAATAGCTGCACCGTGTTACATAACGTAATAAAAAGTAGAAGACTAGATTTATTAGAAATACTAGAAATTAAAAAATCACAAAAACAAAATAGAATAATTACGAATACACAGTTAGAATTTGTTAACACTCCCATAATAGACGTGATTGTAAATATGTCCCAACCAGCACCCTAGCACTAAAATATAGGTATAAAAGTTAAAAGGACACGTATTGTAAGTTAGTTTTAAGATACTCTTTGACAATGGCATAACAGCCGAAACATATGTTAGACATAAATCTAATAAAAAATTGTGAAATAGCCAAGTGTGTTTTTATAATAATTTGTTAAGTTCAATGTAAGGGAACAATCTGTTTTAAACTTGGTTAAGACTAGCGTAGAAACACGCAAAATTTTAAAGAAATCAGTCGGTCATACATAAATTTACTACTGCTTTAAACGTTTCAAAATGACCGTCAATGAAAAGTGATCAGTTGATGACCATGAATTTTACGAACGACTGTCGACCGGCATTACACCAGAAGATGTCGTTGGTGTTCAGAATGCAGTTCTAAATAATCGTAGACAGATCATCCAAAATATCTATTGCATTTGTGGGATTATTTTATGCTACACGACAGCGGATTTTATCAACAGAATTGAACACATGAGAGCAGCAAAATTTGTTCCATGTATCGCATAATATAGCAATTTTTAGTGGAAAATAACATGACTGTTTTTCTTCGTCCAGACTTGGCTCCTTGCTATTTCTTCTTTCCAAAGCTAAAAATCATGTTGATTTGATACGAGGAGATTGAATCCTTGACGGAGATGAACAAATTAAGGAAATAAGACTTCTAATGCATTCCTTTCGTGGCAGAGGCGCTAGGATCGGTGTTTGCACTCCTAAGAGGAATACTTTGGAAGGTAACGGATGCGACTAAAATCCAGATATTCTGCAATTTTATTTATCGCTACATTTCGGGAACTTTTGCATATCACCTCGTATTTTAAATTCCTTTTAAAACTGTACGTACAATATAGCTTTACCATTGTTTAAATTCGAAAATTACAGTTCAAACAATTAATGCTGCAACTTGACCCGGATGATCCTGATGACGAGGAAAACAACAAAGTATTGACTGCTCTTAGTTCAAGTGCTCCTTCAGCGCCTGCCGTTTTGCCGGTAACAACAGGCGGTGCATCAGTTTTAACTGAAGCGGATCAAGTTACATTGTCTAATTTCAAGGTAACAAATCTGTTATTTTTTTTATCTATAATCCTATACCACGTCCAGCTATTTTTTTTTTTACAATAATTTTTTGTATGAGAAAGCAATATGAAATCATAATGAGAACATAGTGCTTCCTTTTTTTCAGAATTTTGAAAACACTATTATACTATCCACTATACAAATTTGTGGATCAATTGTGCATTCAAGGCCGACTTCGTTATTTAATAATCAATTCTTCTAGGTTTGATTCAGAGATACGGAAGGGGGAGATCGAATCCAGTAATATTCTGGTAACACATTTTACTAATTAAACGAACTTTTCGAATAATTACATAATGAAGTTATTAAAATGATTCATACTATTAATCAAATATAGATACCAACTCAGACCAACTTTGTCATAGGAAGTCCTTTAGGTTAATTATGAGAAGTGAGTGTCTGCAGGCATGGATAAGTAAAATTAACTAAATCATTTAAATCTTTCGTTGGATGCGACCGATTTTCTCTTTTAAATAAATCATAAAATATACTTTTTGTTAATTTTGTTTCTACAATTATTAATTATTTATCTAAATTTATTGCGCTTCTCGATCTCTTTACTCCGTATCTCCGGCGTGACAAATATTAATAAAATATTGATGAGAGATTGTATCAACTTGTAGTAGGTACATACATCAGTGATTATTCTGAACTTTTACTTCCATATACAGTCGTTACTAATTAAATTAGGGCCGTTGTTATATTTCGATATTTCAGGATATAAAATAAGTTCTAAGATTTTATTATTAAACAGTTTACCAGTTGTTGCTCTGTCAGGCATGCTATCTATCATCTTATCACTTTTTTTTTTTTTAATTCCACGCTATTTTCTCAAATTTCCCAGATTTTTAAATAAATTCCTTTTTGATGTTATTTTTCTTAGAAGTTACAATTTTTTTAACACAATCCATACGTTTTCTATAGGATTTAGATCTGGGGAATTCCCGAGCCAGTCCGATAACGACAAATTTACTGTGTTTAAGTGATTTTTGACAGATTGTACTCTATGACACAGAGTATCGTCATTCATAAACACGTACAGGACATTAATGAAAAAAAAGACATCTTTTATACCTGGTTCATTTCACCCGCAAAAAATACAGGTGTCCTTGTGTTGTAATGTAATTATGTAATGTATGTAAAATAGCATAAAATTATTACAGAATGTGGATGTTTCATAGTTTTTATTGAATATTCATGTTTCTAACTCTGTTATATTGTCTCTTTTCTTTATTCATAGCTGAACATAAACTATAGAAAATTTTATAAAAATAGAATTTTTTTCAAGAATAGTTTTTGTATTAATTTGTACCCTTTTGTAAGTCACCGATTAATTTTCGCATTGCCTAGCCCAATAGAAGCGAGTTCTTCTCATTTGTTTTGTTAATTTGTTTTTTTTTACCCGCATTTTAACCCGGATACGTAAATTGGTTTAAGAATTGTGTGTTTTATGATTAAGACAATCGACGATTTTCCCCTTGGAATTTCTATAATTTATCGATAACACAAGCAAACAAAAATCAAGTTCTGTGACATAAGCGTGGTACGTTATACTGCAATACCGGGTGTCCTTGAAATAAAAAGGAAAATATGGAAAGATGTGCCATACAAAACTGATTATTCGTTGTTATCTTCTCGAGTTTTTATAAACATAAACATTATAAGGTATTCAATAGCGGCATTCTAAACCCATATTAATCTTTTATATTTGTTACTACTCGTAACAAGAAAGACATTCACGTAATACACAAGAAAGGAAGGTGATTTAGGTCAGTTCTAACAATTTTTGTCCACAAATGATTCACATCAGATATATCCTATCCATACGTAATTGTATTTAGGATATTGAACCCTAAGTAACCAGCTGCTCCATTGAAGGGTTTTTATAACGTCGACAGCCGTTTAATCAATGTTATCTGTTGCAGTTTTTATAAACATAAATATTGCAGCGTATGTGTAAATTCAAAGGAAGTATTTCTAATAGATATTTCGATACATAAGCGGCACATGCTTTAATTTTAAGAGGGTTTTTAATTTTGGGGTCGTAATTGACACAATTTTTTGCATATGTATTGCATCTTTCCATTTTCTGTACGTTGTCTCATTATTTCAAGGACGTCCTGTATATGAATTTTGGTATGTTCTTAATTACTTCAAAATGTGTCGCGTGTGTTTTTCGACGATATTTTGTCTGTATGCCGGATTAATGTCCAGCGATAATCAATAACTAGGACTCAGTTGCATATCATCAGTCGAACCACTGGGCACATACAGATTTTTCTTCCTCCAAGCTCCAAAACTCTGGGTACTTTTGGGATAGGAAATTCTTCACTATGTTCAAAGGGCCGTAAAGCTGATGATACTGTAAAGCGCATTTTACGTTTTGTACCTTCCAACCAACTTCTTAGCAATATGGCAGAAGTCTTACAACATATGTTAGGGACCTATGACTTATCTTGATCTCCAATTTTAACTTCGAAATAAAATTCGTAAGTTCTTCGTGCAAATTCGGTGAAAGTTCGTTTTTGCGATTTAAAAATTTATTCCCCACACACACAAAAACTGTTAACATTATTTACAAATTGCCTTGGCATTGTACTTTTTAATTCACGGTCAATCACAGTATAGTAATAAACAAAACAAATAACCTGCCTTCAAAACTTTCCTCATTAGAGACGACCATGCTTTTTGATAATGATTGGTGTCAGTGCACGCAATCTGTCACAAATGTATAATTTTGAATGAGCATAGTCGTTTCTAATGAGGAAAGTTTTTGAAGGCACGTTATGGAGAACACAAATACGTTGTTAGTAAACGATGTTTCCTGGCACGACATAGGAAATGCAGTAACTTCATATGCCGGTAATATGATATGGGTACATACTTCTTGTCTGTAAAATAGACGGGATTGAACTTGTCTTAACACGGTACATGTTGCATGCTTGCAAAATATAAATGCTTGTTACTAAAAAGCCGTGGGTGATAGGGAATTTCTGTGTTTAAATTCGTTTTTAACGTGCCAAAATGTATCAGAAACACCTAAAAATTTCCATGTCACAAAATGTGTGGTCACGAAATATTGTCTTCTGTATCTTGTCACAAAATTAGCCTGAGGTACCAGGAATATTTCCTTTATTTAATTCGGTAATTCTCGGCATCGTTGAGAAACATGTTCATTTCATACAATTTCACGTTGAGAATAAGTTACCGTTTCCAAAAGACCAAATACAAAACCTCCATTTCTTCTTGCCAGTAATACACCCCTACCTCGCTTAGCGGCCCAGATACGTTCCGAAAAAGTTGGCCGTAAAGCGAAAAACCGTTTAACGAGTCAATTATTTTCATACGAATTCAATCAGATCGTCTCCAATTAAAAGAAAAATCATATCTAAAGAGTTTAGTTCATCAGGCATTTCATTCTTTTCATTTTCTATAAAAATACATATGTACTTAAAAATAAAATAACACAACAAATAAGAATACATACATAAAATGAACACATTATATAGTTCAAAAAAATTCACATACAAAAATTATAAAATGTTTGGAGGTTTTTAAATCTGATAAAATGTTGTTGAATGACAACTTAAAATATTCGTCCAACTTTGCTTCGCCCTCTTTTCTGCTTCTTTTTGCAACGTTTTGTAACATCTAATGGCTGAGTTTACTTCTCGAGGTACTTTATCGCTGCGTTCTTCGTCGGCATCATTTTCAGAAGGATGTTCATTCCCTTCTTGAAATAAGAAGGTTTTTGCTGTTAGCTGCCTGGACATAGCTTGCTCTGGCTCCTCATCAAGAGTTTGTTCGGTTACTAATTGGATCAGCTCCTCGTTTGAAAGAGGTTGTCAGCATCGAACGAGTCAGTCAAATCACCTTCTTCTATATCTTCAAAACCAAGATCTTTTGCTAAGCTCAATATGTTTTGTCGAACTTCAGAAAGAGAATTAACTTCAGACTCATTAGATTTTATGCATTCTGGCCATATTTGTTTACAAACATGGTTCATTGTGGTTGATTTTAAGTCTCCATGATTCGCTAATGTACACGGCATCTTTGATGTTGTAATTTTTCGAAGATTTACCATCGGTTTGCTGAATAAGTTTACGAAAAGTTCTGCGTAAATAATAACCCTTAAAAGTTACAATAGCACCCTGATCCATTGGTTGGATCAGAGCTGTTGTATTTTTGGGAAGGTACTTCCACATCTTCTAATAATTCTGGTAAATTAACCGGGTGCACTGGAGCATTATCCAAAACGAGAAATGCCTTGTTGCTCATGTTCTTTTCTTTTAAATATTTTTTACTTCTGGTCAAAAGTTATTTTTAAACCAGTCCTCGAAAAGAATCTTAGTCATCCAACCTTTCTTATTGGATTTCCAAATGACAGGCAATTATTTATTTCTTGTTCAGTCCGTTAAAACACCTTGGATTTTCTGAATGATATACTAACAGTGGTTTTAGCTTAAAATTCCCTGCAGCATTTGCACCAAGAAGCAAAGTTACTCGTTCTTTAGAGACCTTATATCCAGATGCAGACTTTGAAATGAAAGTTCTTTCAGGCATTCGCTTTCAATAGAGTGCTGTTTCGTCTACATTAAAAACTGGTTCTGGTTGGTATCCACCTCTTTCTATAACTTTTTTCAAAGTGTTGGGATATTCTTTGCCTGCGTTATCATCGGCACCAGCTTTTTCGCCTTTCATTTTTAAATTATGCAAATTGTGGCGATTTTTGAATTTTTCAAACCAACCTCGGCTTGCTTCGAATTTTTTTTCTCAGATTCCTCATTATCCTCTCTCTTTAAATTTTCGAAAATATTTTTGGCCTTTTCTTGGATCATCATCTGGCTCATTGGCATCCTTCGTTCATTATTGTCTTCAGTTCACATAACTAATAATTTTTCCATTTTTTCATAACACTGCTTCTTTGGCGAGTTAATTTTGAAACATTTGAAGGTGTAGCGGACAGCGAATGTATTTCAATTTCTTTTTTTCTATCACGAATAGTTTGAACGGTAGACTTCGCCAGTCCCATTGCATTACAAATTTGAACAATTTTCTCACCAGCTTCAATACGACGTAAAACTTCTAATTTGGTCTCTAGCGTGACAGATTTTCAGCTTCTCTTTTTATTATTAGCAGCATCAATCTCCAAATTGAATGAACGTTTCTGTGTCATTTTACTAAAAAAGAACTATTATATTTAAAAGAATTATTGAATTAAATACAAAACGCACCAACTGTGTTTTTAATTCTGCAATTAATAACTATGCTGGTCACTACCATGCGCAATTTCCATCAAATGCGTGCGTTCTTGTGTGCTTTTGCTTTTTCTATTAAAACGTTATTTTGGGGTTCCCCGTTTTATAAACGTGTACGATCGCTTAGTCTCTTTCGTCGTGCGCGCTACATTTTGCGCAGTTACGAATAATATGTACATACATACAAAAATAAAGCAAATACAACCAAGCTATTGGCCGTATAATGAAACATTTTAGGCCATAAATCGAAAAAGTGTCATAATTAAAAAAGGACGTTTAGCGTATAAAGAGCGGCCTGATAGCGAGGTGTGGGTGTATAATTAAAATTTAAGGAACAGAGATTTACACGTTGCAACACGAGGTTTTATTTTAATCTCGGAACTCTTTAGAATTTTTTACCAAAAATTGTTTTTGTATTAATTTCCACCCATTTCCACCCACCAACTAATTAATATTCGTACTGCGTAGTGTAATTTAAGCGAGTTTTTCTTATTGGTTTCGTTAAATTTTATTTTTTGACGAGGCGTTTATATTGTAGACCGGCTTTTTAAATCGTTTTAAAATTACTCAGTATATTCACACCTTCTTCACTTATAATCTCATGAACAATTTTGGGACAATTAACCAAGAACTTGGCTTCCATTCCGTGTCACGTAACTGGCGTGAAATACTGATTCCCGGAATGTTTTCTTTATTTAATCTGGCAATTCTCAATACTATTTGTGTTATCTTTAACAAAATTAAAGTCTAAAGAACTCTCATCGTAAAATAAAACTAAATCTGCCAAGAACATTTAGCTGTAAACTGCTGACCAAATTTATGTAATACAAACGTCTTAAATAATAAAATAATCCCCAAACATAATATTTCTAGGAATTACCTTACAAAGAACTAAAAGTATTTTATGTGATTAAATGTTTATTTAAATTTATTGAAGTGGTCCTAATTTCATAAACAACGGCTGTATATAAGATTAAATCATTAAAACTATGAAGTAATTACAGTTTTTTTACTATTAAAATACGGTGTCTATCAATGCTTTTCAAAATTTAACAAGCGTTTATATTTTTATGAACCACAGTGTATATATAGATAAAATTACCGTCACTAGGTAAAGGAAAAATAGTTTATGTTTTGCAATAGTATATGTATAAAGCGTTGTAAATAAAAAGTTGATTAATTCAACAAACCTCAGGTAAAGGTTCTCAAAAATACGGTATTTGTTAATGTTATATAGTTTTAGACAATATATGAGGGTTGCTGCGTAAGTTTTTAGAAATATTATTTGAAAAAAACAAATTAATCAATATAAATAGCTTCATTGTTTATCAAAGTTTAAGATCTATGCACTTTTGCATGCAGTCGAATAGAAACATCTTCTCCATTTAGATATAGGTTCGTGAGCTTCTTCAGGTGTTGATAAACGTTCCCCACGCATTTTATGTTTGACACACAAGGTGATAAATTAAAAAAAATTTCCTCCAAATATTCGATTGTTTAACAAGCTACGTGTAAGGTAGCATTGCTATGATAAAGATGATAGGATGATTTCAGTTTGTTTTCTGCAATTCTTCAATGAACTTTGACAAATTTATTGTATACCAATCATCATTCACAGTTCGTAATTGAGAAAATGCAGCGATGGCAATAGGAATTAACAAGCGTTAGCGTAGGTTCATCTTGGAACACCCAAACAACTGCTTGGCTTTTAGTTTTTAGGATTCAAAGAAATAAATCCAAATTTAATCACCAGTAGCGTTGTTATAAACTAAATTTGAAGTTTCTGGGGTACCGGGCTAATTTCCTTCTTGGCCAAGCTCAGAATCTTAGATTGGACATGGACAACGATCGTAGAAGTCTACAAGGCAGATAAAATTTGAAGCATCTTCCTTCCATATGACACTAGCTTTTTCGTAACTTCGGTTAAACTGTGTGAAACCCAATAAACACGAATCTTTTTCGTGATCAAATTTCAGGCAATATCTCACATGAACAACGACCGCAGAAGTCTACAAACCACATTAAATTTAAAGCACTTTCTTCCATTTGAACACTAGCGCTTTCGTAGCTTTGGTTAAACTGTGCGAAACCCAATCAGTACAAATCTTTTTCACGGACAAATATTCAGACAATATCTGATATGAACAACGATCGCAGAAGTCTAAAAAACCACATTAAATTTAAAGCATCTTCCATTTGACACTAGCTCTTTCGTAACTTTGCTTAAACTGTGCGAAACCCAATCAGTATAAATCTTTTTCACGGATAAATATTCAGACAATATCTGATATGACCAACGACCGCAGAAATCTACAAACTACATTAAATTTAAAGTACCTTCTTCCATTTGACACTAGCTTTTGCGTAGTTTCGGTTAAACTGTGCGAAACCCAATCAGTACCAATCTTTTTCACTGACAAATATTCAGACAATATCTGATATGAACAACTACCGCAGAAGTCTACAAACCACATTAAATTTAAAGCATCTTCTTCCATTTGACACTAGCTTTTGCGTAGCTTCGGTTAAGCTGTGCAAAACCCAATAAGCACAAATTTTCTTCACGGCCAAATGTTCAGGCAATATCTGATATGAACAACGACCGAACCACATTAAATTTAAAGCACCTTCTTCCATTTGACACTAGCTTTTGTGTGAAACCCATTGAACACGAATCTTTTTCGCGATCAAATTTCAGGCAATATCTCACATGAACAACGACCACAGAAGTCTACAAACTACATTAAATTTAAAGCACTTTCTTCCATTTGACATTAGCTTTTGCGTAACTTCGGTTAAACTGTGTGAAACACATTGAACACGAATCTTTTTCGCGATCAAATTTCAGCCAATATCTCACATGAACAACGACGGCAGAAGTCTACAAACCACATTAAATTTAAAGCACTTTCTTCCATTTGACACTAGCTCTTTCGTAGCTTCGGTTAATCTATGCGGAAACCCAATGAGCACAAATCTTCTTCACGGCCAAATGTTCAGGCAATATCTGATATGAACAACGACCGCAGAAGTCTACAAACCACATTAAATTTAAAGCATCTTCTTCCATTTAACACTAGCTTTTGCGTAATTTCGGTTAAACTGTGCGAAACCCAATCAGCACAAATCCTTTTCACAGCCAAATGTTCAGGAATATCTCATTTGAACAATGACCGCAGAAGTTTACGAAAAACTTTAAATTTTAAGCAACTTCTTTCATTTGACACTAGCTTTTGCGTAGCTTCGGTTAAATTGTGCGAAATCCAGCGCGAATCTCACGATATGTTGCTTCTCCATCTGTATCATATCTCTTATGGCATCGATAATTGTTGCAACAACTAAGGTTGATGGAGGTTTATGCAATTTATCACTAAGTTTTCTACATACACGCTTGAATTCTGCAAATTAGTTGTAAAAAGGTGCTATTTGACGATACTTCCTTCATGAAGTGGGTCGATGTATTCTTGATGAGTTAACACGCGCAGAAAATTGTGCAAAATCATTGCTCGAAATTATTCACAATTTTTCACAAACACAAGTTTTTTAAAGCAATGCATCTAGGCACTGATTTCTAAAAACTTCAGCAACAACTTACCTATTATTTACTTTTATTTGATGTCCTATTTTCCCTTTCATTTCTTTTTATTTGTGGTAAACGAAAAATAAAAATTAAATTAACTTAATTTAAGGATAATACACCACCGAAAGTGCCCAAATTAGTGATTTCAAATCGAAGACTGGACAGTGAAACGAAACGAACTGCGCGACAGAAAACGACGGAGAAAACTAAAAAACATAGGCACAAGAAAAAGAGACGGAAGTTCGTGAGTTCATCAGGTGATGAAAGTGAGAATGATTACAGTGATCCTGACTTTATGGCCTAGCTGTTTGTGTGTTGCTGGACAAAATTTACATTGAACAAAACAGCTCCCGTGCGAATTTTTACACAAGTTGTACAGTGAAATCTAGTGTTACATTATCGGCGCATAATTTTATTAAGAGTTTTTATAAATTAGAAGAAAAGAAATGAAAGGAAAAAACAGTTAATAAGAATTTTCTATGATGCACCATTTCCATGGGAAAATATTTCGAAACAATTACTTTTTAAATAATTAATTGTACTGGTTTTATAAAAAAAAAGGGGTGACTGCTCCTGATAAAATTCTGGTCTGCATTTTATGTTAACGAAATAGGATCCGACAATGTTTTGAGTACTATATTATACAGATAGAATAATAATAATTCTTGTGAAAGTAGCCAGTGGTACTTCCCAAGTATGCGTTGCAAGACTATGCACACAATCAAAACTTATAAATTTAGTATTTTTACTTACAATAATTTAAGATATTGTTTACTATGTTGAACGTAGTTGGGTCAAAAAGCATAGGCAAATTGATATATATTAGCTTCGTAAGTTAAACGAAATATGTTGATTTTATTAGTCTGCAATTCATATAACCACTATCACTGGGTCTTCTTGTTGTTAATGAAAATTGCAATCATTAATACTTCGTTGAATCCTCTTCACATTGCATATTATCATGGCCATTCTAATGCGAAACATAGATTAATTAAAGAAAAAAATTATGTATATTCTATCGGTATAAATCAATTAATAATTAATTATAAGTAATTCAATTAATTTCGTTTTTTATTATTCAATTATCTCACGTTTCAAAATAACCAAAAATAAATTAAAAAAAAAAATGTTGCATTTACCAGTAAAACATTCAAGATTATTAAATATTTTTAATTTGAATAGGGCTTTTGTAAGTAATATTTAATAGGCTTGGAAAGTGAAGATTTCATTTATGGATATGTTATTTTTTTAAGTTCAAAGTTGCATTAGGTATTTCTTCTACTATAACGTTTTGTATTTCGTTTTGTAACCATATCTTGTGTTTTATTTAGCCACACAAAAGACAGGTATATAAAGGGTATATATAAAAAAATGTTTAACCACACTTTCAAGTTTATTTCAGTTACGTATCTTAAATTACTTATCCAATTGAAGTATTTGAAAAAGTTATTCTTTGGGAATTTTTACAGTTAATTTTAATTTTTGGTTAAATAATATATGGAGCTATCATACTGGAAAATTTATTCAAATCATAGCAAAACTGTGTGATAAATTCGTTTTAGAATAGTTTAATTATATATTTCTTCCTATTTTTAGTAAAAATTTTCCCCAATATACTTCAATTGTTTGACAGATATTTTGATATACCGTGAAACCTCTCGTAAGCGGACACTCATGGTTCCGCTAATTATGTCCTCTTGTTGAAGGTGTCCGCCTAATAGAGTGTGTAAAAAAACTACGAAATATTAATACATATTAGAATCAAAGTATACATATATGTAAAGTTGTATTATGGTATTTAAAATAAAATAGGAAAAACGCAAACGGAAAATCAAATAACACTTTAAATATAAAATCGTAAGAAAATCAGGTAAACCTACATACCAAAGTTATTTATTTACAAATTCTAAAATGCTCCGTTGACGTATATTTAGTATGTTTTGCTTTAAAAAACTACATTGAAAGTGATCTAACTTTTTGAGGTATTTATGCAATGCAAAATAGTCGTCATTTGCAAAAGTTTTTAAATCGTTAAATTATTTTGAAAGCCTCATTGTATGTAGTAATTGTGTTGATGCTTTCAACAGTGTCACACTCGAGATCGCTGTCTTCTTTTTCCGGCGCAGGATCATGTTCAATCATGTTTTCAATCGCATTGTCAATTTTCAAACTCGTCTCTTCTGTTGCTGCAGCATCGTCGATTCTAATATAATTTTCGAGATTTTCTTATATTATGTTCATTTCATTAGCACACTTTTCCATTTGGACTATCGTAGATAAAGGCAGGTAAAATTCTGGATCCCATTCGAATGAGGTAGAATCACCATAATTTTTCTGAAATCCAGCTTTTTTGAAGTAATTTTGTATCGCTGCTGGCGAAACTTTATTCCAGGCTGTTTTAATGTAATAAAGTGCTTCTAAAACATTTATGGACTTCGCTAACTGAAGCAGATCCTACTTGATCCATATTTCATAAAATTTGCTAAAGTATTAACCCTCGATAATAAAATTTAAAATTCTGTATGATCCTCTGGTCTATAAGTTAACACACTGATGTAGTGTTGGGAGGTAAAAAGATAACTTTTATGTTTTGGGACTCTGCGTTGTCCAAAAATAATAAAATTTTTCGTTTTTGTCTGACCATTTTTCTATCAAATTGGAGCAACCATTCATTTATAATGTATTGCGTCAACCATGCTTTCTGATTAAATTTCCATATTGCCGGTAAATCTTTCATTGTTACATTTTTAAATGCCCTAGGCCTAGGCTTTTCGATCACCAGCAAATTTTCTTTTTGCCCTTGCAATATTGACACAAAATAAAATTGTAAGCCGTTCCTTGGAAAGCTTTTCACCGCTACATTTTCGGACTTAAAAACAAGTGTTTTGTCCGGTAAAGCTCGGAAGAAAAGGCCAGTTTCGTCGGCGTTGAACACATCTTCTGGCCGATACCCAAGAAGTAGCGCAGGTAACTTATTTCTAAACTGATTTATGTCGTCTTGATTGATATCAGCTGATTCTCCGGAGATACACTTAAAACTTATCGCGTGTCTGTTACGCCATTTTTCCAACCAACCATTGAATGCCCGAAAGTTGGCAACATTTAATTTTTATTCTATTTTGTGAGCTTTGCCCTTCACTAAACTTCCCGATATTGGAATGTTTTGGCTACGAGCACGAGAAAACCATTTAAAACACGCGCTGTCAATTTGAAGTCCGTCAGTTTCTAAAAAAAAAGCCTCTATTGATTGGTATTGCTTCCTGACTCACACTGTAGACGAATATTGTCTTTATTCTTAACAAGCAGCAAAGCAATCAGCAGTCGCGTAGGAACTAAATAAATACGACAGAAGAAGATTTAGTTCCGCACTATAACGGAGATAGGTAATTCCCCGGTTTCAGAGTGCAGTGTCGCCAATATACTTACATTATTTTAGCGCGCCGTCTCAAGGGAGGGAGGTCTCAAAATTTTTTTGAATCAAGAAAATTGTCCGCGTCCGGCTATTAGAGTGTCCAGTTAACAGAGTTAGTTTTACATGTAAAGAAATAAGCAAAAGTTTGATTCCAGAAAATTTGACCGCTTAATAGAGATGTCCGCAAAGAGAGTTTCACTGTATTTATTAAAACACTAATTAAAACATACTGCATACATTTTTTTTATACAAATAAATATACGTCACGATGATGAATTTATTTAATGATGCTGAAAGTATAAAAACACTAGATCAAAACTATTTTACATTACAATTTTCTTAAAATTTCAATTTACAAAATTATTAAAATTATAAAATGGGGCTAAAATTTTTAATTAAAACACGTACAATAAGAATGTTGTTAAACAATTATCATGCAATCTCTTGAATATTTAATTAATTAATTTTTTACTTCTATTATTATTTGACGTCAAATTTTTTTTTAATATCGTGTAAATCTGTTTTATTTAGAATATTTTTCGTAATTCTAGATCCGAGATATATCAAATATTCTCTAAAGGACTTAAATTTAAATTTTAAACGGCGTGGGAAGGTATTTGCGGTATTCTAATAACAACTATTCCTTAAGTATGCTTGAGATGTATTTGGTGTGGTGACAAAATATAGTAATTTTGAAAATATGATTTCTGTGCAGATTGTGGAATTTTTTCGTAAACATTTTCTTTCAATTGGGATTTTGAATTAGCAGATGGACGTATAACAACCAATACTGATCTATTATCCCTGAAGTGTGTTTTAATTGGTTACCATATAACAAAATATAATCGTTTTGCCTACGTAGTTTTTCTAAAGATTTTGGAATTTTTTGTAAAAGTTTTCTTTAAATTACCATTTGCAGAGGCTGTGGGAAAGTAACAATCATTCATTAACTATACCTGAATGTGGTTAGGTTGGTTATTATGTGACTAAATATAGTTTTGCTTAATCAGCTTTTCTACAGATTTTATAATATTTTTGTTTAAATTGGAACTTTGAAAAGGGTTGCAAAAGTAATTGACCTACCTTCCTGATTTTATACAACAATCATTGTTTAATTAATTATACATGAGGTGAGCTTGGGGTCGTTACAATCCAGTAAGAAAATAGTCAGTTTGGTTATGGAATTTTTTGCAGAAGTTTTCTGAAGGAAGCATATTTCAAGTCTTCCATAATTCTAAAGACGTCGGATTTAAATTTCTACTCCGAAGGAAAGTGTTAAAATACTTGAGGTGTTGCTTATTACTATACATGAAGTGTTTGGGGTTATTGTCATAAAGTCATTATGAATATGTAATTTCTCTAAATGTTGAAATTTCTTTCAAGTATCTCAAGTCTTTATTTAAATTCCTTTTTTTTCGTAATTCTAGTGGATCATGTTTTGGGTAGACATGTTAAAGATTGAATTAAATTTCAACTTTATAGGGAAAATCCAGGTATATAGTATCAGGTATAGTTTGAGGTTGTTGTCATATAGCAAAAATTTTGATATAAAGTTCTTCTAGATCTTAGGATTTCTTACTAAAGTGGTAAAAAGCTTTGAGTGCTTAAATTGCCTTCAATAAAATGCAAGTAACTAACACCATTATATCATTCCATCACTTCCCCAAACTGTTACACTTCCACTATTCTTATTTCACAGCGGTAATAACTAAATTGTTTCTGCAATTCATTAGTTAATTTGCGCCAAAACCTGTTTATTTCTGTTAGATCTTACAATGTTGGATTTGCTTTTTTGTGCATCAAACATTTTACTAAAACTCTAAATGTTATTTACTAGCTTTGTTAACCTCACAAATATGCCCCAATACTTAATTAAAATATAGCAAGCGCCAAATAAGATGGCGGCGAAAGGAGGGGGTGCGCAGAAGCCATTTTTATAAACGTCCACATTACATATTTTACTCTAATAAATTATTAATTTATTAAATGATGGATGTGCAGTTTACGCCACCTATCTTGCAAAGTGATGTAAAATTAAATACAAATCTCCCCAATACGTCTCCGCTCGCCAACTTGGCGGATGCTATCTACTGTGCCAGAACAGATAATTATTTCCGATTAGTCTATATGCGGGTATTTCAGATTTCTCTACACTTCATTAAGTTTTACGATTCATCACGTTTACTTAGAGTTTTCGGACAACCTATACGGACTTATCCATTCACATTGTTAGTTTCTTTGTGTCTTTTTTCACTTTAGCGTAAACTTTAGTCTAGTTTACGCAATATAATTTCTTGTTCATCAGCATTACTATTATTACTGTACACTGATTCATAGTTTTAAAAGAATGTGCGACTGTTTTTCCCCTGTACTATATCGGGGGTTTACCCATATTTCTAGATTGTTGTTATATTTATTGATTAGCAAATAAATTGTTCTGACTGGCTTCGTTTTCTATGTTTAAATTTATAACAATTATCTGTACATAAAAAAATATAATGTGTTCAAATACTTTAATACCCCACTGTATACGAGATAAGGAAAGATAAAAAATATTAAATTTATCATGCTCGCTTGACAAGCTTATTAAATTAAAATAAAACGAATGTTGTGAACGTCAACGTTTACATTTTTTTTTGTGTATTTCCGGATCCTGCTTCGTTAACATAAATAAAAGGTGGTCCATGATGGTTACCCTTGTTTCAATTGAATTATTAGATGTTCTTATTCCTTGGGAACTATATTTTACAATTTATGAACAAATGCATAAATATCAGTTTATTGTTGTGGCATTGTATAATTTTTGTGTTTTTCCCGCAGATTATTTATTTCATATTTATAAACAATTAATTGATATATATATATATATATATGTGGAAGATGGTTTGATAAATAATTATCTAGGGCCGTGTAATATGCAAAATGCAAGTCTTGCAATTCCTTGTACAAACATTTTAAAGGCAATAATTTATTAATTAAAGATATCACACTGCCCTATACTAATAATTACGTCTAATGAACGGCGTAATATAATTTTACAAAATTCTCATTCATTTTTGTGTTAATTAATTATATAATTTGTAATTAATTATTTATTTTAATCAGCTTACGATAAAAAAAACAATAAATCTGTAACTACCGTACTGAAAATAATTTTAATTGGTTCTTCATATCATGTCTATTTTTTCTAATTAATTCGAACTAATTCTCAGATTGTTTAATTTTTTATCGTAATTGCAAATTGTTATCATGAAATCGTGGAAACAAAAAAAATATTCACGTATTTTAATATTATTTATAATATTTAATGTTGGTTTGTTCATCGATGAATCTATTATCCAATTTCTACCTATTTCACAATTAATTCGTACCAATTTCCCATTTTATTAATTTGTATTCTAATTATTTGTTATATTAATTCAAAATGTTGTAAAGAGATTCTGCAACTTATTTGTGAAATGCACTCACAAACTATGTAAAACGTTTCGAAGATTAATTTGTTTAATAAACGATTTTTCTCCCATCGACTGTGGTAAAGAATGTTTTTTTTATGAATTAATTTTTCAAGGTCATTTATTTTTTCTTCGCGTGGAAATTCGAAGAGTGCTTAATTTTTAAATTAATTCATTCTGTGGATATGCTTTTGAAGTTGTTGATTTTCTAAAATCATTTTCTACAAATAATATGAAATATAATTAATTCATGTAAACATGTTTTTTTAGGTTTTTGTTTATTGCAAGGTTTTTGCTGTTTATGATACCAATTAACAAAAAACTACTGAACGATCAGTACATTTCAATAAATTACACTAGATAAATAGAGTCGGAGAGAAGTAAATGAACTCTTCGCAATATTTTTGATAGCTTGAATGTTATGTTATATTTTTTAAAAATGTTCAGTCAGAGATAATATTTTTGTTTGTATTAATAGTCTTTCATTTATTAATTTTCCAATGTTTTGTTGTTTACGTTACCAATTATTATTAAAAACTTATATTGAGCATTCATCATGATTGAATAATATTAGATAAGCCGCGTTTGAGAGAAGTTTGTTTGAAATATTTTTGAGGGGATCTCGACCAAGAACAATAATTCATTTTTAATTTACTTTTCAACTTATTAATTTCATAAAACAAGTTACTTTGTTCAAATACATCATGCTAAAGAAACTATATAATTTATTTTAAATAAGGTGCTTTCAGAATTATTATTTCTAGTTGTATTAATAGTCTTTCGTTTATTAATTTTGCAATGTTTCATTGTTTACGATATCAAATCTCCAAAATAATTTATATTGAACATTAAGGATAATTAAGTGATTTTCATTAGATATATAGAATTTGAGAGACGTAGTCAACACGTTTGAAATATTTTTGAGGGAAACTCGACCAAAAATAATAATAAGTTTCTAATTTGCTCTCGAAATTATTAATATTGTAAACAAAATTCAAATACATCATGCTTAAAGAAACTATATAATTTATTTTAAATAAAGTGCTTTCAGAATTAATTATTTCTAGTTGTATTAAGAGTCTTTCGTTTATTAATTTTGCAATGTTTCATTGTTTACGATATCAAATCTCCAAAATAATTTATATTGAACATTAAGGATAATTAAGTGATTTTCATTAGATAAATAGAATTTGAGAGACGTAGTCAACACGTTTGAAATATTTTTGAGGGAAACTCGACCAAAAATAATAATAAGTTTCTAATTTGCTCTCGAAATTATTAATATTGTAAACAAAATTCAAATACATCATGCTTAAAGAAACTATATAATTTATTTTAAATAAAGTGCTTTCAGAATTAATTATTTCTAGTTGTATTAAGAGTCTTTCGTTTATTAATTTTGCAATGTTTCATTGTTTACGATATCAAATCTCCAAAATAATTTATATTGAACATTAAGGATAATTAAGTGATTTACATTAGATAAATAGAATATGGGAGACGTAGTCAACACGTTTGAAATATTTTTGAGGGAAACTCGACCAAAAATAATAATAATTTTTTAATTTGCTCTCGAAATTATTAATTTTGTAAAAAAGCTATTTTGTTCAAATATATCATGCTAAAAAAATATATAATTAATTTTAGATAAGGTGCATACAGAATTATTATTTTTAGTATGTATTAATAGTCTTTCATATATTAATTTTGCAATGTTTTATTGTTTACGATATTCTCAAAAAAAAAGTTATACTGAACATTCAGCATAATTAAGTGATTTACATTAGATAAATAGAATTTTATGAGAAGTAGTCAACTCGTTTGAAATATTTTTGAGGGAAACTCGACCAAAAATAATACTAATTTTTTTATTTGCTCGGGAAATTATTAATTTTTGAAAACAAACTATTTTCATTAAATATATCATGCTAAAGAACATATATAATTAATTTATGATAATATGCATTCAAAATTATTATTTTTATTATGTATTAATAGTCTTTCATATATTAATTTTGCAATGTTTTATTGTTTACGATATTAATTCTCAAAAAAAAGTTATACTGAACATTCAGCATAATTAAGTGATTTACATTAGATAAATAGAGTCATATTGAAAAACAATAATTAATTTATGAAGTTATTTTGAAAATATCTTGTGCTTGTTGCTTACGACACCAAATTTCTATTAAAAAGCTACTGAATGTTCAGTATAACTCAACTAATTACATTAGATAAGCAAAGTCTGTGATAAGCAATCAACTTGTTCAAAATATTTTTAAAAGCCCAACAAAAAATAATTAATTCGCTTTCGAAGTTGCTGATTTTAGAAAAGGAAAATTTTATTTTTAATTAATTATATTGAAAACATATTAATATATAAATATAATTAATTTATGATAAGATGCATTCAGAACTATGATTATTTGTATGCGTTAACAATCCATAACAAATTTTACAATGTACTTATTTTGCTAACGATACCAAATTTTTATTAAAGAGCTACTGAATGTTGGTATAACTCAATTAATATTTGATAAAAAAATATTAGATAAACAGTCTGAGAGAAGTAAATCACACTGTTCGAAAAATTTTCTACAACACAACTCAAAATAATTATTCTCTTTGGAAGTAATCAATTTTACATAACATGTTTCTAGAATTATTATGTTTTGTATTTACGAATAGTATCTTATTAATTAATTCTGCAAAGTTTTACAAATTTTTATCGAAAAATTACTGTACAATTACAGAAATTTAATTAATTTAATTATAATACAGAGTTTGGGAGAAGGAATAGGCTGTTCGAAAGGTTTCAGTTTTATTATTAATTAACTAAAAATAGTGATTTTTGTTTATTAAAGAAAAATCTAAAGTGTATGTGTGTGTGTATATATATATATATATATATGTGTATATATATGTTTACACATACATATATATAAATATTCGAATAACTGATACAAATCGAGAATTAATTTTTTAAAATTTTTAAATCGTAATTTAATTTGTTCATATATATTAATTAATTCTAATTAATTTAATCAAGAGAGATATTTTTAAATAAATGTAAAGTATTGTTCCACGACCAGTAATGTACAAAGTTGTATTATTCAAGGAAAATCTGAACAGTTTCATTTTTACTGCTTTGTTAGGTAAATTTGTTTTTAAATATCGATACAATTATATACACATATATATGTAGATGTATGTATATATGTATATATTACCATATTAAATACATAGCGAAAAGACCAAATTAATTACTTGGCTTAATTTCAGATCGAGAAAAAATTGTTTTTCAAAATTATTTTTATATTATTTTCTTTTTGTAATTTCAGGCTTCTTGAAATCCAAAAACGGGCCTCCACGTCTGTATATCTAGTTATTTTACTTGTACTACTAAACATTCTGTATAGTTACAGCTAGTAAATGAATATTTTAAGAGTTTCAATTGAAAACGATGGCTTCGGAGGCTTACCTTTGGATTTTTTTAACGTCTTGATAAAATAATTAGGCAAGCACAGTGAAAGGTTTACATTAAAGTACAGTTCTTAATTGTGATAATACAGGATTTTCGAATTAAGTTTAAATATTAAAAAAACAATATATTTTAACTTTAATTCGTTTGTATAATACACTAAAATCATGTTACCGATAAAGCAACATATTTACTTTATAATATCTGAAAATCCTGTATTAATAGTAAGTGAAGTATAGTGGAAACCTTTAACACCAGAAATGTGCTTGTCTTTATTTTTTAGTATAACTTTTCTAGCAGCTTTTTTTCAATTCTAGAATGTAAATTTTTTCACATCATTTCTTTCATAACGTGATAGTAATATCAAGGTTATGCAATATATTATTTATTAATTTAATTTTCTCAACGGAATTTTCCACTAATAACATAATTACTTTAGGTAGCCTGTTTCGACAAATTTGTTTTCAAACATGGACCATCGATTAATTAAATTCAGTTTACATTATGGGCACGACTTCGAATTTTATTTGGGATATATTAAAATTTGTACCTGAAAAAACAAGAAGAAATAATATTGATGAGAATTGATAATTGACAGTGTTAAAAGCATTAAAAATAAATCTTGTTCAGAAGAAATTAAATTTTTATATAGTACCTGAAAAATAAAAAGTAAAAAATATGCTTATTATTAAAATAGTAATTAATACAGATCATCAAAATTCATTATGTCAGAACTACTAACATTAATAATAAACAACATTTTATTTTGAAGATTGAATACTAATCATGAAATAATTCCATTTACTGCTTAAGCATATGCCACACAATAAGGTGTCATAAAATTTGTTTCAGGTTATTTATAGTAATTTTTTTTAATTGACAATTTAGCAGTTTTGTGAATTTATGTAATTTCACTCTAACATTAATGATTTGTCAACTGTCAAGGGTATTAATTCATTGTATAAATAGTGATTTAGATTGGTTTTGACCGATGACAAATTGACCTTGTTACGAGTAATCCTTTTATGTAAAAGTCCCCATTTGTATTTAAATAAATTTATATTTGTATTTGAGTTTTATTTATTGCAATGATATACTTGCATGCTGCTAGGAATACATTTTAAATTTTATACAAGCTGTCCCGTATCGTTATGTTCAAATTTTAGGAGTGTAAAGTAGACTTCATTTCAAGTAACAGAAACGCAAAACTTGTTATCCATTTTTATTTGTTTCAAAGTTACAGATCTATGAATGTGATTGTCAGATCATGAAAAAAATGTAATCCTAAAGTCAATACAAACTGATTTTATTTTAAAAAAGTTATACGATTCAATAACAGGCCTGTGATTGTTAACGTTGCATAATAAAATGTTATCCTAAAATAAATAAACACGTGTAGTGCATACAGTAATTTCTTGGAGATCTACAAAAAAGAGTACTGGAAATTGATTTATGATAAAGAAGGTTCTTACTTATTTCGTAAGTGCTGAACCATTAATATCATACAATAAACAAATGTTCAGATGCCTGTTAACGTTGCATCTTTTAATAAAGGATTACATTACGTTTCAGTTCATATAACAGCTTATTACTGAGTGGACACGTTTTCTTTATTCAAAATGCCTTACCGATTTTCTTCTCAAGAGTATGCGGATATGCATTTTGTGTATGGCTACTGTAACGGCAGTGCACGTCAAGCAGTTATTGAATACCAACATCGGTTTCCCGATAGGCGCATTCCTCATTACAGAACATTTCTGGAAGTACACAGACAATTTCGGGAATGCGGACCGAGGAGTAAATTTGCCAGCAGACTTAGAGGAAGAAGCAGTAGCTATTGTTACAAGGCATCCAACTCTCAGTGTACGTCGAATCGCTAGACAACTAGGAGTGCCACGAACGACAGTTTGGCGAATTTTAAAACGTGAGGGCTTACATCCATATCACTGTCGCAGGAGCACGGCTTGCTTGAGGCAGACCACTATGCTCGTCTAGTTTATTCTACCTGGATATTAAGACAGTCACGACTTCATTTCAATTTCTGCAGAACAGTCCTCTGGACAGATGAATCTACGTTCACAAGAAGAGGTGTTACAAATCTGAGAAACCTGCCCAGGTGGTCATCAGAAAATCCCAAAGCTATACGCCCATCCAGGGGCGGCTCGTGACGACGTATTTTGGTTTGCAGTACAATGATCCGAGTGCTTCGTGTATTCTCGTGTACTAACTGTAACGTTTGCTTAGTAAACACCGAAAACACACGAGGCACTCGTATCATTGTACTGCAAACCAAAATACGTCATCACGAGCCGCCCCTGCGCCCATCTAAATTTCAACATGAATTTTCTATTAACGTTTGGGCGGCCCTAATCGATGACTTGTTGATTGGTCCTTTCGTTCTTCCTGGGAGGTTTAATGCGGACAATTACCTTCAATTTCTTATTGACGAACTGCCAGGTCTTTTAGAGGATGTCCCACTGACTGTTCGATGAGACATGTGGTTTCACATGGATGGGGCACCACCACATTTCGGAATTGCTGTCCGAAATTGGGTTAACGTTAATTATCCAAGATGGATTGGTCGAGGTGGTCCTGTTGCATGCGGTGGTCGTGTTCCTGGTCCAGATCACCCGATCTTAATCCCCTTGACTTTTATTTATGGCGATACATGAAAAATTTAGTCTACGCGCAAGTTCCGAACACAAGAGAAGAGTTGTTGGATCGTATTCACCTGGCTGCCGAGCAAATCCGACAAAACAAGTATGAAATTCGGATAAGTACTTCTTCTGTTGGCTTACGGGCACAAGCCTGCATTCAACACGGAGGTGGACATTTCGAAAATATTATTAATTGAACTTTTTTAAATAAAATCAGTTTTTATTGACTTTGGGATTACATTTTATTTCAAGATCTGACAATCACATTCATAGATCTGTAACTTTGAAACAAATAGAAATGGATATACAAGTTTTGCGTTTTTGTTACTTCAAATGAAGTCTACTTTACACTCCTAAAATTTGAACATAACGATACGGGACAGCTCGTATATACATAGGCTACCTCACAAATTCTCGGCCTAATTAATATAACAGGTTATCATAAAATAAGGGATATAATTTAAATTATTATATCTTTTTAACAAATTAAGTTAATAACAAAAAATAAATGAAATCTAATTGCTTAAGAAATGGGATTTAGTATGCACATATCCAGTTATGGTAATTGCTCAGTATGACCTCCATTTTGTTGTTGTAAGATACCAACCTTTTCTCGAAATTGTACACAGCATTCCGTAACATTTCTGGTTGAATTTCACGAATTTGCTCCATAATATTGTCTTTTAATTCTTGTAGCGATGTTGGCCGTCTTCTAAACACTAAACTTTTTAAATGACCCCACAGCCAGTAATCCGCTGGGTTAAGATCAGGTGATCGTGGTGGCCATGAATTTGCAAAATGTCTGCTTAACACACGATCTTGAAAAACCGTTGGTTAACAATTCTTTGACTGGTCGTAAAATGTGCGGGGGTGCTCCATCCTGCATAAACATGATGTTTTCAATTCCGTGGTGCTCGTTTTGCAACTGTGGAATAACATATTCTCTTAACATTTGCAAGTATCGTTCACTGTTTACAGTTACAGCTTCTTAATTCTGCATTTCCTCGAATAAATACGGACCAATGATAAAGTCAGCTGTAAAACTGCACGAAACGGTGATTTTCTTGTCATAAAGACCTTGTTGAACAATTTCTTGTGGATTTTCTGCAGACCAGATTCTACAGTTTTGAGTATTGACTCCGCCATTCAGAGTAAAATGTGCCTCATCTATCCATAAAATACGGAATAACCATTCAGGTTCAATTTCCATCTGAGCCATTATTCCCAAAGAGAAACCGTACCTAGTAACCAAATCTCCTTTAATTCAAACAGCATTTTCAGTTTCTATGGATACATTTTTAAAATTTTGCGTAAAATTTTCCAAACCATGGTATACGGCACTTGCAATCGCTTGGATATCGCATTTGCACTGCTGATCGCTAGTGGATTACCTCTGGCTATGTCCTGATTTTCATGAAGAACCCCTGCAACTTGGACATCACTAATTCTTGGTCCTCCTGATCTTGGTAGGTCAGTTACAGACCCTGTTCTTTCAAATTTTTGTATCAAGTTCAGGCGCGGCTCGTGATGACGTATTTGGGTGTGCAAGTACAATGATGCGAGTGTCTCGTGTGTTTTCGGTGTTTACTAAGAAAACGTTAAGTTAGTACACGAGAATACACGAAGCACTCGCATCATTGTACTTGCACTCCCAAATACGTCATCACGAGCCGCGCCTGATCAAGTTGCTGTGCGCTTTTATTTGACAGGGTCCCGCTCTCAAACCCATTCTCGTGCGAAATCTTCGTAATCCAGCGGCGTAATTTCTACCGCATTCATAATGTTTCTTCCTCCTGGTTTGAAGGAAGTCGGTATGTGTAGACCGAAGTATGTGTTGAAATAATACAATATTTTTTGTATTACACTAATATATTTACAAGTTTAATCTTGGAGTTCCGTTAAATAAATGCAGTATCTGGTCTTAATACTAAAGACCGAGAAAACTGGCTTATAAATAATATTTGCTCCTATTTAGATCACTGAGATCTTAGTAGGAGCTGTTTGTTAGATCACTGATACCTAAGCTTTAACTCGAAGAGAACGTACTTGTAACTGTAGTGAGCTCTAAGAGATCTTGTTTGGAACTACTTCTTCATTCTCTTATTTTTCGGCAAGAAGTTTTCTCCCCACCAGTCAAAGAGAGGGAGAAAACAATGAAAAAGAGTATACGCAAAATTCCATATAACCATTTTTGCCTTTCCAAGAAAAGTATATGCTGTAGTTTCCGACGTCATAAATGTATTAAAATAGACAATATACGCCGGAAACCCTTAATTATAGAAAATAAAATACTTCTTAAAGTAATAAATATACAATGCACAGAGATAAACTAATGTTCGCAGAATCGCCTCGAAACAAATTATTAAATCTATTATAATAATATATAACAGGAAATATGTACAATAAAACTTATTCTATTATAATTATGCTTATTCAAATACATTATTTACCTAATGGATGCAGAGGGTTTTGCCTGTAATAAAAATAAATAGTTTTTATGACTGTAGAAAATACGACAATGAAGAAATGTAATACCTGACCGTCCTAAAGTAATTAACAATATTAAATATATCTCAGAACTCCAAGACCTTTTCTATATACAATATATAATATTTACAATTTAAAAACTAGGATTAAATATATAAACATAAATATACCTACATCTAAATAAAACTAAAAATACAAAATTAAATCTATTTTGCCCGAACACATAATAATGAATTAAACCTCTTCTTTTTTGTAAATACATGCTATTACAGTTTGAGTCGTTGGAACTCTACGTCTACTTGAGTTTTAATTTCAAAATAAAACTCCAAATTGAATGATTTCATTTTACACTCATGTCAACAATTGTAATGACAACTCTTTTGTTTTTCATAGATACAGTAAAATCCAAAAGCAATCTTCTCTTTTTCAAATCAAAAGCTGAATTAGGTTTCAAGAGCTTCCATAGTATGCAAGAGTTCATGGCGCTGATGTCTATCATATTATAAAATACTACAAGAGGCCATCTCTTCGTCATCTTTTCACGGTGTATAATCGTGTCATTTTGTCCATGTTGTCTGCGCCTCCTTTCGTTGTATTGTAGTCCAGGATTACCTGAGGTTTCTTTTTTTGCCCATTATCAATACTTTTCTCACTGTGCAGAGTACTCAGCAATATTACAAGCTTGCGTTTCTTTGGGCAATACGAAATAATCATCGCATCGTCTGTAAAACCAAACTGTGTGGAAAACACTCGACGATTTTTTAGATCAACAAATGAAGATGGCAATTCAGGCTTATTTTTACGGATCGTACCAACTAATGTTAGGTTTTTTGATAACAAATACTTTGCAAGATTGTACGAAGTAAAGAAATTGTCGCAGGTGACATTCCTTCCAGAGTTTTCAATTTCTTCTACTAAACGTTTTACAACCTTTTCGCCTTGATTCTTGTCTTATTCCTCTGATTATTCCTGCTGATAATGTGCTTATGGAAAATTGCATTGGTTTGGCCTTTAAAATAAAATGTAATAAATAAATTTAAAAAAATAAATAAAAGTCCAGGGGATTAAGCTCGGGTGATCTGGGTGGCCATGCAACAGGACTACCTCGACCAATCCATCTTGGATAATTGACGTTAACCCAATTTCGGACAGCAATTCCGAAATGTGGTGGTGCCCCATCCATGTGAAACCACATGTCTCGTCGAACATTCAGTGGGGCATCCTCTAAAAGAGCTGGCAGTTCGTAAATAAGAAATTGAAGGTAATTGTCCGCATTTGACCTCCCAGGAAGAACGACAGGACCAATCAACAAGTCATCGATTAGGGCCGCCCAAACGTTAATAGAAAATTCATGTCGAAATTTAGATGGGCGTATAGCTTTGGGATTTTCTGATGATCACCTGTGTAGGTTTCTCAGATTTGTAACACCACTTCTCGTGAACGTAAATTCATCTGTCCAGAGGACTGTTTTGCAGAAATTAAAATGAAGCCGTGACTGTCTTAATATTCAGGTAGAATATACTAGACGAGCATAGTCGTCTGCCTCAAGCAAACCGTGCCCCTGCGATATGGATATAAGCCCTCACGTTTTAAAATTCGCCAAACTGTCGTTCGTGGCACTCCTAGTTGTCTAGCGATTCGACGTAGGGTGAGAGTTGGATCCCTTGTAACAATAGCTACTGCTTCTTCCTCTTAAGTTTGCAAAAATTTACTCCTCGGTCGAAAAGATAATTACGCAGTCCGCATTCCCGAAATTGTCTGTGTACTTCCAGAAACGTTCTGTAATGAGGAATGCGCCTATCGGGAAACCGATGTCGGTATTCAATAACTGCTTGACGTGCACCGCCGTTACAGTAGCCATACACAAAATGCATGCCCGCATACTCTTGAGAAGAAAATCGGTACGGCACTTTGAATAAAGAAAACGTGTCCACTCACTAATAAGCTGTTGTATGAAATGAAACGTAATGTAATCCTTTATTAAAAAATGCAACGTTAACAGGCATCTGAACATTTGTTTATTGTATGATATTAATGGTTCAGCACTTACGAAATAAGTAAGAACCTTCTTTATCATGAATAAATTTACAGTACTCTTTTTTTGTAGATCTCCAAGAAATTACTGTATGCACTACGACACGTGTTTATTTATTTTAGGATAACATTTTATTATGCGACGTTAACAATCACAGGCCTGTTATTGAATCGTATAACTTTTTTTAAATAAAATCAGTTTGTATTGACTTTAGGATTACATTTTTTTCATGATCTGACAATCACATTTATAGATCTGTAACTTTGAAACAAATAAAAATGGATATACAAGTTTTGCGTTTTTGTTACTTGAAATTAAGTCTACTTTACACTCCTATAATTTGAACATAACGATACGGTACGCTTGTATTGGCGCAGAACAAGGAATGGAATAACTTGCAGCCAAAATTCACATAAATTTATTTTAAAACGCAAATGGAAGATCAGAAAACCGGAGAGGAAAAGGACGCTTGATAATAATTAAATATAAAACGTAAAGTTCAAAACGGAATATATATTTACCTATTTTATAGCCAATAATACATACTAAGTGAATGATATCAATATGGTTATACAGAGATACTTAACAATTTAAAAATACAATTGGTAAACAACAGAGTACGAGAGAAACAAACAATAATAAAATATTTTTTTATATATAAAAAGTTGAGACCATCCTACCTCTATATGTTTTCCTTTATACATACATAAAATTTTAACAATAGGTTGTGTTTAATAATAAAAATAATAGTGATTATGACGATGGTAATAATAAATTTTGGTTAGGAAAAATTTTAATTGAAACTAGGTTCTTTTTTGTATTTTTAACACATAAAGTATTATATTACATGCGCTAACTTTCTAATAATAATAGTAATTGAAAGTATTAAATTTTAATAATGTCTCCCCAGCTAACCAGAGAACTTGCTTAAATGATTTGATGATTCTAGCTGAACAATATATAATATATTAATATAATAATAAATATTATTATCATATACAAACATTAATATAACGTAATAAAATAAAAATGTAATTATTCAACTAGAATATTTAACACAGTTGTCTTTGAAGACAAAACATATAATAATGTTAGACAATGAAGAAAATATATAATAATAATAGTAATAATTAAACTGACATGAAACATTCAAACATAGAAAATAAAGCATCAGTATGATAGGAAGGGGAAAACATCATCCACTGTGGACTAAGAGTAAAAAATCCCAGTCTCTTTTTTCCTTTTTCTTTGAAAGGCAGCATTCACAAGCCACAATTAAGAAATAATCACGTATACACGTATGTAAAAAATAGCAAGTGTCCTCTTCAGCTGAGCTTGGAACACACACTCCTTTTTGTAATCCCCTTGTAAAACTAACGGATTTTAATGGTTGGTATGAATCCGTACTTGCTTAGCCAAAATCCTACACCGGCACCCAACAGTAATGAGAGCAGATTCGACAGGAACAGGGTGCACAACCCTTTACGCGAGAAAACACTATCGTTGCCGACTTTGGCGTAACGAAGACTCAGCATGTCGCGTTTGGGTCGTCTGAAACCCCAATTCTTTGGTGATTGTTGGTCTGGGCGACTACTCCAATCGGTAAAGAATTCAGCATCCTGTAAAAATGAGAAACATATATTAAATGACGAAACATATTTGTTGAAATAGCTTTACATATGTGTACGTTAATTCTGAAACAGACAGAAACAAGAAAAACTAACCACGATATAGATTAATAAACTATAGTAAAACTTCACTAATCCGGACTTCAATAATCCGGGATTTCCCAGTAATCCGGACGAAATTGAAATATAGCACATTTACACTATGTATCCCTTAATTCGGATTACCTATGATTTCGTAAGTTGGATCATCCATTGCGCGGTTTGCCATGTACGTTAAAAAGCATAAGACAGTGACTCCACTGATAAAAAAAAGCATCATGGCGCCAAAAAGACAGCACAAAACATTAACTCTAGCGGAGAAACATGAGATATTACAAAAATTACGACGTGGTTAGTGAAAAAGTGTTGGCTGATAAGTTTGGAGTTGGTACGCCGACCATTTCAGATATTAAAACGAAATCTGAGCAAATAACGAGGTATGTATGTTCGCATGAATATCTGTATAATTTACTAACGTTATGGTCGTTATGTAGCTACATCGCAAACTGTTTTTCTGTACCGGGACGTAAGAAAACTTACGTCTAGGTGCACTTGTACTTGAGAAAAGGAGAAAACCCAAGAATGGAAACTGAATTGTATAGCCGGTTTCTTCAACAACGCGAAAGACATGTAACTATTACATCTCACATTTTCAGAGAAAAAGCGATACAACTTTACGTAAAATATTACGAATATTTAAGAAGAGACATGGTATTCGTTATCTCAAAGTTAGTGAGGAGAAATTATCTAGCGATTCAGATGTTGTCAAACCGTTTCTTCAAAAATTACCGAACAAAATTAGGCAGCCGAATCAGATTTACAACGCAGACGAATCTGCATTGTTCTGGAAATTATTGCCAGATCGTACAATGGTTCATGCAAAAGAAAGAACAGCACCGGGCGTAAAGTATCTAAGGAAAGGATAACCTTCCTGCCCTGTGCAAATGGTGATGGCTCACACAAACTAAAAATGACAGTTATTGGCAAATCAACAAATCCGAGAACACCTAAGAATTGTGCCATTCTAGTTTAATATCACGCTACCAAGAATGCCTGGTTGACGTCAGCTTTATTCGTCAAATGGTTTCACAAATCTTTTATCGAACAAGTGAGAACATTTCAGAAAGACAATAATATGAGTGGCAAAGCACTTTTATTAATTGATAATGTCCCGATTCATGCAACAGAGACGCAATTGATCAGTGATGATGGAAACATCGTAACTATGTTCCTGCCGCCTAATTGCATTCCCCTTGTCCAACCGATGGATCAAAATGCCATTCGACTGACTAAAATGTATTATCGCAAGAGTCTCTTGGTCCATGTTTTGTCTTTTGACGAAGGCGACATTTCTAACACTATAAAGAATATGATTTTAAAAGATGTCCTGTTTCAAAGAGTTACAAACATAACTTTTACATTATTTTCCAATATTTTAAAACTTGTTTAAAATATAAGCAATATATAAATTAAGTTGAAATCTAAATTATACATGGAATTCCCAATTTTCTTAGCTCAGATATAATTCAAGAAAACTTTTTCGGTAGGTATGTCATTCTTAATAATGCAAACATTTTGTTAACACTAAAGATCTTTTTCAATATCTGTGCATTTCAATATTGATAATCTGACTTGAAATACAGTACAATCCCGATTATCCGAATCGCGATTTTCCGAAATCCGGTTTAACCGAAACAAACTATTTAAAAACAAAAATCCCGATTAACCAAAAAAATTCGCATTATACGAAACGCGTCTGGGATTCACCTATACTGCTAGGTGGTTCCCCTCGCGGTTTCACGGCAATACGACGATCTAAAATGCGAATTGTTTTGGTTAGCCGACAGAGTGTTATAAGTACATATGTATTAACGTCTGTTATTATCGCAAAAAGAGTTTTATTCTCAAATATTTTACAAAATGCAGTGTCAGAGCAATAAACGTAAACGCGTTGTTATCAGCTTGCAGGAAAAACTTAAAGCGGTTCGACGATTAGATAATGGTGAACTGCTTAAAAATATAGCAAAGGATTTAGGCGTAGGTGTAAGTACGGTTGCAGAATGGAGAAAAAATCGCGAAAAACTTGAAAAATGGTGTAGTGTTTTGTCATCGCCGACCCCGGCACGAAAAAGTATGAAAAGAGGTGAATACGAAAAAGTGGATGATTCTTTATTTTTATGGTTTACACAGAATCGAGAACGTGGAATACCAATTTCGGGGACCATTTTAAAACAAAAAGCAGTGAGTTTAAGCGAAGAATTGCCGGTCATTGAAGCGCCTGAAAGTTTTTCTGCAAGTGATGGATGGCTAGACCGATGGAAAAAAATACATGGTGTACGTCAACTGAAAGTTTGTGGGGAAAAGTTGTCTGCCGATGTATCTGCCGCGAAAAAATTTGCAGAGAATTTTATGGAGCTTATGAAAGAAAATGATTTACAACCAGACCAGATCTACAATTGTGACGAAACCGGCTTGAATTACAAAATGTTGCCCTCAAGTACCTTAGCTTCAAAAACGGAAGCTGGAGCACCTGGTTATAAACGTAGCAAAGAACGTATCACTGTTCTTGCATGCGCTAATGCTTCTGGGAGACACAAACTTCCATTATTATGTATCAGTAAGTCAGCAAAACCACGAGCCTTCAAGAATATTCGTCCCAATGCTTTTCCTGTTTTGTATAAAAATAAAAAAAAAGGCTGGATGAATGCAAATCTATTCAAAAATTGGTTTTTTGAAGATTTCGTACCAAAAGTAGTCTTTTTTTAAAAGAGCACGGATACCCCAGAAAATGTGTTTTGTTACTAGACAATGCTCCCACTCACCCAAGTGCGGAGCAACTTGAAAGTGGGGAAATAAAAGCAATGTTTTTGCCTCCTGCTGTAACTTCTCTCATTCAGCCCATGGATCAGGGTGTGCTGGAAAATTTAAAACGTAATTTCAGGCGTTTGCTATTGGAGCATATTTTGGAAGTAGATGAGGGTGCCAATCTCACTGAATGTCTAAAGAAGTTAAACTTGAAAAATGTTGTATATTGGATAGCTTCAGCTTGGAATCAAGTAAAAGGTAGAACCCTGGAAAAATCTTGGTCAAAATTGATTCAACACGAGGAGGGACGTATCACAGAAGCAGAGTCCGACCACGAAGAAAGTTTACAGCAAATTTTCACGAAAATACCAGGATGTGAAAATGTTACGGAAACAGAAGTTAATGAATGGTTAAACAGTGATAATGTAGAAGATGAAATGACTGACCAAGAATTAATTGAAAGTGTTTGCAAAAATGCTAATGAAATAAGCAGTGATGACGATGACGAAGTAGAATGCACTGACAATATTCCAGTAAAAATGTCACATTCAGAAGGACTAGAAGCCTTGGAGAAAGCGTTAACTTATGTAGAACAACAAGAAAATGCAACTGCCGCGGATGTTCTTTTTATAAAACGTTGGAGAGACATTGCGGCCAAAAACAGAAGTAGTGCTAAACGAGTGCAGTTAAAAATTACCTCATTTTTAAACAGTAAAGTGTAGAATGGGATATATATCTTATATTTTACGTTGCATTTAACATGTCTTTTATGAATGTACATATGTATATACATACATATTTAGGCATTTATGTACATACTATGTTAAAAAAAATTAAGTAATAAAAATTAAACAAATTATTTGTTGATGTTTATTTTTAAATTAATACATAAATTCAAGTAAAATATTTCATAAATGTTTTTAAGTCGATCTAATGATATACGCATCCTAAACTCCTATTTTCCAAAAAAAAATTCGGATTAACCGAAATTTTGATTATCCGAAATCACTTTGGTCCACATTATTTCGGATAATCGAGACTGTACTGTATTTCTTTTTAAATAAATTTTTGATGGAATATTCTCGTGAGTTTATAATTATAAATAACATTTAAAATAATTTGTTTGAATATTAAAGTAATAATTTCCGCATAGTTTTCTTGGATAGCTATATAGTTACATATAGCTTGGAAAATTATAATAGAAACAATACTTTTGAACTATTCATGTTAAACTTTACTCATTATTATTATTTTGACATGTAGGTTATGTATACGCTCTCTTCGGTTATACTGCAAGCAACTAAAATTTTGACAATATTTGAAAACATGACATTTATATTTTATGATGACACACAGTTATTTCCGCCATTGAATATTAACTTTATTTGACTCTGCAGTACTGATTTGAATCACATGATTTGAATTTGGCCTTGAACTGAAAACTTATACTTTATGAACTATAGATTACTTATATATTGTATATATAACATATTGCTATGGATTTTTTTTTAAATAATATTTAAATGATTTAAAAATAAATATTGTAAAACCGGACTGAATATAAATTTTGCGAAGAGAAAACTGGTTATCTGGTGTCTAATATCTGGTTATCTGGTGCCTAATAAAAAGAAGAAAAAAGTATACATTTGGTAATTCAGCTATCAGCTTTTTATACTACAAAAACAATGTGTTAGCATGTAATTTTTAATATACTTCTTAAACAGACTTGCGTGTAATATGTTTAATATTCTGTGGTAATTTGTGGTAAAATTTAATTTCTATTAATAAAGGCTTGTTCAGTCAGGACTAAGTTGTGAATAGCGTTTGAGGGTCATCTTCGCGACGAGTCAAATAACTATGAAATTGATTATTTTTTGGCAATGTATGTAAATTCTGATATACAGTTAATATACTTCAACTATATACAGACATGGCAAAGGTAGTATTCTGAAACCACTGTCTACAGGATTCGGATAACGTCAACTCTATTATGTTACGAAGTTATAGCTCGCTTTTGGATTTTAAAAACTCGTTACATCGGTTACATACAGGATGACGAAGAACGAAGAATCCTAAAAGACTAATCCGTAACGTAATCTAAATTTGAAAGTGGAGTAATAGTAAGGCAATAATACAAGGTTTCTCTGAAAGTTCCCCATTTATTTGTCGAATACTTGGCAAAGTAGTTAGGGGTAACAGTCTCTGCACATGTTATAAATGACGGTCATGGCTTGGAAAATTACTTACCATGGAGCAGTTCACCGGTGAATAACGCGCTATATGTGTTAAACCGTATTACGAGAACAATAATTATTTCGTGACAGTTCGACGTCTATATCGTGCCCATTATCACCTTCATCAAGTAAATCAAGCACCTTGGCCCAGATTAATTAGATTTTGGGTTCGGAAATTTGAAAGAGAAGGTACCACCATAAAAAATAAGCCTACTACAGGTAGATACAGCACCGCGAGAAATCCTGAAAACATCAAGCATGATCGTGTCACAGTTACGCGCAATTCTCGACGTTCGTTCTGAAAACATGCAGCGGCATCAAATGTATCAAAAACGGTTGTTTACAACATACTGACTAAAGAGCTAAAATTCCACCCCTACATTACTTAACAATTTTGAAACTTTCGACGACATCTTATTCAGCGATGAAGCTCACTTTTATTTAGACGCGTTTGTAAGTAGACAAAACTGCCGCTACTGGTCGTCTGAGAACCACATCACTCTCCCAAAGTTACGGTATGGGCTGCAATGAGCGCATATGGAATTATTGGCTCTTATTTTTATCAAAATGCTAATGGTGTTGTGCTCACGGTTACTGCTCAGGGATACAGAGACATGTTAGACTATTTCCTCAGACCAGAACTAGATAATTTTGCTGGATTCGATGAGAACACTTCGTTTCAACAGAATGGCGCCACCACACATACTGCAAACCTTTCTATGGAAATCGTCAGAGTCATGTTTCCGGGAAGAGTAATCTTTAAGTGGGAGATATTAACTGGTCACCCAGAAGTCCTGATTTAACCCCAATAGGTATACAATACGGTACCAAGAAATTTAAATCAGTTAAAACAACGAATTCGCGATGAAATTCAGGAAATCAATTATATTTTCCATTTTTTAAATTTTAAGATAAAATTGATTTCAAATGAATATGTTCTTTATTAGCTGAAATACCGTTTTCAAAAGGGGAAAACATTCCAGGACACCCTGTATTTCCTTTTACACCAAATAACGTAGTCTAAATAGAGCGTAACATACACTTGCCAATTTTTGACGCAATTCGTCGATACCACGTCAAGCCACTATCCACGTACATACCAAGAAATTTAGTACATTGCACTTGTTGTACAGATTTATTTTCAACACTTAACAGCAAAGATGTATCACTAGTCGAGGGGCTATGTAGAAAAGTTGATGAACGGTGTTTTGTCCTTATTAAGAACTAAATAGTTTTCATGGAACCAATGGGTAAATATATTCAGCATCCGTTGTGTTAAAGTTTTTGTCTCGTTCATGTGACCTTATCCACACAAATAAGTATTGTCATCAGCGTACATTGTAATTGAGGTGTTTAATACATCGGCAGTTCATTTACGAAGATCACAAATAGAAGTGGCGCAAGGACAGAGCCCTGAGGCACACCTGAACTAATATTGTAGGTCTTTGATAGTATGTCATTTAAATCAATGACCTGCTCTCTGATTTATCAAATCGAGTGCCTTCTCAAGTTCATTAAAACGGTCACGCAGCGATTGTCCTGGTCCAAGTGGCCAATAAAATTCGTTAATAAACCTTAAAACAGCTGTCGTGGTAGATTTATTCTTCAGAGCCGGTGACGTTATTTCTATAAATACGAGAGAATAAAAGCATATTTAAGCAAATGCCACAGATCACGTTATATGCACATTCCGCTATGAATTCATTGTTTGGTTTTAGGCTACTTTTTTATGTTTGTGTTGTATGTTTCATACAGTCACATTTGTTCCAGCATAACGGTTTATTCCAAACTAAACATAATATTTTGCATATCATTAATATGCACTTCGCAACGTACATACGCCCATATAAATATGCGCGATGCACCATTGATCACCAATTGATCTGCGACTTTGGCGATCAATGTTAATATTTGCTTTGCACGGTCACGTAGCAGTGGACGGTTTGAATCTGTTGTACGGACATGATTCACAGCTCTAGTTATAACAATAATACTAATATCCAGTTTACGTTTAAATTTTAAATCCGGAAGCGACAAGAGACGAAATGAAATTAAATATTATTTTGGCTATGAAGTACCGATTTCATTCAAATGCGAAAATATTTATGGCGTGGGACTCATCTGTCTTGACATGGTCTGGCAGAAAGAAATAAAAAGAAACACAATACTTACTCTTTTAAGGAGTTATCAGGTTGTCGCTATCGACATCAGGCATTACGAGAGCTGGAATTTTCTCTTCCAATGCAGTAAGTTTTGAACAGGTATTATTAATTTGTTCCTTGACAAAAAGCTCAGAATGATGTAACTTGTTATAGTGGAATTTAGATACTTACCTCGAATTTTTCTCTATTTTGGATTAAAGAATTTTCATATACTTTTTGTTCTTCGATTTGTTTAGTTATCTTCTTATCTAAAATATCAATTTCTGACGCGCTCTGAAAATTAAACGTTCATTTAAGTTTCTTTCAACATGCTCTATAACAAAGAAATAGCGACACATAGTACAGGAGGACATTCTCATAAAATTTTGAGATTATAAAGGTGCTTTAATTGAAAGTGACTGTTTTGTTATTTAGATAAAATTATTATTAACATTTTGTATTTGTTTTATTTATTACGACACTGATACTTGAAAATTGTGTATGGACTATAAGATAATTTAAATGTCCATCTCGGCTATTCCTACAAGAGGTCATTCGTGTAGCCATATTATCCTTCACTTTCACACATAAATTCGGCTGTATTTCGCTGATGATGAGTCATATGTTACTTTTAAGGTCGGGAATCGGTACAATCCTATCAGAGTAGGTTTTACTCTTATGCTGTGTTTACACGATCAAATAAATTCATGAAATTTTTGACCTTGAATTTATTGGAGCGTGTAAACGCTAAAATTGTCGTGAAGTTTTTCTTGTGAAATAATTCATGAATAAATTGTCGGATTAGAACTCGCTCTAATTTTTCGTCAAGTTTCTAGGGAATTATGGTTACATTTGAGTTTAAAATGTATTGCCAACATTCCAATTGTCTTGTAAATACACGTGTTTGTGCATCATTGAGTTTGTTTTTATTATTAATAGTTAAAAAAAGTTAGTAAAATCAATCAAATAATGAATAATACGTTGAACCTAACCTTCAAATGAACGTATGAAAACAAAAGAAATTGGACACAGTTGCTGGAAAACAAATGTGGTTGGTCATAATGATTATTGTGAATAAAATGTTGGAAGAACTTTTGCGTTTACACGGTCCAATAAATTGATGAATAAATTCATGAATTTCTTCATGAAGAAATTCGTCAATTTATTCATGAATTTATTTGACCGTGTAAACACGGCATTAACGAATCATTTAAAAACCTCCTGTTCAAAGCACTTTAACCTACACGAACACGGCTTTCCTTCTTTCTTTGCAGGCACAACATGACCACTAGTATTTACGTATTCCAAGCCATTAGTTCTACACTTTTTTGATATAGATCTCTTCCATCGGTGTTTCAATATGATTCTTTTTTTACCCTTCTGGGGATTCGCATTATGTCGAATTTCATCATCATCAAATTCTAATTCCGCCTCCGAAACAATAAAATCTTCATCATTATCGGTGTTTGTACTTTCAAACGGTTCTTCCGCATATTCAGACTCGGAAGTTGACATGATATAATATGTTACCAATATATAGCAACAAACAACACGTATGTAAATCACTACGTACTTTCCAGCACAGCAAAACAAACGTAAAACATAACCTAACTAGCAATGTTATGAAAGAATATGCGCCTGCGCCCAGTAAAAAGTCGACGAATTGTACGCTGCAAGAACAAGGTATATCCAGGAGATATCTCATTATTGCACAGTAAAATTTATATGGTATCTCCATTCGCTAATATATCTAAGCAACGCCGCGGAGGAGATATACTGTTCGTGTAACGAACGATAGAGAATTTTAAAATAGACATATCCGTATATAAAACTCATTTTCCCAAAACAGTGGAGATACCTGGTTCTTGCACTGGAGCCCTCAATTGAAAAATGAAAATGAAAAATTGATAAACAACCATCATTAAAGTCACTCACTCTTAATCCCTATAAAAATATCTTCGTAATAAATATTTCTATATTTGCACGTTTGGAATATGGGGCTCATCAGTATCATTCCTGTACTATGACGAATCGTGTAAAATGTATCGACATGTCTCGTGGCTATCCTCGGAACACAGAAATCAATATTCGACAAATGTTGAATGCGACCTAACACCTATGGACTTCTTCCTTTGATGATTCGTGGCAAATCATTTAAAAACCTCCTGTACAGCACCTGTAGATGCAAGAGGACTTCACCAAAACAGGCCAAATAAGATCGAATATGTAGTCTTACATCAAATTGCAGGACACATTAACAGTTTCACCAGATATATATCTCACTACAGTAGAAAGGACAACGTCAAACATAAATATTTATCATCAAACTTGAACACAGCAAAAATGCACAACTTGTATCTGCAGAAATATTAACCCGAACAATATGCTTTGCTGCAAGAAAGCAAAGCAGCTAATCCTAAAGTTAAGTATGACTTTTATAGAAAATATTTTATAGAGAATTTTAAACTTTCTTTCGGCAAACCAAAGTCAGACACCTGCTCAAAGTGTGATATGTTACTGAAAAAAATAGAATCTGCCGATAACGAAGAAGAAAGAAGGGCTTTTCTGACTTTAAAAGATTTACATGTCACCAAAGCAGAAACATTTTATAAAGATTTGAAGACAAAGTTGCTCGTGAAGATCCTTCTGTTGAGGTTCGACTTTCAACAAAATATGCCACTTCCAGTAGCTCCAAGCGGTGATGTGTTTTATAAAATACAGCTATGGGTGTACAATTTTTGTATACACATTGGCAGTTCAAAAACAAGTTATTTTTATGTTTATGATGAGACAGTAGGAGCTAAAGGGCAAAATGAAGTGATTAGCTTTTTACATCACTTCTTTAACAATTTTATTACATCGGAAGTCAAGCATATCTATGTATATGTTTTCGGACAACTGCAGTTCTCAAAACAAAAATTTCGTATTAATCCAGTTCCTATTCACCGTCGTAAAACTTGGAAAATTTGCCACTATTACACATCGGTTTCCTGAACCGGGCCACAGCTTTTTGCCCTGCGACAGAAGCTTCGGCGCCATAGAGATTAAAAAGAAGACATATGACCGGATTTATTTACCTGAAGAGTATCACAAAATTATCCGTGAAGCAGGAAAGAAATTTGAAATCATAAACGTTACTCAGGCATGATTATAAACTTCAATATTTCGCAAAACAGTCTCTACAAAAAAAGATAAGTTTGCGATATCAAAGTATAGACTATTTAAATATGACTCTCAGGAAATGCCCGATATACAGTGTAGTATAACTGTTGGGATACCAACATATTCAAGTTTCGTAATCTTGAAAAAAGGTGAAAACCCTTCTTTGCCGGCTAATGATAAAGTACTTCTATACACAAACAAACGGATTTTAAAACCACATAAATTTAAGCATGTAATGGATCTCGCTAGAGCATATGTGGCACAATGCGATATGTGGTTATATATAGAGCTGAGGATTTCTGCGGTACGGCAGGACCGTATGTAGTGCATCCCCACATTTAACTATTTATCTAAATATTCTCTGAAATTATTTGCCGGATCTCATAAATTAATAGAGTGATATTATAGTATGCACTGGATATTGTTATTATACAAAATCATAATAGCCATTTGTATTTATGGATCATAAATAATAATACGCATGTATTTGTATTTGGTTGTGAATTCAATTTAAACTTAAAACGAATCGTAATATTTTAACGACAAGCCGTCCTTACAATACATGCATTCGAGACAAAGTGTGCAACTCTACGAATAACTTCCATAATTGATCGAAAATGGACATTTTGGAGCTGAAGTAAAGCCCCTGTTCTTAGAAAATTTTATTACTGTCGTTAAGAACTATTATTATAAACAACAAAGGCCTTTTATTAGTGTTGAAGTTTTAGTTTCATTGAATTTCCATGTTGTAAGTAGTCAATTGTAAAGTGTTCATTCACAATATTCTAAAACAAGGTGTAAATTTAACTAAAATCCAGAAAAACACATTCTGATAATATATTACTAGATTAGAAGCTGTGTTTATTACTATTTATTATATTATTTTTATAACCAAATGCAATAAAAGCTACGAAAACAAAAGAAACCTCGATTTATTAAAATCTTGTCACACAGCCTTTCAAAGCCTGGCAGCACATATTTTGCATATATTTTATATATACTACCTACTTGAACTAGGTGAATGAAGTTAGAAGTTATAAGTTATAACTTCTAACAAATACATGCGTATTATTATTTATGATCCATAAATACAAATGGCTATTATGATTTTGTATAATAACAATATCCAGTGCATACTAAAATATCACTCTATTAATTTATGAGATCCAGCAAATCATTTCAGAGAATATTTAGATAAATAGTTAAATGTGGGGATGCACTACATGCGGTCCTGCCGTACCGCAAACATCCTCAGCTCTAGTTATATATATATAATAACATTGAAGCAGCACAACGTCGATCAAATGCAGAAGTGGCAGAGAATGCAGGTTCGGACTATTCTGAATATAGTGACTAAGAATGATGAGACAATTTCCAGTTTTATGTGTTGCGAAAATGCACCAAAATACGTTTTAGTGTTTTCTTTTTGTTAGTATTTTATTTCCAGATTATGTTCTGCTTCATGTGTACGCCCGTTTGATAATAAAAAAATAATAAAGTTGTCAGCGATTAATTTTTTTTAATAATAATGGATAAAAATCAGGTATCTCCATTATTAATATCATGATAATTTTTTTACCATTGTTTAAAACCAAATTATACCTATTGTAGGTTTCGTTATTTGCAGCCTGAATTCGGCACGAAACTTAAAAAATACAAATTTATGAAACGTAAATGTATAGTAGTGTTTTTTTCGCCCCCTGTAAAATTTCGCATTTTGGAGATACCTGGTTCTTGCACTGGAGCCCTCAATTGTCGATTTTTAGTTTGTGTTAACGACTGAATTTAATATGTAACTTTAATTTTAAAATTTGTAATGCACATACACAATTTTGTTATTGTAACCTGTTTTGGTTTTCACCGTTGGGTGCAAATAAATAAACATTATATCGTAAAGGCCAGTTTATTTCGCCAAAATGGGAAATTACGCAAATATAGTTTGCAATAAACTACGTGTTTTTCGTGGGTAGAACAGGTGGCGCCATGTTGTCAGTACTTATTTCGTTCAATTCAGGTCGAAAAAAAATTATTGAATGTCACGACAACGAGCGTCATCAACACTTAACATATTTGCTGCGGATGACGCTAATTGGCGTCATCTAACAGCTGATTGTAAGCTGTATCCACAATTAATAATAGATGTCGTTTTTGAGCATGAATTGGATACAGAATCTTCTAATTCAGCTTTTGATTTGAAAAAGAGAAGAAATTTTCTAATTGAGCTAGGAAAGGAGCTAGCAGAATACAAGGACCACGAAAAACCAGAAGCAGAAGCATCTACTAGTTCTGAGATTCCAAGAAAGAAGAAGAGATGTGATGTTTGTCCATCTTCAAAAGACAGAAAAACAAGAACAACTTGTGCACGGTGAACACTCAGTAGTTATATGTAAGAAATGTGTTTAACCCACTTTTACTTTTATGTACTTTATTACTGCTTCGGTTTTATTATTTTTTATTCTAACGGTCTTTTCTTATGTTGAATAAAATAAAAGTTAAATATAATAATGCTGACGCTATATTGAATTCAAAATAATCGCCGAATATTAGCTCAAACCCAGCATACCGTGCCTTCATAATAGGTTGTAACCCACGTGACGTGTTGCAATATTGGTTGCATACATTAGGATTGGCAATCCTGCTTAATAAGTTCCTAAACTCAAATGTTTTGTTATGACAGTTTTGTACGTTTTGTGTATTGTGTCAATTAGATTTTCTTTGCATTAATTTTATATTTATTTCGCGTTAAAAAAGTCAGTTCTTTGAAGAGCTATTGAAGATATTCTAACTTTTGTGAAGGTTAGTTATCTATTAATAACATTGAATGTATGTATAAATAAAATAATTTCATTTTAGGTTATAACCTCCAAAATGGCATTTACCGTCGAACAAGATGCATTCATTTTAGTGGCCCATTATAGAAGTGCTACACAAGATGCCGAAGGCAATTGGAGTTATTCACTTCCAAGTTGTATAGATCAATTTATACAACGCTTCCCAGATTTTGACTTTGATTATGATTCATTTCGACATCGTAGACTTATTATAACACATCGTTTTGAGAATAAACATTGTATTTGTAAAGGGAAATCGACTGGGAGGCCCACCAAATTAACTGAGCTGTTGTAGATGATATTCGGCAGCGAGTAGAACATAGCCCTCATAAATCAGTTAAAAAACTATTTCAGCAAACAGGTATTTCATAGTTATTTTTAATTGTACAAAGTTAACATTCAAAAAAATGTTCTTGTAGGTCTCTCAGTTGGAGCATGTCACAAAGCATTAACAAAAAAGATACATATGCATCCTTATAAAGTTACTGTTGTTCATCAGTTACATCCAGTCGATTACGATAGGCGAATTAGATTTTGTGAATGGTTTAATAATCGAATGAACGATGATCTCCTAGATTTAACTTTTTTTAGTGACGAAGCATGGGTACATCTTACAGGATACGTAAATTCACAAATTATAGATCTTGGGCTACAGAAAATCCACACCAACTAGTAGAAACATCTTTACATCCTTTAAAAGTAGGAATATGGGTGGGAATGTCGAGAAGAAGAATTATTGGGCCAATTTTCTTTTACGATACCATTACTGCAGCAAGATATCGAGGAATATTAAATGAATTTATTAATCAGCTGCATGACGATGAATTAGAAAAAGGCTGGTTTCAACAAGATAATGCACCTGCTCACACGGCCAGAGACACACACCACTATATGACAGAATTTGACGTCGATAGACTGTTTAATTTATGGCCACCCCGTTCTCCCGATCTTACTCCGCTTGATTTTTACTTATTTGGACATTTGAAAAATAGGATATATAGAAATAGACTACATAATTTACAAGAACTAGAAGCAGCAATTGTGCATGAAATAAATAACATTATGCAGAATGATTTACATAATGTTTTTGAAAATTTAAAACGTAGGGTGAATATTTGTTTGCAACAAAATGGTCATCATTTCCAACATTTATTATAAATATGTTATTGTGAAAAAGCTTTCAGTACGGTAGCTCCTCATAAAATGTGTTTGTACAGAGGCAAAATTGACAATTTTTTCATTATTAACTGTAAATAATATTTATGCTATTAAAATGATAATAAACACTAGTGTTTTAATTGAATATACATACAACTAAAATTTATTTTTATTATTCCAAGAAATTACTTACGTTTCAATTAAAATTAAATTAAAAAACATCTGTCAAACTATTTTGAACTAGGAATATTTGTATAGGAGTAGTACCAATCTGTAATGTTGGTTGCATATGTATCATGTTACAACAAATAATGAAGGCTCTGTATGTATTCCCTATGCCTAATGATATTTGACACATGCGGTATGTTAAAAACGGGCAGACTATTGAAGGAAACATATCCTAATATGTTGCATATTACGTGTGTGGCACATGCTCTACACAGAATCTGTGAATATATTAGACACCTTTCCGGAAGTTGATAGACTTGTATCCGCTTTTGAAAAGTTTTCAGAAAAGCACCATTAAGAGTAGCTTTTTACAGGCAAAAACTTTCATCTTTGTCACTGCCTCCCTTCCCAGTAATAACTAGATGGGGAACATGGTTGGAAGCTACTAGTTTTTATGCAGAGAATTGCGATAGTTTACAAAATTTCGTTACATGTTTAAATGACAATACTCGAAGTATTTCTGAATGCAAGGAACTAATACAAATTAAAAATTTGAAAAATCTGTTGTACTTTCTTCAGGAATACTTTGGAAATTTGTCAAAACCAATCACTTACTTTGAAAATCAAAATCTCAAATTAAATGATGGATTAACCACATTAGATGTGGCTATTAATAATTTGCCTATAACCTGTTGCGATCTATAAAGGACGTTTTCTATCTACAAGGATGTATTTCATTCAAAGTGAACAAATTTTACAGAAGAGAACCTTGAGAAAGTATTGCTAGTTAATTTAATACTCCTTTACTCAACTTGAACTACAAAATGAACAAATAAAAATGTATTTCGTATTTTATAGATCAACACCCGTTTGTTTTTCAAAAATACAAATTTTCAGTAGTACGCCAGTGGGCGATGAGTCATCGGCCTCTCGTGTTTGGTCCCTAGTAATTATGTAGGTAAATTTTAGATCGTTATTCTGTATTATTAAATTGTAATAATTATATGTACTACTAAGATTTTATATGTCATTCCTGTTATTGACTTTCTTCTTTAATAACAAGAATGACATAAAAGATCTTAGTAGTATTTATAATACTTATAGTATTATAATTTAATAACATAAAATAGCGATCTGCAAATTACCTACATAATTAAATATGGATACATAGCTTTTTGTTTCTACTGTTAGATAATAAATATTTATTATTGTTGATCAGATTTTTCTAAACACTTACCCAACTTCTCCAAAAATTCTTTGTCGACGTCTTCTTCTTTTTTTTCTTTTTGCATGTTAGAAACCCTGAATCGTTCAGCCATATAGTGTATACCAATAAATGTAAATTTAATGTGATCCTTGCTAGTTGTTTGTGGCATTAAAGCTCTTTCTGGGTTTTGTATCAATTCTATCAAGTCTATTAGCCATATCCAAATTTGTAAAACGTGCGCCCAACTAGACGGTACTGCGGGTGACTTAACAATCGATGGTTCAAGAGCAAATGGATACTTGAATAATTTAAGGTAATTTGGCACGGATTCCTTGTACTTTTCCAGGGTGATCAAAATGCGGTTATCAATTTGCTTGAATAAAATATCCATACTGTACCCATATGTTCTGATTGATATCGGTTTCAAAGGTGGCATCTTTGGATCGATTTTATGGAAAAACGTTTTTACCTTAAAAATAAAAATTTACTGTGATATAATTTTTGTGATATAACCAATATTTCCAACGAGAATTTTTTTTTATATTAACAAGTGGCTGGTCACAAGTTTTTCACATCTGTATTCACACATAAATGTACTTACTCTTTAAAAAACAAGATTATTTAGGGAATAAAACACTTTGAAATTTGGCTATATGTTAAACAATACAGTGCAATTTTTATTTGGAACAGGGCAGAACCTATGCCATTTTCTTAAATAATTATAATTAGCATATATTGGCAATAAACATTTCAAAAAGTAAGGGTATTATATTTACACCAAAGGTGATTACCACATGGGACACTGATGTTAATTGTTGCTGTTGAAATTAAGTGCAGTCTTTCAAACTTAACCAAAATTTGAGAAATGTTGTCAGCTTCAATCTCTAATGGACACCCAATATTAATACGGTTCTATATAAAATCAAATATATAAAATCTATGTACTAGCTTGTAATTAAGCTTGAATAGTGTATTTCAAGAATTTGTATAACTTCATAATTTTATTAAATATATTTTTGTACAAAACTGATTGTTTTTCACTACATTACCAAAGATAACCTTTGTTCAAAAGACTATAAATTTTATATAGCCACTGGAAATAAGCTTTTCTTACCTTCAGAAAAATTCCTTTCTACCAATCTTTGTCATGAATTTTATGAACACTAGACAAACTGGTTGATCTTCTCATTCCAGACATGATTTTAATGCAAATGGCGTTACACAAGGCAATATGTAGTATAAAAACTTCATTTAAACGTTAAAAACTTTTTTTTTAACCATTTTTGTTATTTATAACTTGAAAAAATTAAGCAACCAATCATAAATCACATATTTGGTCAACGTCATAGAAAATTTTAACAATTAGAGAATGTAAGCTCCCATTATAAATGATGAACCCACAAAGAGAGTCATCTACCGGTTAAGGAGAACTTTTCCCGGCAAAATTTGAATTCTGAATTAATTCATTTTGTTTTAAATATTTTTGCATAACTTATTTTTTTTACAACGTAGTTATAAAATTAGTATCAAAATATTTTTATAATCAAATAAATATAGTGACACTATATTTATAACAAAGTTGTAAAAAAATTACTGATTATTAGAGTCCGGATTATATGCAAAATAAGTTTTTAATTGTCATATTTCATTCCAAAAACATTAAATAAAACCAGAAAACTCATTATTTTGTTGTTAAAAGGTATATCAACAAAATTACGAGTTTTCTGAGTTTATTTAATGTTTTTTGAAAGAAATAAGGCAATTAAAAAAGCATATTTTGTATATAATCCAGACTTTACTCATTATATAAGATTTTTTAATCTTAAAAGTTTGTATGGTTTACAATCATTTCAATGAAACTAATTTAAAACAAATGTAATAGTAAAAATTAATTCAAAAACAAATATGTATTTTATCTATTTTGTTAATGGAAAAAGCTTACTTGTAAAAATTGGTAACATTACTGGGAATACTGGGTACAGATCTGCGATCCTTTCCATTAAGTATTCTATTTGCACCTTTCGGATAATCAAAGATCAACAATTTTGTGAAGCTTATTAATTTCACTTTCATAATAATTAGTCTATATTTGTAATTCTTGCATAATATACAATTTAATTAACATACATACATAAACATATTCAATACCTGTTAGAAACAGTTTAGGGTAAACCATTTTTTGAAATATTCTATTAGGTCCAATACCTATCAGTATTCAAGAAATAATTACTACAAATTATATATTGAATATAAACATATTCATCGGTAAGTTCAAGAGGTTGTTTGTTTCCAATAAATGATAGCCATTTCTTGCAGTTCGTCGCACTTTGCAGGGTTGGGAAAACATTGACGAGAATCTGATTTTGAAGGACCGCATCCAAATACGACACAACCAGCCTTTCCCATTTCGAAAACTACAAGCAATTTTTTTAGAAACTAAACACTAAAACAATATTTTACTTACTACTTATGACCGCACTGTTTTACATGGTAGGTATTATTAGTGATGTGGATAACAAAATACTATTAATAATAATAGCAAAATATACAAAAACACGCGAAGTAACTGTTTAATGAAAAAATTACTGATCCTAACCAAAAAAAACGCTCTAAAAATAAGGCGTTACCTGTGTCACTATCACGTGTCACATAATTAAGTTATCCGCTAGATTTCTGTATTTGCTAGATAAGAGTTATCTTACGTTTAAGGAGAACTCATTCTAGACGCCATGACAGTTCCAATTAGGGAAATGAAGCTTTTATTGTGTACTATTGTCAACGTTCACAATTATTCTAACTGGTGTTCAGAAACATTCGAAGTCAAGTGGGCTCTGAACAAAAAATCCTATATCTTTACTTAAGGGTCTACTTTAGTGCCCGAAAAATTACGATTTCAGAAATATGCAACCCACATTACAGCATACTACAACAGACCAGACCAAGACGCCCTGCTGAGAGGGTCGAAGGATTATGTAAATTAGCAAACAAATTTGATTATTGACACATCAGCTACTTGGGATTTATTTATGCCTTGTTTTCAGCAGATAGATGATCTGTGTATTTCCGCCTAAAATTTTTTGAATCGTAGATAAAGAATAGATGTATTATTATAACAAATGTAACTTAATAGGTTCTAATATAAAATAAGTAGTGTAGTAAAGCTACACAATTTTACCCATACATACCTAATTGAAATACTTACATGCTTGTGTAAAGTAAAAGACAAACAAATGTATTAACTTGTTTTCCTCTAAAAGTGGTTACGGCATTACCTGGCTTTCTAATCCTTCTTAGTCATTTAAAGTTAATCACCTGGTTACTTGGAAAAATGTATATAATTCGATAAAGATATGACGATATGATATTAGTGTTGGTGACCGTTGTAATTTTGAAATATAAACAACAATGGGACTTCACTCCCAAAAAAGATTGACAACCGCTGCAAAACGGAAAAGTAGAAAAATCGAATAGTGTCTCAACGTGATAATATTGTAGATAATGAAATTGTTTTCACTGAGACAAATTCGGCACGCGACGACAGTTTTGATTCGGATATATCAGATGAGGTTTTTATTGAAACAGAAAATTTAAACAATATTGCAAATTTTACTCTTGCTGGACGTAGGATTGTTGATATAAATCATCTGTTTACTGTTCTAAAAGGAATACGACATGATATGTTTGGCTGTGCTTTTCAAAATGTAGAAATAAAAGCGGAAAAACATTTTGGTTTTAAAAGTGTTTTTACGTATAAATGCAACATGTGTGGAATAACCGATACATTCAGTACTGAAAATTAAAATAAAAAATGTGGAGTAAATGAAGCAGCGGTGTGTGGAACTGTTGCAATAGGGGCGGGTCATTCACAATTAACAGAATTTTCCGCAGCTTTAGACATTCCTCAAATGTCTTCAGCAACGTATGCGCACATAGAAAGAAAAGTGCTAAAAAATACAGAGGAGTTAGCATTAAAAGAAATGCTAGCTGCAGGAAAGGAAGAACGTAAGTTGGCAATTGAAGCAGGAGAAATTGATAGCGACGGAATACCTTTTATAACTGTAACAGTGGATGGAGCTTGGTCAAAACGAAGTTACAAGTCTAATTATAACGCTCTCTCGGGCGTTGGGTGCGTAATTGGGACCAGAAGTAAAAAAATTTTGTACGTAGGAGTAAAAAATAAAATGTGCAAATTTTGTAAAAATAAGGATAAAAAAAATGTTCCGTCTCATAAATGTTTTCAAAACTGGAACAGTTCTTCAACTTCTATGGAAGCAGCTATTATTCTAGATGGGTTTAGAATGTCAATAGAAATGCATAATTTGCGATATAAAACAATTATTGGTAATGGGGATAGTAGTGTATATAAAAAAATTCAAACAGCAAAACCTTACGGACCAACATATTTTATTGAAAAAATTGAGTGTCGAAATCATGTGCTTCTGTACGAAAATACGAGAAACTTCAAAAACTCCTCGATCAGATATGTGTATACGAAATTTTTTACGGCAGAATATTCTTAAATTTAGAACAGCTGTAGTTAGTGCCATAAAGTACCGCAAAAATGAAAATGTTTCTTTTCAACAAAAAATTGAAAACTTAAAAAATGATATTCTCAATGGACCTGCCCACATATTTGGAGAACATAGTAACTGTGCTAGCTATTTTTGTAGTAAAGATGGTAACAATGGTAACAATTCAAATACTATTGATTACAAACATTTCAAAAGCAGTGCTCTATGTGATATATTTTTTCAGTCTTTGAATAGAGTAGCCAATTTATCCTCCAGTTTACTTTATGACGTAGACAATAACGCCGTAGAATCCTTCAATTCTGTTGTGAATAAATTCGTGGGAGGAAAAAGAATAAATTTTTCGCTGGGAGGCTCGTACCAAGGGAGATGTTTTGCGGCAGCCATAAATTATAATAATAAAGAGACATTTGTATATACATTTGTTAAGAAAACTAATGGGGATAATTTTAACGGTGTATATTTGGAAAAATTCAAAAATCTTAAACTAAATCAAGCAATAAAAAAGAAAAGCAAACAAAATAAAATTCGAATTCAAAGTGCTGATTCGGATTACGGAGGGTGCAAAATCGTGGTACCTGACATGCCTATTCCGGAATACGAAAGCAAGAGAAAACAATTTCTTGATGAATTGTTATCTGATTGTCATAATATTCAAATTAGGACGGTGAATCAGAGACATAACAACGAATGGGAAAAAGAGAGACAGATAAGATTAACGGCAAGTAACTTTGGCAAGATTTGTAAAATGAGAGAAAAAACAGACACGGCTAGTACAATAAAACATATGCTGTATACTAATAGATTCAATAATAAAAAACTACCACATTCTCTACAGTATGGCATAGATAATGAAGAAAGGGCCAAGCAAAAATTTATGGAAGGAAATTACAAATTTGAAAGTTGAGGCATGCGGTTTGTTAATTGACGAGAAGAAAAAATTTTTAGGTGCCACTCCAGACGGATTAATTGGATTCGATTCTATTGTCGAAATAAAATGTCCTTATTCAGCGCGTGATAAATTAATACATGAAGCCATTAACGAAAAATTAATTAATTATTGCACCTTAGATGCAAATGATAGTAACAAAATTTTGCTAAAACCTTTTGATAATTGTATGTATCAAGTGCAGGGACAACTCCACATCACCAAAAGAGAGAAATGTTATTTCGTAGTTTATACTAAACACGATTTGAAATATATAGTAATAGAACGAAATGATGGTTTCTGGAATCATCATATGATTGAACATCTGGAAAAATTTTATATCAATGCAATGCTTCCAGAAATAATTGACGCGAGGTATCATAGAGATCAATCTATAAGAAGTATTATGAAAAAAGATCTCTAATTATTTTTTATTCTAATTTTTTTTAAATACAAACTATTTACTTATGTAAATACAGTAATTTATTAGCTGCAAATTAGTTTGTTAACATATAAATGACTAGAAAATTCATCTTTGATGTTTAGTCTCCGATCCGCACTTAATTTGCGGTGATTATTATGGATCAAAATTCTCTTAAAACTCAATCAAAGGTAATTTAATTAGCCATTGAACCAGTTGCAGCATTTATTTCAATATTTACGCCGATTTATTGGTTGATAAGTTAATATTGTTATAGGTAGAAGCCTGTGGAGCCAATTTACATAATCCTTTGACCCCTGATCAATCTATAAGAAGTATTATGAAAAAAGATCTCTAATTATTTTTTATTCTATTTTTTTTTAAATACAAACTATTTACTTATGTAAATGCAGTAATTTATTAGCTGCAAATTAGTTTGTTCACATATAAATGACTAGACCCTCTCAACATGACGTCTTGGTACCTACCTACCTTGTACTCTATTTTACCGTGTGCTGTAATGTGGGCTGCATATTTTCAGGGACGTTGAGTATCGGATGCCTGTTTTTTACTTTTATTTTTATTGATAACTAAACAACTTTTACATCTAGACAAAAACGGGCTGTATAGCTACCTAGATATTATAAATACCTACAACACAAACATTTCATAACTCCATTAGCTGGCCTGGTTATCTCTAAATTTGTCCGGATAGATTTTCTGTTTTTTATCGATAAAAGTCAAACCGTACAAAAATTTTGAAAAAAACGTAAATACCTACCTAGTTTTTATTGATACATGGTCATACATACATCGAGCGGTCTTTCAACTTTTAATTTGAAGCCAAAAAAAGGCCGGAAAAATACACTCATTTCAGTGTGGGATTGCCGGGTATAGCGTAGAGCCTTAAGTATCTGATTTGTAATAATTATTAATACTTAATTTAATTAATTTGTTTTAGATTAGTTGTAAGAGGTTAGGCAACTATATATGCTTAGATGTAAATTGGGTTGCCCACATATCTTTATAATAAGGGAATATAGTCTACCGTCAGTCTCGAATTGAATCATATTTTTTTTTTTTGTAAAGTAAGTTTATGAAAAGAAGGGAGTTGTGAATTAAACAAAAGTCAATAATTTATTAAAAATTATTTTATTTGGTGCAATAATAAGGACATCTTCGTAATATACAAATATTTATATAAACATGCACATACATGTAAACACACCCGTACCAGTTCCCCTTTGCTCACTCTTACAATTTTGCGTTCTCGTCCCACACTTCACCTGCTCTTCCTCATTCCGCTGATTTCTCATCTCTCACTCTCTCTCTCTCTCTCTCATTCACTCGCTGTAATCAATAAAACTTTACTTACTATTAATTGTTTATTGACTTTCAAATTGCATTAAAATATAATTAATTTTTAACTTAAAAGAAAAACAAGTGCCTTGTGTTGTGCAATAGGTTTTTTCATACTGAAATAAGGTATAAATGTATCTCTAATAAATAAAAAACGATTCCATATGACTTTTAGAAAAACAAATGCAAAGCACACAAGGCATGTCGTGTAAAACACTGTTTTCTTGCGGGAAAAATACCTAACACATAAAAATATACAGCAAGTAAGATAAAGTAAGATAACGAAAATTTTTTAAAAATAATGAAAAGACCGGTATTTATGTACCCAATAAGTTTAGGTTTAAATTAAAAGTAATCTCTATGATATGATATACAATATGACACAGAATAAAGTATACCGAAATTAAATTATCTCCAATCCAGGCATCCTTGATAATTTAAATGTTACTTTTATGTCAAAGTGACAATAATTAGTGCCGTGTAAAACGAATATAAAATTCAATAACCAAGTCATACGGCATAGGGCGAAATGGTTGACTCAGTTTGCAATTTGCATCTGCTCGCTTCAGGGAACGTTTCAACAAATATCCACCAACAAAGCGCTCTATATTATTGCTGGTACGAAAATTAAGTATGACGGGTTCTGCGTTATCAGTACAACGGAAAAGTTCCAGAAACAACGTGAGAATATAAGTCGGAAGGAGCTTAATTTGGGTAGATCATCTGTACAAAGCGCTACAAAGGAATTAGGGTCTATTCCTATCGTATACAAGTCGTTAACAAGTTGCGTCAAGCTGACAAAAGAGTAGAATTTTGCGTCTCAGAACGTTAGCTATAGAATACGAAAATGAAAACTTTATTTTCGGCGATGAATCACATGTATTGTTATCAGGATTTATCAACAAGCAAACAACCCGATACATAGATTTTGAGAAGCCGCAGGAATTTATTGAAAGTTCTCATTACCCCAAAAAACTAACCGTGTCGTGTGCTGTTTCCGGTCATGGAATAATTGGCCGATACTTTGTGGAGGATGAACATGGCAGGCCTGTAACAGTTTACTAGGCACAGAGAAACAATTGTGACTCATTTTTAAGGGACCTAAGGTGGTTATGCCGTGTGTGAAGTTTACGTATTGAATCTCAGTTGTTTCAGCAAGACGGTACTACTACTGCGCATATTGCTAGGGAAACTTTGCTCCTTCTGCAACGGTATTCTCCAGAGGAACTGATTATCCCTTTCCGTCAAACTCGCCAGGTCTTACACCTCCTCATCCCTTTTCGTTGGAAATTCTCAAACAGAAGATCTACCAAGGATCCAATGCCCCAGGATATTTAGGAATTGAAAAACAAAATTCGGCAAGTGTTGGCTGAAGTACCACTTTCTGCCATCAGGGGAATGTTCAGAAACTTACGGGACAGATACGAAAATTGCCTTAAAGTACCATTGGGAGCATAGAAATTGTATACTACACTTTTATATGGTTGACATTTGACATATTAAATTACATACTTCACTACTAATTGTCATATTAAATTAAATTAAACTGTCACGTCTTTGTTAAATTTGCAAGTCCAAAAATGGTGCATCTTGCGGTTATGCAGAAAGTCTAAATTGTTAGTATGTTGAAAAGTGGATATTCAATTCGTGCTATTGCTGAAGAGTTTAATATAACTAAGTCCTGTATATTTTACGTCAAAACTAAATGGCGCGAGCAACAAACCGTAGCAAGAAAAATTGGAACAGGTTCTCGAAAAATATCAATGCAACAGTAAGACCAATAATTAATATATAACTTACGAGAAAATTGTTTTGAAACTGCAGTGTCAGCAATCCATCAAAATAATTTTCCTGGTTCGAAATAGACTGCTTATGGACGAATAAAATTATCGGATTTGAGAAATCGAAATGCTGCACGAAAACCATTTCTCACGGACATAAACAAGCTAGGGTAACCTTTGCCCATAATTATATTGATAGAGGTGATGAGTTCTGGAATTCAGTTGTGTTCTCTGATGAAAAGGTTTTTCAGTCCTGCTATAACGGGCCAATACGCGTCTATCGGTGATGGAATTCCAGATATATTGGACGCTATACCAAAAACTGTAAAAATAGTAGTCGATTTAGTGTCAACGCTTGGGCATAGATTTCCAATAATGGTCCAGGTGTTTGTTGGAGAGTGGATGAAAAGCTTACAGGAATTTTCTACAAAACTATTTTAAGTGATATTATGTTACCGTCTGTTTTACAAGAACATTCGAACAATTTCACATTTCAACACCACAATTGTTCTGTTCATCGAAGTCATCCAAAATTGGTTACTAGAAAATCGTATTAACGTCTTACCATGGCATTGCTAAAAATATGTCGTTGATGTAACAAACAAACAAAAATTAAACAGCCCTCTTTAAACTCAAAATAGCATTTTATTAAGCCTCTTCCCGCTACTTTTCCGATAAGCGTCTTCAAGAATTGATTAATGCTCTTCCTATACATCCACGTCGAGACAAAATTCCAGGAAAAGCTAATACCTTAAAACTTCTAAATAAATACAAAAATACATTTTACCAGAAAATTAGGAGTACATGTATTTCGTTGCTATTCAGAGAAATTTATTCCCATATTCGAAAGAAATTTTGTTTTAAACGTCATTTTAAACTTGTGAGTTGTGATATATAATAGAAAAAATGCCGAAAATAGCGACTGTGCCTGGATGGATTGCACCTTATTCAGAATTGCGTATGGATGGAGAAAAAGTGTTTTGCGTAGCATGCTGCAAGAGTGTGAGTAAAATTTTAAGTTTATTTCCTCTTATTAATTAATTAATTCAGTTTTTAATTATTCCTTTATCTTTTACTAACATTTATTTAATAAGAAAACAACGGATGATGTGATATTTTTTTTGCCGATTACAAGTGAAAGTTCCAAGTCGACCAACATATGAAAACTCCATCTCATGCTGTAAAACTAACAAAGATGAAATTGGCGAAGAAGAGTCAGCAAACATTACCGCAATGTTTGCCATCAACTTCCAAAAAATCGGAACAAGAACAATTTAATGAAAATTTGTGTCAAATGTTTGTGTTGGCAGATATTCCACTACATAAATTAAACAATTTAAATGTCAAGTTATTTTTGCAAAAGTACATCAGCAAATATAATATTCCCGACGAGAGCACGTTAAGAAAAAATTATATTCGCTGTATCTATGCAGTAACATTGAATAGCATTAACAAGGTTGTTGCAGACAATTATCTTTTATATGCGTAGATGAAACTACTGATAATGTGGGCCGATACATAATTCATTTAATGATTGGTATCCTTAACGTATCGGTTCCAGCAAAATCTTATTTAATTTCATCCAAACAGTTGGAAAAGGCAAATAATTTGACAATAACAGGAAGAACTGGCAACTTTCTTCTTACCGGAATCGATTCCAATAGAGAAAATTCTATTGTTATTGATGGATGCTGCACCATACATGGTGAAAGCAGCTTTCAACTTGAAAATCTTTTACCCAAATTTAATTCACACAACTTGCTTGGCGCACGAACTAAATCGTGTTGCAGAAGAACTCAGAAACCATTTTCCCTTAGTAAATACATACTTTAATTAGTAGTGTTAAGAAAGTATTTTTAAAGGCCCCATTACGAGTTCAGTTTTACAAACAACATCTACTCGGTGTTCCGTTTCCTCCTCAACCAGCAATCACACGATGGGGAACGTAGTTGGAGGCTGCTATTTTTCATGTAAATCATTATGAAGGAATAAAGACAATTATTATGGATCTTGATAGGGATGCACAATTTGTGATAGACGTCCAAAAGGTGTATTCGAGTAAAGAAATACCTCAACAGTTGGCGTTTATTAAAGCCAATTAGTTTTATTTCCACTTCTATATTGCAGTTGGAAAAACAATTTATGTCGCTAAATTGAGAGCGTTGAAATACTAAACAAATTTGAAAAGTCATGCTTTGATGTTAAAGGGGGAGTGGGACAGTCCGTGTATGAAAAGTTTTAAGTTTAATAGGAAAAAATGAGGCTTTTAAAAAGCTAAATTGCTAAAATCTTGTGTGGTGATTCAGTACAAAATATTGAGTTGAAAATAGATGATAGTTCTAATTTGAAATATGCTCCTATAACAAGCGACGACGTAGAACGAACCTTTTCAATATATAAATCGTTCAATTTTTCATGCACCCGATGGTACAATCAGAACATTTCAAACATAATAATTAAAATTTCTTTATCACACCAAATTATGTAGCACTAGAAATATCTTTTTAAGTTTCTGTATACTTTATTCTGTGGCATATTGTACTTTTGTTCATATTTATTTGAATAATGAATGGAAAACGTCGAATTTAATAGTAATAATAATAATAATTAAGTGATAATAATATTAAACAAATAAAATATATATTTTATAATAAATATCTATATATATGTATATATAAAAAATATATATCTTAATATTGTGTTGGGCATTTTTGTACAAGAAGAGTAAAAATATGTACTAAACGAAAACAATGAGTATACAGATTACTAATAGCGGTATGCTACGGATAAGTAAGCTATACAATTTGGACGCCACAACAGTAACATTTGTCATTTCTTTTAATTTCACTGCACTATAAACATGTTCATTATTTATATTTATTTATATATACCTTTATTGTATTAAAACCCAGTTTATCAAATCCCATTTATATAAGTTCACTTTTCTTTACCCACATCCACACTATTTCTCCGTGTTATATATAAATAAATGGCAATATTTTTCCATAATACAAGTCAATAAGACTTGAATCCAAAATATATTACAAAATTTGTACGTATATAAAACTGCATATTTATTATTTGTAAAGCTATTCGAATGAAGTGTTAAACATATTTAAATCTTCAAACGATGCAGCACCACTTTGATCGAGCATTTGAAGCATATCTGAGAGTTCATGGGGATTGTGCGGTTGGTGCGGGGGTACCGAACTACTCGAACCAGGTCCGCCTGGATCGGAAGCTTGACTTGTGCTTTGCCAAGTCCATTGATACGGCGTCGGGGCCGTACTTGACCTAGCACCACCGCTCAATTGAGTATACGTGGGTCCCGGGGACCGTGGACTGGGCTGACTGAACTGGTAACTTTCCGCAGTCGGTTGTACCTGCCGTAAACTCCACGGAGCCGCCGCCGGCGTAGGACTGGTTGTACTGCCTTTAGTTAATCGTCCTAAAACACCACTACTGCTAGCTGCGCTCGCTTGTGACGGGGACCCATACGCTGTTATTGGTGAGGGTGTTGGTTCGTAACTGCTGTATACGTTCTGACTACTACTTGGTCGTGGAACTTGCTGGGCTGCTGTAAGACAAAAGAAATACTAAAATTAACTGATGCATTTCTGTTTCTAATAAGATATTTACGATGAGTGACATACGACACGAAATGAAAATTCGTGAGAACCTACCTCTGCAACGGAAACGGAAAGGAACAGACTGAGCCAATAAGTTTGAGGACAAGTTGAATTTCCCGCTGTTTTTTTGTTATCTTAGGTTGTTCAAAATAAATCTTCAAAAAACATATTTCGGCATATTGTATAGTTGTCTCGCGTTTGGCGTCGTTATAAATATAAATTTATTCTGCTTTTCATTCAGTTTTTGCATAAGTTTTTTTGTTAGATTTTATTAGAACTGCTTTTTTCAAAACAAGCAAGGAAGTTGTGACGAAAGCAAGGTAAAAATTCAGAATAAAACATTAGAGGTTATATTGTACTTCCTTATTGTCCTTTTATTTGTTATAGACAACATGCCTTTATCCAAGCAGCAAAAGGTATTAATTTTGAAAACTCATTATCGAAGTGGTGTGCGTAACACGGATGGAACATGGTCATACTTGATACAATCATGTATGCAACAATTCGAAGAAGCATTTACTGATTTACATGTGCCATATAAAATGTTTGTCCAGCACAAGGATCGAATTGTTTTGCACTTTGAAAATAATAATTGTGTTTGCAAAAAGAAATCAACCGGTCGACCAAAAGTTCTAGTCGAAGAAACTGTAAATGATTTATGACGGAGAATAGAACAAAGTCCAACTAAATCATTGAGAAAATTAAGTGCTCACCTTCACTAAATTTTCATTTAATATTAAAGTTAATTTTAGTAAAATTGAAGATGTGTCTTTCAATATCACTAACATCTTTAATTATATTTTACTGTATACCAAATTTGTTCTATAGGTGTGGCTTATTCAACTTGTCGTAGAGCTTTGATAAAGAATCTATATATGCACCCCTACAAAGTGACAGCTGTGCAGCAGTTATTACCCATTGGTCATGTACTGTGTGTTCAATATTGTGAATGGTTTAACAATGACCTGAATAATGACGATACTTTAAATCTAACATTTATGTCTGATAAAGCATGGGTTCATTTAGCAGGCTGCTTAAACAGTCAGAATTATCGAAAACGGCCAACAGATAATCCACACACCTATGTCGAACAGTCTGCATCAATTGAAGATAGACGTATGGATTGCATTATCACGGCGCAGAATAATTGGACCATATTTTTTCAATGACACAATAAATGCTGAACTGACCGAACAAACATATTACAGCCATTTATAGAGGAATTACATGGGTATTTTCAGCAAGATAGCAAACCACCACATATAGCTAATTCGACTATGGAGCTTTTGCGACAATTTTACGATGAAAGACTAATCAGTAGAGGAATCTGGCCACCACGATCACCTGATTTGTCACCATTAGATTTCTTTCTGTTTGGATATTTAAAAAATTAAATTTTTGAAAATCGCCTACATAATTTGGAAGAACTGAAAGATGCTATTGTTAGAGAAATAAGAAATATCAATGGGAATACTTTGACAGCGTTATTTGAAAATATGAAAAGACGTGTAAATTTGTGTTTAGCTGATGGTGGTCATTCTGAACATTTATTATAATATTGTTTTAAAATAAGATTATGCGGTTTATGTAAGAATAAAAAAAACTTCTTATTTGGGTTTATACTATTTCCCTATTTTTCACGTTTAATATATTTTTATTGTACCAAGTGTTATTTATTTATGTTTTTTATCAATAAAAACTATGCTAGATCATAGAATTTTTCCAGTTGCGTTATAAAATCTTAGCAGATTAAATATTTTCTTAATATTGCACCTTTAGCACCCCTTTAAAAATGTTTATTGAGACGCTTAGAGTTTACGACAGGTTGTCCAATTAAAAGAATTAAAAACTGGCGGGAAATTCAACTTGTCCTCATTCTTATTGGCTCACCTTGTATATTATTATATTACAACTGACTAGTAAGAAGTTACGTCAAAATAATGGTAAATACAAATAAATTAAGAAGTGTAAAGCGATCCCTAAATTTGTTGTGGGATAAAAATATCAACAAAAACGATAAAAATGATATATAAAACGATTATCTAGTTTTATACAAGATGTCTCAGTTATGTTGTTCATTGGAACAATGGCGTACCTCCGCTATTTAATAAAAATAAAAATTTGAAATTTGAGGCATCTAATGTTCTTTAAATTGAGCCTAATATTCATATTATTCCACTACCAGTTTAGCCGGAAACGACTCTAATTTTTTTTATTGTAAATAGCATCCTGTATATTTTCCTTAAAAATTTGAATTCTACGGAAAATTATTTTTCCCATGAAGTATTACACTTTGTATTTATATTTCAAAACAGGGGTGAAAATGCATTTAAAACATTCATGCGATCGTAGAAACTAAAGCGATCTATGGAAACTAAAAGCAAAATTTCACATGATTTATTTGTTTTGTTTTTATTTGTTTGTTAGCTTTGACAGTTCATAAAGTGTTATTAAAATTTGTCTCAAAGTTGCTTCAAACAAGGTTGTATTTAAAATGAATAACAACGATTTTACGAATGAGGAAAAATTGAATATAGCGTGATGTGATGCTTTCCGTCTTTAAGAAGAGCGGTATCCTGGTAGATGCATGCCGAACGCTATGTATTTTGCACGACTGGCTTCAAATTTGGAGACGTTTTTGAAAGAAAGGCACTGACGAATAGTACAGTGTTGATCTTTTGGGAAGTGTGCTTAATAATCCGCTTATTTCAATTCGAGAAATTGAAGTAGAATGCAATATCTCTTGTTCTTCTGTTCAACGAATCCTAAAATCCGACAAATTCCAGCCTTTCAAAATTCACGTGCATCAAGAATTAGAAACAGGAGATTATGACAGAAGATTGGCGTTTCTTGCAGTGAAGTTGGGATTATTAGCTCAATATTATGGACAGATTAGAGTCGCTTTCATAATAATGGAACCGTAAATCGACACAATTGCCATTATTGGTCTATAGAAAATCCTCATTGGATGAGAAGAACTAACATTCAGAGAATTTGGGGAATTAATATGCGGCATGATCGATGAGTACATTATTGGACCAAAGTTTTATGAAGCAACCTACCTTAACTGGTGAGCATATTTAGAATTCCTTCCAGGTTTTCTTGAAAATGTCCCGCTGAATATACGTGCAAACATGTATTTTCAATATGATGGGGCACCCGTTCAAAATTCTAGGATTTTGACTAATTATATTAATCAGATTTTCTCTAATATGTGGATAGGCACACATGAACCAATAAGCCTGCAGGATCATCTGATCTGTTGCCGTTAGATTATTTTCTATGGGGATACTTGAGGGTATACCACACGTCTCTTGCAGATTTATAATATTTAAAAAATAGAATTAGGAATGAATGCGCATCTCTTAGCGCCGAGTTATCAAGAAGGGTGAACTTCTACATCGAGCCGACTGTTGAATTGAAGCAAATGGTCAACATTTTGAAAATTTTCTTTAGCATCTTTTCTAGCGTTCGCGGTTCAAGTTTGGTAACGCTAAGAGATTCATAAATACCGTTAATAATAAGTATAATATTTTTTTGGGATTCATTTAACATTATTTTTCTGTTGACTTGCAATAAAATGTTTGTAAATCACTCCTGTCTAAATGAATATTTTATCTAACAGAGATCTTAAAAATACATTTTTTTGAAAGTGTATTTTAGCTACTTTAAATTCAAATAAGAATTAATGAACATGCTTTTCATAATGTTCTACAATCCCAATTTTTGAATATTTAAAATGCAATTTCACCTCTGTTTTGAAGTCCAAATACAAATTGTAACACTTCATGGGAAAGAGAATTTTCTGTAGAATTCAAATTTTGAGGAGAAAATATATAGGATGCTATCCAAAATTAAAAAGTTAAGGCCGTTTCCGGTTAAACCGGAAGTGAGAGAATATGAACGTTAGGCTCAATTTAAAGAACATTAGGTGTATATCAGATGTCCCGAATTTCAAATTTTTATTTTATTAGATAACGGAGGTACGCCATTGGAACAACATAACGGAGACACCTGGTATACTGCTGAGTTTTGGACCTCTACGTAGAAATCCCAATGTATTTTCTTTTGTAGCTGCATTTGGCGATTCAAGGTTATTTCAGCTGTGATATCACAGTTGAATAATGCAAAACAGTTATGGAATGGAGAGGTTAATTTGTTCATTATCGACTCACACCTGCCTTACACCTAGTTTGGACAGATAACGAAACTGTGAACCTACAATACTTTATACCTGATCATTAAGCTAACCTTTTTTGTCACACCTGTTCATACATGTTTTGCATTATTCAATTGTGGCGTCACACCTCAAATAACCTTGAATTGCAAAAATGAAACTCCTATGGAAAATATATGGGATTTTGGTCTAGAAGCTCCATTGCTTATCTAGTAACAGCACAAAAGGGTTAGAAACAAGAAACTAATCTTGCTTGGTCACCTTAGGATGATAAAATAACTATGGACGAGTGCGAATGTTTGAAGAGATTCCACGGATACAAAAGTGGGGAGAGATTGTGCAGAATTTAAACATAGGGTGATATCAATAAGGTTATGGTGATTAGGGAATTAGAAAATTATGGAAACTAGGAATAGTGAAATGTAGACAGCTGTAGAAATCTATTAAAAAAAGTTGAAATTACATCGCAATAACGCGTAACATATTTGAAAATACAGCTCTTAACTACATACAATCTTGCAGTTTTTACTCGCAGTGGTAAATTTTTAACGAGCGATCAAAGTAATTTGTAATCGAGTCATTCATGAATTTGAGTCTGTATGTCTTTTCCGATTGTAACCGTCGCATAGTTATATATTCGACTGACATTTTACTTGACGTAATATAAGTGCAGTTCAACGACATACGATTTTGGATTCATGAATTGATCGATTACAAATTATCTTGATGGCTCGTTATATAATTTTACTGCTTTCAGGATTTTAATGCTGCAAAATATGCAAAGATCCCAATTAAGTAACAAGTGGACCAAATTGATCGTTAATATGGAGCTATATACAAAAGAAGTGTGGTATTATTGTTAAAACGAAACACAGAGCCGGTGCAAGTTTTATGAAAACCCCCGAAAAAGTGATGAAATTGGATCAAGGAATGGAATGTAAGATTTCGTGTGTAGCTCTGTGGAATACGATCTTATTAGACTATTACCAGTTTGTCACAATTGGACATTGACAAAAGGTCCCTTCAGTGAATATTAATTACAGACCTGCACCTTAATTCATACAAAATTCAACTAATGCAAGAGTTTGCGGACCATTCCACCCCACCATTCAATAATTTCTCAAATGATCTTCCCAGTGGTAAATTTCTATAAAATTTTACTGTTTTCAGAATCTTTATGATCGAAAAAAGGCAAACATGCAAACGAAATAACAGATGGATCAAATTGATTGTTAAAATGGAACGCTATACAAAAGATGTAAGAGGGTGTATATCTACGTGAAACAAGATCTTATTAGAATATTACCATATCTTATCACAATTGGACATTTCCAGAAGTTTGATTCGGTAAATACTAACTAAAGACTTGCACACCTTCATGCGTACAAAATTCAACTGATGTAAGAGTTTGCTGATCATTACATCAACAATTTCTCAGTTGAACAATCGGGTAGCATTAAGTGATGGAAATTTAGCTATTTGGGGCTTTTTTAACTCAACGAGTTCGTAAACAAACAAAATTATTGTATTTGAGAGTTCACTGAACAAATGTTATTCTCAAAATACAGCGCCACCTACCATACTTCTCTAACAATAGTTGATTTATTGCATGAACAAAGAAAACTAGTTTCTTATGTACCAATTGAACCACATGGACTTTGAACAAATATGGTTCCTGTAGGATGGCGCAGTATGGTACGGTTTGAGCAACAGTCGATTTATTACAACTAATAATTTCCTGGTTAATTTCACGAAATAACGAAATCGGAATTGGTCGGAAAAGTTCTAAGTCTATACCAGCAATCAACGAAGATTTCAAGAGCTAAATTTGATGTTTTCGATAATAGCGGTTAGAAACAAGTTTTGTAGTCGAAATTGAAGCCATTTGTCACTACATAATCTTCAATATTTAATCGGAAATTATGGGTTTTGATACTCGGTACAAATCCAATTACAAAATCAATAAAAGAAGTCGAAAATTCAGATACCCATTACGTACTTACTACCTATGTTTGACATTTGTCGAAACACATAATTGAGCGATGTTGGTTGAATAACATTCCCGTGCATTGAGGCATTTTTATTGAAACTGAACATAGACTATGTATAGAGATAAGAAAAACTCACGGTATGTGTGAACCGAGTGATGACAGAACTGTGCTTTACTGACAACAGAAAAGTCTAGATTATTTAGACAGATTTAAATTTATTCCAAATTAATTATTCGTTTTCGTATCTTTATTGAATAGTAAAGATTACCCTAGCTACATGTAAACGCTATTATTTTGATTAGAGAGTTTTAAAGAAATCGACTGCCTTTCAAAGCAACCACGCAAATATATATACATACAAGGTCCCGTATCGTTATGTTCAAATTTTAGGAGTGTAAAGTAGACTTCATTTCAAGTAACAAAAGCGCAAAACTTGTATATCCATTTTTATTTGTTTCAAAGTTACAGATCTATTAATGTGATTGTCAGATCATGAAAAAAAATGTAATCCTAAAGTCAATACAAACTTATTTTATTTAAAAAAAGTTATACGATTCAATAACAGGCCTGTGATTGTTAACGTCGCATAATAAAATGTTATCCTAAAATAAATAAACACGTGTCGTAGTGCATACAGTAATTTCTTGGAGATCTACAAAAAAGAGTACTGGAAATTGATTTATGATAAAGAAGGTTCCTACTTATTTCGTAAGTGCCGAACCATGAATATCATACAATAAACAAATTTTTAAACGTGAGAGCTTATATCCATATCACTATCGCAGGAGACACGCCTTGCTTGAGGCAGACCACTATGCTCGACTAGTTTATTCTACCTGTATATTAAGACAGTCACAGCTTCATTTTAATTTCTACAGAACAGTCCTCTGGACAGATGAATCTACGTTCACGAGAAGTGGTGTTACAAATCTGAGAAACTTGCACAGGTGGTCATCAGAAAATCCCAAAGCTATACGCCCATCTAAATTCCAACATGAATTTTCTATTAACGTTTGGGCGGCCCTAATCGATGACTTGTTGATTGGTCCTGTCGTTCTTCCTGGGAGGTTAAATGCGGACAATTACCTTCAATTTCTTATTGACGAACTGCCAAGTCTTTTAGAGGATGTCCAACTGAATGTTGGACGAGACATGCGGTTTCATATGGATGGGGCACCACCACATTTCGGAATTGCTGTCCGAAATTGGGTTAACGTCAATTATCCAAGGTGGATTGGTCGAGGTGGTATTGTTTCTTGGCCACTCAGATCACCCGACCTTAATCCCCTTGACTTTTATTTATGGGGGTACATGAAAAATTTAGTCTAGAACACAAGAGAAGAGTTGTTGGATCGTATTCACCTGGCTGCCGAGCAAATCCGACAAAACAAATATGAAATTCGGATAAGTACTTCTTCTGTTGGCTTACGGGCACAAGCGTGCATTCAACAAGGAGGTGGACATTTCGAAAATATTATTAATTGAACTTTTTTAAATAAAATCAGTTTTTATTGACTTTAGGATTACATTTTTTTTCATGATCTGACAATCACATTCATAGATCTGTAACTTTGAAGCATGGATATACAAGTTTTGCGTTTTTGTTACTTGACATGAAGTCTACTTTACACTCCTAAAATTTGAACATAACGATGGGACACTTGTATATATCAAACTAAATAAATAATTATTTTGTAATTCTGTTTTACTTAACTATTTTTCTTTGTATGTCCTCGCAGAGTATTAAAAAATACACAATGTAACCCATATTTATAAATTGTATTCTAGAAAAAAAATTGTGATCAATGGTTTTATTCATCAGCATACATTTCAATCAGCAAATTTCAAAAATTATAAAGTCCAAGATAAAAATCGCGTTGGTGTTGAAACAATTAATTATTCCATCAAGGTGACAGGTATAATATGCATGTAATATCTCGCAATCCAATTAAATGTAAATAAATATAACAAACTGCATGATGGTGTAATGTAATGAGGTTGGTGCATATGAAACGTCGGATTTGATAGAAAATAAATCTTGCTTCAGTCAATTAATGTTAATTAAGAGCATTCTTCGTTAATAAATCGTCCAAAAAATAATCTATTCTTGCTAAGTTTGGTGAATATCGTGAATGTAAACTGTTCTTAATTTCTTTTTGTGGGAGAAGTATGTCTTGTAAGTTGGAGTCTTGAAAGTTGCATGTCTTGGAAGTTCTTGTTTAAAAAGATTTTTAAACGATTATCGTGTAATTTCCATTTCCATCATATACTATTATGATCAAAAAGTACTGAGACTAATTTATTTAAACAGCCCAAGATTAATTTAATCGGATTCAATACTTTTCTACCTAGGTTGGTAGTGCTATCTTTGATATCCGTGTAAAATTTCATCTCAATATTAGTGAGTAAACAAACAGACAGAGAATCCATTAAAGATGTACGAGCGATCTGACGACCTTCAACATCAATGGCAAAAATCTCGTTTAGGGAAATATAAGATCATCGGTTGACAATTGGAGATCTTGTAGATAAGAATTGGATTTCATTTGAATCGATCCAGGCCATCTTGAGAAACTCTTTGGAACTTAATTTTTCGAAAAATAAAACTTGTTAATACAGACATTGATCTATGTTTACCATCCCGAAACAGCCGATCAGACATGGATTTATAATTAACACTCCAAAACAGCCGGTAGTGAATATCGTGTCGGAGGTGGATAATGGTTTTAAAAATCAAAATCATGTCAACAGTATTCTTTGTATAACATAGCGTAAGTATACTATGAATTTCTTCCAATATATTATTTAAGTCGCTAAGAAATAAGTAATTAAACTTCTAGTTTCAAAAATTCTTTTATTGTAAATACCACTACAATATTGTTTCGCCATACAATGGCTTCATCAGGTGGATGAAGAATTTTTGAAACTAGAACTTTAATTACTTATTTCTTAGCGTTATAATGCAGTTTCAACAAGTATCTCCTTCGTCGATTAACTATTATCTAAGTGTTATGAATTGTTTACGGCAAGCCATATATCTAAGACACCCTGAATTATGAAAAGAAAATAGTGCATTTTGCATCACGATAACGTCACACTTCATGGCTTGTTCGAAACTATTTAGTCAAGAATTCAGCACACACTGTTCCACAGCCGATTCGTCCAATTTTAGTATCACGTATAGCAAACGCCAATTAAGTTGGCGCGAGGAGGGGCAAGTTCGCGCAGGATTAGAAGTAGTTGGGAGATTTGTATTTGGTTTTACGTCAAATGTCAGATAATTCTAACTTCTGAGCGTGTATCACTTTATGATCCCCTAGCAAAGACATTATGTTCCGTCAAACGTCAATTACAAATGTATTCTGACAATTACTTGAGTAGTGGGGGGCGCACGTTTTTAAAAACGCGCACCCCCTCCTGGCGCCAACTTAATTGGCGCTTGCTATAGTCTATTTTCGTCTCAAAAGACCACCGTTCTGAATTGACTGAGGAGGTAAAACAATTTGAAACTGGAAATGGACTTTATTTAACCAATCCCAATACTATTTGATCACAGTAGTATATGATTAATCGGTCTAGAAAAGCTTCGCCATTGCTTATAAAATGCAAAGAACACGAATTTAATAGATCTGGTTTATCCTTCTGAGAAATTTATGGTGTACTCGATTGTAATAGAATTTATTTGAAAGTTCTCTCTTGAAGTTTGCCTTGGAACTTTTTCTTAATTAAGCCCTTAAAATTTTTCTGTCGACTAATGTTTCGGGACTACCGAAAGTTCTCGCTTGAAGTTTGCCTTTTCCTAATTAAGTCCTTTCAAGTCCTTTTAAGTTGGCTAAGATTTCGGGGCTACCTCCAAGTTACTTTAAAGTGACTCATATACACCATGAGACATCTCGAATAAACCATGTGTAATTGTTTCGGTGGTAGACCATTGATTTTTTAGAAAACGAATGTTTACTTTGTCATCATTTAAAATATGATGGTGTCTTTAACCTCTGCTTCGTAAAGAAATTTATTTCTCTTAAAAAATGCGCTTTCATATTAAAAAAATGATAATCTGTTGGTGATTACTCTGGTGAATGTGGTGAAAGCTTTGGAGCTTCGTATTTTAGACGTTTCCTTATGATTATCGTACATTCGTTCTTCATTATGTTACTAGTCGATTTAGAAAAAATTCGCAATTGTTTCATATCAAATGCGAAGAATATACTTTTAGAGTATCCTTTTGTTCCACTTATCAACTCTTTAACCACTTTATCTGTGTTTATAGCACGTAGACATCGTAGTATTGCAAGACATTAATCTGTTTGCAAGCTCTCTCGAAGATTGACTTCGTCAACCAAGGTTTCGGGCCTAAATTGAAGCTCAGTTTTAACTGACTCTACCACGAAACTTCTCGAACTAACTACAGTTCGTTTATATATGGTAGCCTTACCATAAACTCCGTCACTGCGTTATTTTCAAATTTAAATTCATATCACATTGCAATGCGTATTACACTAGTACTCATCTTGTGTCGTTCAAAAAAGAATTATGAGTAAATACTTGAACGAAATACGTGTAAATATCATACAGTACAAAGACCAGCTGAGTCATTCATATAACGAATTTCATTTTTTTATCACAAATATCGCTCGATATTGCGCATTATTTCTGGACGAAAGGAAATCGACATTTCATATGCACCGACTTAATATTTTTTATTAAAAGATTTTATCAGTTCCTGGCAATAGAGTTTGATTACATCTTAACTTACTTTGGATATGTGTAGCGGGTAGCATGTGCGAATATAATCCAGGATCTCGACGCTGCAGGCTGTAATCAAGGCCAGGTTGTTGATAAGCCACTTGTTCCGGGGCTTCCGCCGGTGGAGGTTGCTCGCCGGATGAGTGAAGAGATTTCGCGGTCGTGTTCGTGCAGACGATATATTCGACATCGTCGGTGTAAGGGTTTAAAAAGGCGTATGCCGCGGTGCGTAGCCACACCCACTCCCTATTTTTGGCTCGGAAACGATACATTACTGATAAAACTTGGCCTTTCAATTTCAATACTGCAATAATAAGATGGTATTAGTGCAAAAGCATAGATGCAATCGTAGATTAACATGGTACATACGGCATTACCTTGCTCAAAACTATCTTTCATATGAGTTTGGTCCTCCTGGTGAAAAAATTCGAAACAACTTTTCCCCAGAAGTTCCGTTGGTGCATATCCCAACAACCCTATAACTCTTTGGTCCACGAAACTAAATTTACCGTCCATCGAATGCCGTGAAATAAATTCAGCCGAACTGTTTGATCCGGATAGTTCATTTGTATTCGGCGTTGAGGTTACTTGTAGTCTTCCTATAGCTACTAAACAACAATGAGTAGAATGTACATCATCATCCGACTGACGTTCCATTTGAACACCTGTAAACATATCTGATATTTTTTCCACCTAGAAAAATTTGGGTAGAACTCTAGATGGTTCATTTAACTAACCAGATGGAGGCCAATTCTTAATGTAACCAGTACAATGAACGACAGCATAATTCTGTCCATCACGGCTGGGCCCTAAACTATTTCGTTGTTTCAGTCGATTGAGATGACCGATACTCTCAGCACCAAGGTTTCCCACTTTCATGCGACATATGAACCCTCTTCTTGAACCCATGCAAAGCCGCATCGACGCTAAAAGATGTTTTTTTTTTGTATATTATCCATTAATACTGGTAAATAAATTAAAAATGTCTTACATTGATGGCCCTCTTTCTTCACAGTTCCCGTTTTTAAATCCAAAATCCGACCGGTATTTTGAGGTTCCTGCGTTGACAATTGTTCTCGTACTTTTTCCACGTCCTCAGGGTGAATGTTGTCGTATATGCAAGAGCCGTACCACTCACTCTGCGGGTAATTTAAAACGGGAGCTACAGAATCGGAAACGTAAATCACTCGCCCAGTATCACAACTAACAACGAAGAGGAAGCCATCAGCTGCTTCCAAAATCAAGTGCTTTAGCTCTTGATCAGTTAAAAATGATGGTTTGTACGTGCCGTCAGTGCTTGTATTTCCTGTACCTGAAAATAGTAGTTTACCATTAATATTTCATGGAAAAAAATAATAAAAAGGAAAAGGGGAAATCAAAGGAAAATTGGAACGATGTAGTTGGTAAAATTTTAAAAAGCTGAGGTTCAACATGTAACAGGTCAAAGTGTGACTAAGAATATATAAAGTAATGAGATTAGTAGTATAAAGTACAATTTGGTGTAAAAACAGTTCGTCTCAACTTTAGGCTTACAACACTTTAATTTACAAATTTTTATTTAATATTCTCGGCTGTTGTTGCAGATACTTCTTGGTGAAACATTTTAACTTCATACAGTAAATAATAAAAATAAATTAAAACACTTGGCTTGTTTCACTATGAGATTTATTTAAATTCTCTAACAATTGTTTCGGCTGTTATGCCATTCTCAAAGAGATCTATAAATCTAACTTAAAGACTATCGCACTTGTTCTTATATGTTGTCTGTTCTTGTGTGTAGTGGGGGTGGTATTATATTGTGTATTACGGTGTCTATAAAGGGTGTATTGGCATATTCTATCTGTGTGTTGGTGATTAATAGATTTTGTTTTTTCGCTATTTTTATTTCTAATATTTCTAGGAGGTCCAATCTCTTGCTTTTTGTGATATTGTGTATTAAGTCGCAGTTATCTATATCGGGGAAGTGGTTGAGTTCTATACAGTGTTCGGCAAAGCCTGTGTTTTTCTCACTATATAAAATTGACTTTTTGTGTTCTTTAACTCTGTTTTTAATGGCTCGTCCACTTTGGCCGATATAGATAGCTTCACAGTCTTTACATTTTAATTTATAAACACCTGATTGGTCCATTTTATCTCTTTTATCTTTGTTGTTGCTAATCATTGTTCCTAAATTTGTTTTATTTACCCAGCTTATTTTGATATCTAATCCTTTTACTATTCTGTTTATTTTATTAGTGAGTTGTGGTATGTATGTAATTTTGTGCCATCTTTGTATATTTTCTGTTATTTTCGGGTATAGGTATTTGTTCTTATTATTTTGTATTTCTTTACGTTTTAACAGTTTATCTACGATTTTAGGGTCATATCCATTATTTCTTGCGATTAATTTAATTGTGTTTATTTCTGTATTAAAATCTGTCTTGCTTAATGGTGTGTTTGTGGCTCTATGTATATAACTATTGAATGTTGACATTTTTATTTTCATCGATTGCTTCGCGTTTGCATGTAATATGTTGTCTGTAAAAGTGGGTTTTCTGTAGATTTCGAATGTAAGCTTATTATTATGTCTGTTTATTGTAATGTCTAGAAAGTTTATTTTCTTGTCTTTTTCTGTTTCTTTTGTAAATTGTATCTTGTGGTTTATAGAATTTATTACTTTTAGGAACTCCGTTAATTGCCTATCTGTACCCTTCCATATGCAAATTACGTCGTCTACATATCTGGCCCAGAAATGGACTTGTTGAATTAATACCGTGTTTTTCTTGAATAGTTCTTCTTCGAATTTATTCATGTATATTTCTGCTAATAGCGGGCTTAACGGATTTCCCATCGGTAATCCTTCTATTTGTGTGTATGTTTCATTGTTGAATTTGAAGTAATTCTGATTTAGACATAAATTTAAAGTTTCTTTAATTTCTCGTTTATCTGTGTCATTAAGGTTATTGTTATTAATGTGTATGTCAATTATCTTTTTTATTTCATTTATTGGTATAGAGGTAAAAAGGCTTTTAATGTCAAATGAGACTAATTTAGCATTGCTAGGTATCTTTATGTTTTTTAAATTGTTCGTTAATTCTATGGTATTTTTTATCGCATATTTAGATTTGAAATTTATTTTTGTCGGTAACTTTTTATTGAAATACTTGCAAAGTTTGTAAGTCGGGGCATTTATGTATGATACTACTGGTCGCATTGGTGTGTTGTCTTTATGAAGTTTTAGTTGTCCATACAGTATCGGTGTTCGTGGGTTCATTATTGTTAGATTTTTATTCTTAAGTGTGTCATTGTTTTTTATGAGATTCTTAACTTTTTGTTGGTAATTATTCGTAGGATCGGAATTTAGTTTTTTAAAATCTTCGGTGTTTATTAGGTTATACATTTTTTCATTATATTTGGTTCTTTCTAATATTGTTACTGTATTACCTTTATCCGCTTTTGTAATCACTAAGTTGTTATCTTTCAATTTCTTTCTTATTGAAACCGAACATACCAACATTCGCAATAGTAACAACAATAATGAAAACCAGACAGTTAAGTCAATAAGAAAGAAATTGAAAGATAACAACTTAGTGATTACAAAAGCGGATAAAGGTAATACAGTAACAATATTAGAAAGAACCAAATATAATGAAAAAATGTATAACCTAATAAACACCGAAGATTTTAAAAAACTAAATTCCGATCCTACGAATAATTACCAACAAAAAGTTAAGAATCTCATAAAAACAATGACACACTTAAGAATAAAAATCTAACAATAATGAACCCACGAACACCGATACTGTATTGGACAACTAAAACTTCATAAAGACAACACACCAATGCGACCAGTAGTATCATACATAAATGCCCCGACTTACAAACTTTGCAAGTATTTCAATAAAAAGTTACCGACAAAAATAAATTTCAAATCTAAATATGCGATAAAAAATACCATAGAATTAACGAACAATTTAAAAAACATAAAGATACCTAGCAATGCTAAATTAGTCTCATTTGACATTAAAAGCCTTTTTACCTCTATACCAATAAATGAAATAAAAAAGATAATTGACATACACATTAATAACAATAACCTTAATGACACAGATAAACGAGAAATTAAAGAAACTTTAAATTTATGTCTAAATCAGAATTACTTCAAATTCAACAATGAAACATACACACAAATAGAAGGATTACCGATGGGAAATCCGTTAAGCCCGCTATTAGCAGAAATATACATGAATAAATTCGAAGAAGAACTATTCAAGAAAAACACGGTATTAATTCAACAAGTCCATTTCTGGGCCAGATATGTAGACGACGTAATTTGCATATGGAAGGGTACAGATA